>JAVSCE010018556.1:0-286483 GCA_032199065.1 Smutsia gigantea | reverse complement strand
AGGCCTATTTAAAGAAAGAAGAACATTCCCAAATGAATAGTCTAGACACAATTACTGAAATTGGAAAAAGAAGAACAAATGAGGCCCAAAGTCACCAGAAGGAGGGACATAATAAAGATTAGAGAAGAAATAAATAAAATTGAGAAGAATAAAACAATAAAAAAAATCAATAAAACCAAGAGCTGGTTCTTTGAAAAAATAAACAAAATAGATAAACCCCTAGCCAGACTCATTAAGAGAAAAAGAGAATCTACACACATAAACACAATCAGAAATGAGAAAGGAAAAATCACGACGGACCCCACAGAAATACAAAGAATCATAAGAGAATATTATGAGAATCTATATGCTAACAATCTGGAAAACATAGAAGAAATGGACAACTTCTTAGAAAAATACAACCTTCCAAGACTGACCAAGCAAGAAACAGAAAAACTAAACAGACCAATCACCAGTGACGAAATCGAATTGGTAATCAAAAAACTACCCAAGAACAAAACCCCTGGACCTGACGGATTCACCTCTGAATTCTACCAGACATATAGAGAAGAAATAACACCCATTCTCCTTAAAGTTTCCAAAAAATAGAAGAGGAGGGAATACTTCCAAACTCATTCTATGAAGCCAGCATCACTCTAATACCAAAACCGGGCAAAGACCTCACCAAAAAAGAAAATTACAGGCCAATATCCCTGATGAACATAGATGCAAAAATACTCAACAAAATATTAGCAAACCGAATTCAAAAATACATCAAGAGGATCATACACCATGATCAAGTGGGATTCATCCCAGGGATGCAAGGATGGTACAACATTCGAAAATCCATCAACATCATCCACCACATCAACAAAAGAAAGAACAAAAACCACATGATCATCTCCATAGATGCTGAAAAAGCATTTGACAAAATTCAGCATCCATTCCTGATTAAAACTCTCAACAAAATGGGTATAGACGGCAAGTACCTCAACATCATAAGGCTATATATGACAAACCCACAGCTAACATCATACTTAACGGCGAGACGCTGAAAGCTTTTCATCTAAGATTGGGAACAAGACAGGGATGCCCACTTTCTCCACTGTTATTCAACATAGTACTGGAGGTCCTAGCCACAACAATCAGACAAAACAAAGACATACAAGGCATCCAGATTGGTAAAGAAGAAGTCAAATTGTCACTATTTACAGATGACATGATATTGTACATAAAAAACCCTAAAGACTCCTTTCCAAAACTACTAGAACTAATATCTGAATTCAGCAAAGTTGCAGGATACAAAATTAACACACAGAAATCTGTTGCTTTCCTATACACTAATGATGAACTAACAGAAAGAGAAATCAGAAAAGCAATTCCATTCACAATTGCATCAAAAAGAATAAAATACCTAGGAATAAACCTAACGAAGGAAGTGAAAGACCTGTACTCTGAAAACTACAAGACACTCCTAAGAGAAATTAAAAGAGGACACTAACAAATGGAAATGCATCCCATGCTCTTGGCTAGGAAGAATAAATATTGTCAAAATGGCTATACTACCTAAAGCAATCTACAGATTCAATGCAATCCCTCTCAAACTACCAACAGCTTTCTTCAATGAACTGGAACAAATAATTCTAAAATTCATATGGAACCACAAAAGACCCCGAATAGCCAAATCAATCCTGAGAAGGAGGAATAAAACAGGGGGAATTACACTCCCTGACTTCAAGTTCTACTACAAAGCCACAGTAATCAAGACAATTTGGTATTGGCACAAAAACAGACCCACAGACCAGTGGAACAGAATAGAAAATCCAAACATTAACCCAAACATATACAGTCAATTAATATTTGATAAAAGTGCCTTGGATATACAATGGGGAGAGGACAGCCTCTTCAGCATCTGGTGTTGGAAAAACTGGACAGCTGCATGTAAGATAATGAAACTGGACTACTGTCTAGCCCCATACACAAAGGTAAACTGAAGGTGGATCAAAGACCTGAATGTAAGTCATGAAACCATAAAACTCTTAGAAAAAAACATAGGCAAAAATCTCTTGGCCATAAACATGAGCAACTTCTTCATGAACATATCTCCCCGGGCAAGGGAAACAAAAGCAAAAATGAACAAGTGGGACTATATCAAACTAAAAAGCTTCTGTACAGCAAAGGACACCATCAGTAGAACAAAAAGACATCCTTCAGTATGGAAGAATATATTCATAAATGATGTATCCGATAAGGGGTTGACATCCAAAATATATAAAGAACTCACGCACCTCAACAAACAAAAAGCAAATAATCCATTTAAGAAATGGGCAGAGGACATGAATAGACACTCCTCCAAAGAAGAAATTCAGATGGCCAACAGGCACATGAAAAGATGCTCCACATCACTAATCATCAGAGAAATGCAGATTAAAACCACAATGAGATATCACCTCACACCAGTGAGGATGGCCAACATCCAAAACACAAAACAACAACAAATGTTGGCGAGGATGTGGAGAAAAGGGAACCCTCCTACACTGCTGGTGGGACTGCAAATTAGTTCAACCATTGTGGAAAGCAGTATGGAGGTTCCTCAAAAAACTCAAAATAGAAATACCATTTGACCCAGGAATTCCACTCCTAGGAATTTACCCTAAGAATGCTGCAGCCCAATTTGAAAAGGACAGATGCACCCCTGTTTATTGAAGCACTATTTACAATAGCCAAGAAATGGAGGCAACCTAAGTGTCCATCAGTAGATGAATGGATAAAGAAAAAGTGGTACATATACACAATGGAATATTATTCAGCCATAAGAAGAAAACAAATCCTACCATTTGCAACAACATGGAGGGAGCTAGAGGATATTATGCTCAGTGAAATAAGCCAAGCCGAAAAAGACAAGTATCAAATGATTTCACTCATATGTGGAGTATAAGAACAAAGAAAAAATACTGAAGGAACAAAACAGCAGCAGACTCACAGAACCCAAGAACGGACTAATAGTTACCAAAGGGAAAGGGACTGGGGAAAATGGGCGGGAAGGGAGGGATAAGAGGGAAAAAGGGGCATTACGATTAGCAGATGTAATGTTGGGGGGGCACGGGGAGGGCAGTACAACTCAGAGAAGACAAGTAGTGATTCTATAGCATCTCACTACGCTGATGGACAGTGACTGTAATGGGGTTGGTGGAGGGGACCTGATGAAGGGGTAGTTTAATAACCGTAATATTGCACATGTAATTGTAGATTAATGATAATAAAGTAAATTATATTAAAAAAAATTAGGTAGCTCTCTATATTGGCATGTAGAGGGCCTCAAGACATATTTTAAGATTAAAAAGCAGAATACTAAATAAAGAATTAGCTTACTGGTATAATTTTTAAAAAAGAAAAGGATATCTATAAATATATGTGTATACTTAGATAAGCATCTGTTAAAATGTCCTATAAGAAATATGATATGAGTTACTTTTGGGAGATAGACAGGGGTAATTATGGTAGGTTATAAATGTGTGAATAGAGGAAGGATTACTTTTATTTATACCTTTTGGCATGTTTTGATTTTTTTTTTACCATTTGTATATGTTCTATTTTTAAGATGTTAGCCAATTTTTAAAAAGCATGCAAGAGGTGGACTACATTGAAAATAAAATAAGGTGGTTGTTATTCATTATCAAATGAGTGTTATAGGCAGTGAACATCACAAGGGATAGAAAGATCACAAGATGAGCTTTTGAATAATTATTATAAAAGTTATTGATTTATGGAACTGTATCAAGACCATATTTAATATATTTCTATCCATTGCAGATATTATCCTTATTGATACTCAGATTATCCCTTCTTTGGCCGGTAGAAGCCTCTTTAAGTTGGCTCCTTTTTATACAACCTCAGTAATCTTGCATAGCTTCTTTGTTTTCTGGTATGACACATGTTCTGGATCATCTTGTTTATTTCCTTCCCAGACCTGGAATCACACATTTCTCTAAAGTGCTCTGGTCTGTTTTAGCTGGAAATGGTATATAGAGAGCCCAGCTGGACACCAGTGGTGCTTATTGCTATAGGGCTTGTCATTTTTTTCTTAACTTTTTCAGTGAACAGATCTAGGAGGTGTGTGTGTGTGTGTGTGTGTGTGTGTGTGTGTACATATTTATTTTCATTAATATACACATTAGGTCACCCTGATATTTTCAGTTCATATTCAGAGTTTTCTTAACCTCTTTGATCTTACTTATTTATCTCTTTTTATTCACATTGAGAATTCTAGTTTTCAACTACACCAACATAATTACAAAACGATCTCAGAGTAACAATACCAACATGACTGCTAATATAACTGCCAAAAACAGTTATAATTAGTGAAAACAGTTGTCCTTAGAGTATTTCTTACTAAGAACAAACATATAGTCAAATAATTGTTGTAAAAGTCATTTGGAATAGTTCCTCTTTGTGAGGTTGTGCCAACCACTGGCTACTCAGTGAAGTTCATGTTTCATTTTACTTTCTGTTTTTAAAAGATTGTATCTTAAAATTTAATTTTGTTGAGTGATTATGTAAAATATTAACTTGATTCCCAAGTAAATCTATAAAGCAAAATATATTTTAAAATGTCCCTTGCCCTGTAGGTAATCTTTCTAAACTTTTTGTTTTATGATTTGCCTTTCCCTTGTTTTATTTTAAATACATTCGAATGGATATTCTTAAAGAAATGGAAACATTTAACTTAACACATCACAGAGATAACACCATATTAGTAGGTAAAGTTATCCTTCATTTCTTTGTGTTGCATCCTTCATAACTTTTTGTTTCCTCTGAAGATAATAGTTCTCTTTCCATTTGCTTATGTTTCTTTAGTTTGGCTTATTTAGATAATTATCACAAATTTTTATTCACATCCTCCCCAGTCATCTAAATCTTTTCTTAGTGTATGTAAGCACATCAGTATTCAATCAAGTTCATCTTCTTTGATTCCCTCTCCCAGCATCCACTGCTTGCTGTAGTTTGCATGGACAACTCCCCTGACTTACTGTGCAACCGTCTTGCCTCCCTTCCCCATTATCCTGAGAATTTCCCACTTTTTACTGTGTTAGATCTACCTGTTGCCTTCTTTCTGCTTTAGTCCCTCATTTTGATAAAGCGGTTAACTTGTTTAGCTTGATACCGTGATGACGTTCATAATTCTCATTCTCTCTGCTTCATCTGTCATCACCCAAAGATGGAGAAATCACTAGACTTGTTATTCTAATTACTTCTTAATATCCAATGTGTCCCACGATGTGCTTTCACACAGCTCTTAAATCATGTAATATATAAATGTTTCACAACTTGATTCAGAGTCTACTCCTAGTCAATAAGACTTAAGGCTGTCTCTATGACAATTACCTAGAGAATCATTTGCTCCAAGTTCAAATAGCTCCTTTTCCTACTGCAGAGCAGTTTCTGACATATTTGAATCGAAGCCTCTGACAGCTTGAAAAGATTTGCAAACTGTTTTATGTACATAGTAGAAGTATGAAAGCCAGCCTAAATGTAGCCTTGAATGTATCTGAAGATCTCAGAGTATGATTATTTGCACCAGATTTTCCATGTATTTGTGGGGCCCATGAGAATCTGTGACAGATATGATATCTTCATGCCAGTAGAGCATGATTCTCTCATTCAGGTGAAAACAAATTCCCAGGATGAGTTTAAAATAATGAGGAGTTGAAGCTACTTGTGTTTAAAGCAAGCAAGCAAGCAAATGGCCGGATATAGCAGAAAAAAGAGAAAAATTCACTAACAGGCTTTTGCTATGTATTTCTGTAATGTACAGGGTTTGTGGTTTATAACATCACCAGAGTTGTACAATGGCATTATATCCCTGAGAGTTGGGTAGTTATCTCTCCTTTCTCTTTCTTTTCTTTGCATATAATGGGGGATCTAAGCCTGGATCCATGCCCTACCCAGGGCATTTCCTCTTTGTGGCATGTGAGCCGTTACCAACGCTAAGATTTACTGCTTTGGGGATCAGTTCAGAACAAATGTTCCAAACAGCCGTCTGCCTCAGGCAAGGTAATTTTGGACAAATTCAACAAGACTTCAAAGGAAGCCACCTACTTCAATGCCTAAGGAAGATAAAGACCTGATTTAAATGAATGTATTGCAATTAGTGGGTATTTACTTTATATGTTGCCAAGTTCTGATAGCTTTCTCTAGCCCTCAGGGAAATAATATAGATGTCTACTTTTGGTGAGCTGAAGAAATGGGATATGTGCTTCCCAGAGAGACAGGTGTTGTGAACATACGCAGACCTAAAAAAGAGAAAAGACAAAACGTCCATGAAAACTGGAGACAAAGAATAAATGCAATGTTTGTTTTGAAGCAAAAAAACCCAAAAAGGGTGAGTATAAGTGGGGTTCTCCCAGCATCCCCCTCCCTGGAAAAGAGAGAGACCCTCTTCTGCAAAATTTGTCATCTTGGAAAATAGCTTGTTAACTAAAGAAAGTAAGGAGGAGGCAATATTTAATATCAATAAATGTGGAAAAGCCGCTGATCAATTAAAGGAGTCTTGGACCTCAGTCTAAGCTGATTTAGGTATGTCCTGAAGAGTTGTGAGTTTAACTGAATCATTCAGCATGAAGCATTCCAGCAGTAAAGGAAATTAAGGATTAAACTGTGGTGGAAGAATGAGAAAGTAAGATGCTGGATCTATAGTTGGAGCGGACTTTAATCAAATCAAGTCAGAAACAGACCAAAATGGAAATCTGATAGCCCTGTGTTCTCATATTCATGTCTGCAGTTTCATTCCAGATCTTACCCTTAAAAATGAGGTTAAGTGTAAGATTTGTTACAGGAAAAGACCAGCATGTTCTCTTAGCATTTCTTATAGAAAGAAAGAAGGCTGAGAGAATCAGCCTCAAATTTAGTCAAGAAGTACTGGATAGAGACTTGTATTGGGGACCAGGGGAGAGCAGATGGAGGTACATGCCAAACAGTTTCCTAATCTGACTTTTCTTTGCCCTGAAGAGCTCCTAAGAGAGGAAACGCCAAATAGTTCACTCCCATCTCTGTTCCTATTTATTTCAGATCATGCATAATTGAGCAAATAATTTCTAATTGAAAAATCTAATCCAAGACACAGATTTAACAGCAGGTCTGGAGTTAGCAGGAGTCTGCCTTACTCAGATTTTCAAATCTGACTTATCTAGGTAATTGCCAACCTTCTCTTCCACTGGAGACATAACCATATACCTCCATCATGTATATCATGAACATCTTCCTATTTGGGACTCAAACAAAATCATATTTTGAGGTTTAGAATTTTTTTAACATTTATTTTTATTAAAGTATCACTGATATACACTCTTATGAAGGTTTCACATGAAAAACATTGTGGTTACTACATGCACCCATATTATCAAGCCCCCCGCCCCTTACCCCATTGAAATCACTGTCCATCAGTGTAGTAAGATGCCAGAGTCACTACTTCTCTGTGCTACACTGTCTTCCCTGTGACCCCTCCCACACCATGTGTACCAATCATAATACCCCTCAATCCCCTTCTCCCTCCCTCTCTCCCCACCCTTCCACCCCTCCCCTTTGGTAACCACTAGTCAGAGGTTTAGAATTTATCTGACAGATGAAAACATTTTTAAAAACTGACCTCTCTTAAAGGACTCCTCAACTATCCTTTTACAACCTATAGTAAATAATGTTACTATCTTTTACTATCTGAAACACATTTCCTGATCTTTATCATTAGATATTCTGTGAACTAGCAGTGTGGTTTATGGTTGGTGACCGTATTTTCTCTTTGATGTCCTGTTACATTCCTAGTCTGGAAACTGCCATTGCCCCTGAATTTCTCAGATCTCTGAGACTGTTGCTATCTGATTTCCTGGTGTTTTTGAGGGAGTAGGAAAAGAGAGAGAAACTCATTTTACGGATGGGAGTGGGGCATCTGATGGCACGAGACTATTTATTTCAATCAGTTTTAAACCATTCTGGCATGTGCTAATGGTTGACATGTAGGTGTCTTTTAGGTGTGTGGCCTGGCGTTCCTCTCCCCTGCTGTTTACTTTAGCAGCTTGTGTGTCTGAAAGTAATGATACCACAAAACCTCTTCAGGGTCTCAGAGCGTGATGCAGCATGCAGACTTTGGGAATCAGCCCCCAGGGCTGGCCCTCTAAGCCGCGCAGGTAGAGCTACGGAGGTGTGGGCAGGTAAACATCCAGGGGAACAATGAGGAGGGGAACAGGTGAACACATCCTGGCTTCACCTGGATGTCCTGAAACAATTAGTCAACTTCTATTCTAAAAGGCTCTTCTTTGGAGAGATAAAGGGAAATAAATCTGTTAAGTGACTACTGTCACGTTCTGAAATGCCGCATGATGTTATTTTTCATTTCCTGGGCGTGCCATTCCACCCAAATCAGATTTTGTGCAGCACACTTGTTAACAAAGTCGATCCCATTGATTGGTGGCTTTTAAGTAAGGAAACTTTCTAATTTTTAAAAACACATTAGCAAAGGAATTTATTCTCAGATAAGGCAGAGTGAAGTGGCAGTGTAAACATAATGACGTAAAGAAAAGCAGCTTTTAAACCACATGCACACACTCATACACACACAGGCCAGTCAGAGATGTGAAATAATTTCTTTAATCTGGTTGTCAGACTTTGGCAAACATATTTTTTTTAATATAATTTATTTTATTATCATTAATTTACAATTACATGTGCAATATTACGATTATTAAACTACCCCTTCATCAGGTCCCCCCCCCACCAACCCCATTACAGTCACTGTCCATCAGCGTAGTGAGATGCTATAGAATCACTACTTGTCTTCTCTGAGTTGTACTGCCCTCCCCGTGCCCCCCCAACATTACATCTGCTAATCGTAATGCCCCTTTTTCCCTCTTATCCCTCCCTTCCCACCCATCTTCCCCAGTCCCTTTCCCTTTGGTAACTATTAGTCCGTTCTTGGGTTCTGTGAGTCTGCTGCTGTTTTGTTCCTTCAGTTTTTTTCTTTGTTCTTATACTCCACATATGAGTGAAATCATTTGATACTTGTCTTTTTCGGCTTGGCTTATTTCACTGAGCATAATACCCTCTAGCTCCATCCATGTTGTTGCAGATGGTAGGATTTGTTTTCTTCTTATGGCTGAATAATATTCCATTGTGTATATGTACCACATCTTCTTTATCCATTCATCTACTGATGGACACTTAGGTTGCTTCCATTTCTTGGCTATTGTAAATAGTGCTGCGATAAACATAGGGGTGCATCTGTCTTTTTCAAACTGGGCTGCTGCATTCTTAGGGTAAATTCCTAGGAGTGGAATTCCTGGGTCAAATGGTATTTCTATTTTGAGTTTTTTGAGGAACCTCCATACTGCTTTCCACAATGGTTGAACTAATTTGCAGTCCCACCAGCAGTGTAGGAGGGTTCCCTTTTCTCCACATCCTCGCCAACATTTGTTGTTGTTTGTGTTTTGGATGTTGGCCATCCTCACTGGTGTGAGGTGATATCTCATTGTGGTTTTAATCTGCATTTCTCTGATGATTAGCGATGTGGAGCATCTTTTCATGTGCCTGTTGGCCATCTGAATTTCTTCTTTGGAGAAGTGTCTATTCATGTCCTCTGCCCATTTCTTAATTGGATTATTTGCTTTCTGTTTGTTAAGGTGCATGAGTTCTTTATATATTTTGGATGTCAACCCTTTATCAGATACGTTTTTTATGAATATATTCTCCCATACTGTAGTATGTCTTTTTGTTCTACTGATGGTGTCCTTTGCTGTACAGAAGCTTTTCAGCTTGATATAGTCCCACTTGTTCATTTTTGCTTTTGTTTCCCTTGCCCGGGGAGATATGTTCATGAAGAAGTTGCTCATGTTTATGTCCAAGAGATTTTTGCCTATGTTTTTTTCTAAGAGTTTTATGGTTTCATGACTTACATTCAGGTCTTTGATCCACCTTGAGTTTACCTTTGTGTATGGGGCTAGACAGTAGTCCAGTTTCATTCTCTTACATGTAGCTGTCCAGTTTTTCCAACACCAGCTGCTGAAGAGGCTGTCATCTCCCCATTGTATATCCAAGGCACTTTTATCAAATATTAATTGACTGTATATGTTTGGGTTAATGTTTGGATTTTCTATTCTGTTCCACTGGTCTGTGGGTCTGTTTTTGTGCCAATACCAAATTGTCTTGATTACTGTGGCTTTGTAGTAGAGCTTGAAGTCAGGGAGTGTAATTCCCCTGTTTTATTCCTCCTTCTCAGGATTGCTTTGGCTATTCGGGGTCTTTTGTGGTTCCATATGAATTTTAGAATTATTTGTTCAGTTCATTGAAGAAAGCTGTTGGTAGTTTGATAGGGATTGCATTGAATCTGTAGATTGCTTTAGGTAGTATAGCCATTTTGACAATATTTATTCTTCCTAGCCAAGAGCATGGGATGCATTTCCATTTGTTAGTGTCCTCTTTAATTTCTCTTAGGAGTGTCTTGTAGTTTTTCAGAGTACAGGTCTTTCACTTCCTTCGTTAGGTTTATTCCTAGGTATTTTATTCTTTTTGATGCAATTGTGAATGGAATTGTTTTTCTAATTTCTCTTTCTGTTAGTTCATCATTAGTGTATAGGAAAGCAACAGATTTCTGTGTGTTAATTTTGTATCCTGCAACTTTGTTGAATTCAGATATTAGTTGTAGTAGTTTTGGAGTGGAGTCTTTAGGGTTTTTTATGTACAGTATCATGTCATCTGCAAATAGTGACAATTTGACTTCTTCTTTACCAATCTGGATGCCTTGTATGTCTTTGTTTTGTCTGATTGCTGTGGCTAGGACCTCCAGTACTGTGTTGAATAACAGTGGAGAGAGTGGGCATCCCTGTCTTGTTCCCGATCTTAGATGAAAAGCGTTCAGCATCTCGCCATTAAGTATAATGTTAGCTGTGGGTTTGCCATATATAGCCTTTATGATGTTGAGGTACTTGCCATCTATACCCATTTTGTTGAGAGTTTTAGTCATGAATGGATGCTGAATTTTGTCAAATGCTTTTTCAGCATCTATGGAGAAGATCATGTGGTTTTTGTTCTTCTTTCTGTTGATGTGGTGGATGATGTTGATGGATTTTTGAATGTTGTACCATCCTTGCATCCCTGGGATGAATCCCACATGATCATGGTGTATGATCCTCTTGATGTATTTTTGAATTTGGTTTGCTAATATTTTGTTGAGTATTTTTGCATCTACGTTCATCAGGGATATTGGTCTGTAATTTTCTTTTTTGGTGAGGTCTTTGACCGGTTTGGGTATTAGAGTGATGCTGGCTTCATAGAATGAGTTTGGAAGTATTCCCTCCTCTTCTATTTTTTGGAAAACTTTAAGGAGAATCGGTGTTATTTCTTCTCTGTATGTCTGGTAGAAGTCAGAGGTGAATCCATCAGGTCCGGGGGTTTTGTTCTTGGGTAGTTTTTTGATTACCAATTCGATTTCGTCACTGGTGATTGGTCTGTTTAGTTTTTCTGTTTCTTGCTTGGTCAGTCTTAGAAGGTTGTATTTTCCTAAGAAGTTGTCCATTTCTTCTATGTTTTCCAGCTTCTTAGCATACAGATTCTCATAATATTCTCTTATGATTCTTTGTATTTCTGTGGGGTCCGTCGTGATTTTTCCTTTCTCATTTCTGATTGTGTTTATGTTTGTAGATTCTCTTTTTCTCTTAATGAGTCTGGCTAGGGGTTTATCTATTTTGTTTATTTTTTCAAAGAACCAGCTCTTGGTTTATTGATTTTTTTCTATTGTTTTATTCTTCTCAATTTTATTTATTTCTTCTCTAATCTTTATTATGTCCCTCCTTCTGGTGACTTTGGGCCTCATTTGTTCTTCTTTTTCCAATTTAAGTAATTGTGTCTTTAGACTATTCATTTGGGAATGTTCTTCAATCTTTAAATAGGCCTGGATTGCAATATACTTTCCTCTTAGAACTGCCTTTGCTGGGTCCCACAGAAGTTGTGGCTTTGTGTTGTTGTTGTCATTGGTCTCCATATTTTCTTTGATTTCTGTTTTGATTTGGTCGTTAACCCACTGATTAATTAGGAGAGTGTTGTTAAGTCTCCATGTATTTGTGAGCCTTTTTGATTTCTTTCTAAAATTTATTTCTAGTTTTATACCTTGGTGATCTGAGAAGTTGGTTGGTAGGATTTCAATATTTTTGAAATTACTGAGGTTCTTTTTGTGGCCTAGTATGTGGTCTATTCTGGAAAATGTTCCATGTGCACTTGAGAAGAATGTGTATCCTGTTGCTTTTGGGTGTAGAGTTCTGTAGATGTCTGTTAGGTCCATCTGTTCCAGTGTGTTGTTCAGTGCCTCTGTGTCTTTACTTATTTTCTGTCTGGTTGATCTGTCCTCTGGAGTGAGTGGTGTATTGAAGTCTCCTAAGATGAATGCATTGCTGTCTATTTCCTCCTTTAATTCTGTTAGTATTTGTGTCACATATGCTGGCGCTCCTGTGTTGGGTGCATATATATTTATAATGGTTATATCTTCTTGTTGGACTGACCCCTTTATCATTATGTAATGTCCTTCTTTATCTTTTGGTACTTTCTTCGTTTTGAAGTCTATTTTGTCTGATACAAGTACTGCAACACCTGCTTTTTCTCTTTGTTGTTTGCATGAAATATCTTTTTCCATCCCTTCACTTTTAGTCTGTGTATATCTTTGGATTTGAGGTGAGTTTCTTGTAGGCAGCATATAGATGGGTCTTGCTTTTTTATCCATTCTGTTACTCTGTGTCCTTTGATTGGTGCATTCAGTCCATTTACATTTAGGGTGATTATTGATAGGTATGTACTTATTGCCATTGCTGGCTTTAGATTCGTGGTTCTCAAGGGTTCAAGGGTTGCTTCTTTACTATCTAACAATCTAACTTAACTTTCTTGTTAAGTTATTGTAAGCACAGTCTGATGTTTCTTTCTTTCTCTCCCTTCTTATTCCTCCTCCTCCATTCTTTCTATAATAGGTGTTTTATTCTTTGCCTTTAGTTAGTATTTGGATGGTCTGCTTTATTTGCTATGATTTTATTTTCTCTGGTGACATCTTTTTAGCCTTAGGTGTGCTTCCGTGTAGAGCAGTCCATTTAAGATATCCTGTAGTGGTGGTTTATGAGAGGCAAACTCTCTCAACTTTCGTTTGTCTGGAAATTGTTTAATCCCTCCATCATATTTAAATGATAATCGTGCTGGATACAATATTCTTGGTTCGAGGCCCTTCTGTTTCATAATGTTAAATATATCATGCCATTCTCTTCTGGCCTGTAAGGTTTCTGTTGAGAAGTCTGATGATAGTCTGATGGGTTTTCCTTTGTAGGTGATCTTTTTTCTCTCTCTAGCTGCCTTTAATACCCTGTCTTTATCTTTGATCTTTGCCATCTTAATTATTATGTGTCTTGGTGTTGTCTTCCTTGGGTCTCTTGTGTTGGGAGATCTATGAGCTTCGGTGGACTGCGAGACTACTTCCTTCCCCAGTGAGGGAAAGTTTTCAGCAATTATTTCTTCAAAGACACTTTCTATCCCTTTTTCTCTCTCTTCTTCCTCTGGTACTCTTATAATGCGAATATTGTTCCGTTTGGATTGGTCACACAGTTCTCTTAATATTCTTTCATTCCTAGAAATCCTTTTATCTCTCTCTGCCTCAGCTGCTCTGTACTCCTGTTCTCTGTTTTCTATTCCATTAACAGTCTCTTGCATCTCATCCATTCTGCTGTTAAGCCCATCGATCGCTTGTCTGATTTCTGCATTGTCTTTCCTCAGTTCCCTCACTTCCTCCCTCAGCTCTTGCACATTTCTCTGTAGGTCCATCAGCATGGTTATGACTTTTATTCTGAATTCTTTTTCAGGGAGGCTGTGCATTTCCATCCCTTCAGACTCCCTCTCTGGGGTTGTCTGGTTGATTTTGGTCTGAACCATATTCCTCTGTCTTTTCATGGCTATATAATTGGTCACTGATAGTTGCCATGTATGTCAGCTGGGCTCTTTAAGACTTTAGAAAGAGAAGAAAAAAAAGAGAAAAAAAAAGAAGAAAGAAAGAAAGAAAAAAAGAAAGAAAAGAAAAAACAAA
Source organism: Smutsia gigantea (assembly GCA_032199065.1). Classification (NCBI taxonomy): domain Eukaryota; kingdom Metazoa; phylum Chordata; class Mammalia; order Pholidota; family Manidae; genus Smutsia; species Smutsia gigantea. The sequence continues at coordinate 272,409 of JAVSCE010018556.1, read as the reverse complement.
AACAAAACAAAAAAACCAAAAAGAAATGCCCACCGGAAGTAGATTCTGTGGGAATGCTGTAGGTGGCGCTATTGCCCCACTATTCCACAGCTGTGACCATGCCGCTCCGCAGGCCCCTTTATCGCTCTGGCAGCGGTGGGAACGAATAGGAGGCTGTTGATCTCAGTGAGAAGTGTAAGTATGGCTACGCTTCCTCAGTCGTCAGCTAAGGCGTCTGAAACTCCCCCGGACTCCCAGCCTGCTGGGCTGAGTGTGCTGGGGCGATCCGGCTCCTCCGCTGGGCTCCTGTCTCTTTAAGACCGCTGAAGAAAGCACGCGATTTTTTTTTTCCCTCCCGGGAGCTGGCTGCAAGCACCCTGGCGCGTTCCCCGCTCAGATTCTGCCCGTGTCTCTCCAATCTCCGCTGCATTGCGCAATGTGTGTCAGCACTCCCCGCGCAGATCACCGGATCTGGCTACTTTGCGGGGTGTACTTCCACTCCCTCCCGGGTCTGAATCCTCTCCTCCCGCCGGTGCGCTGGGGTGGGGGAGTGCTCGGGTCCCGCCGGATTGCGGCTCCGTATCTTACCCGCCTCTTGGGGTGCCGAGTGCTCTCGGGTGTAGCTGCATGCTATGAGCTTTCCTGTGTATTCTCGTCTCTCTTTTAGGAATAGATGTATTTGCTGTGTTTTCGTAGATAAATATAGTGTTGGGAGGAGATTTCTGCCGCCCTGCTCACACTGCCATCTTCGTTCCTGCCTTCTAAGAGGTGACATCAACTAAACTAACAAATGTATAAGTAATTGCAAATTATTATAAGGAGTCTAAAGAAAGCAAACAGGGAGCTGTGACCAGGTGCCAGGCTAATATGAAATATGGCTTAAGTGAGACTTTGAAAAGCTGATACTTGAAGAGTGAGAAAGAGCTATGCACACAGAAGGGGAGAGGGCAAGGTGATGGATGGGGTCAGAGGAAGAGCATATGCAAAGGCCCTGAACTGGAAGGTTGCTTGGCTTGCTTGAGGATCAGAAAGGAGGCCAGTAGGACTGCAGAAAGGCAAGCAAGGGCAACGGAGCTGTGAAGGGAACTTTCTTATCTTTGTAGAACATTATGAAGAATTTGCATTGCTTTTTCCTAATGAAGCAGGAAGCCATTTAGGGACAGGAATAGGATATAATTTACATTTTGAAGACACCATTCTGGGTCATGTGTGGGAAATGGGTTGTAGTGTACCAAGAGAGAAAGCATCAGTTGAAGAAACAGATGGTAGAGGCTTCCACAAGGATGGTGGCCCAGAGATGGAGGGAAATGAAAATATCTGAGATGCTTTGGGTGTGCGAGCAAACAGGGCATGGTGATGGATTATCAGAGGCACCAGAATGGAGGAACCAAGAATAATGCTGAGGTTTCTGTGTAAGCACAGGCTGGGGAAGCATTAGAAGGACAGGTCTGGTTGGAATGTCTGTGGGTGGGGATTAGAATCAAGACTGAGGTTGAGAGCTAAATCTGGGAGCCTCTGATGCCTTGGGAAAGCTGGATGGAGTTTTTAAGGAGTCTGTTCAACATGAAGCTCTGAAGTGAGTTCAGGGACTGAGATTCAAATTAAAAGTCATGAGTACATAACTTGTATTTAAAGTGGTGCTAATGGACGGTAGCCACTTGAGAGCTGGAGTCACATAGAAGAGGAAAAGCCAAGAGAGAAGACGGAGAAGGAGCCGCCATCAAAGGAGAAGGCACTGCCAGAGTGCGAAGACCTGAAGGCCCGTGGTGAGCACTCACTACAAATTAGCTTTCGTTAATTGTTTTATTTTATCCAGAGGAACAGTCCAGTGGGATGGAGGGACCAAAAGCCAAACTAGAATTAGAGAAGAAGAAATGGGAGGTAAATAAAGGGAGACAGTGTCTGATGACCATATTTATATGAAGTGGGACTATTAAGAGGCATAAAGAAATTGAGTAGGAATTGGAGGGGGCAAGAGGCTCATGGGTAGGCTTTTGTCTGGGGTTGTTTGGAGTTTATTTATTTATTGAGCACAGGGAAAGAGAGTGGGAGGAGATAGAACAGGGAGTTGATGAAGGGGAGGGAGCCTCTGACTAAGAAAAGCAAAGTCCTAAGGGAGGCAAGAGGGCATGGAGGCACCACATCCCAGTGAAGGGTGGCTTTGGCTTGGAGCAGACAATTCTTGGTAATGGAAGGAAAGTAGCCCAAGATGGAGATAAGTGTCATGTAGGCTGTAGTTTTAATTGTGAGGCACTGAGAAAGTTCTCTTCCAGTGGTTCCTACTTCCTCATTTTACATTAAAAGAATAAATATGTATGCAGTGCAGTTATCAGGTAAGAGGACTCTGAGTGGAGATGACAATAGACTGGAGGGTAGAGGTTAAGCTGTGACAAGTCGCCAAGGAGCATGAAAGATTGGGAGTAATGTGACCACCAGACAGCGCTGGGTGCGCATGTGACAAGGAACTTCAAGTTCACTGGCAGAGCTGGATGTGTAATCATCTTCAGCTCTGTTCAGCCTCTGTGCACAGACACAGGGACGGTGTATATGGGGTTCTTGATGATGATAGAATTTCTTAGTGATAGAATTTGGGGAGGAGATAAAGCTTGAGCGATTAGGCATTTGCTTAGTAATTAATTGGTCTATTTTCATTACTGTGGTTTGATTTTCTCTGATGACAGCTATTTAGCCTCAGGAACACTTCCATCTATAGCAGTCCCTCCAAAATACACTGTAGAGATGATCTGTGGGAGGTAACTTCTTTCAACTTTTGCTTATGTGGAAATTGTTTAATCCTACCTTCAAATGTAAATGATAAACTTGCTGGGTAGAGTATTCTTGGTTCAATACCCTTCTGTTTCATTGAATTAAATGTATCATGCCATTCCCTTCTGGCCTGTAAAATTTCTGCTGAGAAGTCTGATGATAGCCTGATGGGTTTTCCTTTGTAGGTGATCATTTTTCTCTCTCTGGCTGTTTTTAATACTCTGTCCTTATCCTTGATCTTTTTTTTTTTATCCTTGATGAGCAATTACCTCCTTAAAGACACTTTGTATCCCTTTTTTTCTCCTTCTTCTGGTAAACCTATAATGTGAATATTGTTCCATTTGGATTGGTCACACAGTTCTCTCAATATTCTTTCATTCCTAGAGATCCTTTTTCTCTCTGTGCCTCAGCTTCTTTGTATTCCTGTTCTCTAATTTCTATTTCATTTACTGTCCCCTCTACTTCATCTAATATGCTTTTAAATCCCTCCATTGTATGTTTCATTTTGAATACTGTATTCTTCAATGTTTGTATCTCATTCTTGAATTCCTCCCTGAGGTCTTGAATATTTTTCTGTAGCTCCATGAGCATGTTTATGATTTTTATTTTGAAATCTCTTTCAGGAAGATTGGCAAATTCAGTTTTACTTGGACCTCTTTCTGGTGTTTGTGGGATTTTGGTTTGAACCAGGTTCCTTTGATGTTTCATATTTGTAGGTGGCACCCTCTAGTGCTCAGAAGCTCTACTTTCTGGAGCTGCTCAGCCCCTGAAGCAATGGTGGGGGTCACAGGCAGGTGGCACTGGTGTCTGCTGGGAGAAAGGAGCTCTTTCCTGCCTCCCAGTTGCAGTGCCTGCCTCCACTGCCAGGGCCAGTGGGCCGAGTGCTCAGGGAGAAGCCTCTATGCTATGCACTTGTAGCTGCTGTAGGAGGGGCCACCCTCTTGCTGGCCTGGCACAATGATGTGAGCAGCTGGTTTGCGAGCTCATGCTGGCTGGGAAGAAGGAGCGGCAGGCTGTGTATTGTGGTGGGGGGCCTCGTAGCTGCATTGCCAGCCAGGTGGATGAAGTGCCTGAAGCTCCTGAAAGTTCCCCAACTACTCTGCTGAATGTGCTGGGACAATTTTGTCCACCTGTCCTTTCCTTGAGCAGCAAGCTCTGTGCAATCCTTGCCCCTTTAGCAGCCCTCTCACTGTTAGGAAGTCTCTCAGACTGCCCACCTTTCTTTTTGTCCCAGAGTGGCCAGTTGTGGGTACCTGTTCACAAGCGGCCAGAATCTTAGTCTCTCCAAGTATTCTGCCTATCTTAACTTTCCAACCTCTCTAATCTCCAGAGCACCATGTAATGTAGGTTCATTCTCCCAGAGCAGATCTCCAGGGCTGGGTGTTTAGCAGTCATAAGCCTCCACCCACTCCCTGATCCGTTTCTCTTCCTTCTGCCACTGAGCTAGGGTGGGGGAAGGGCTTGGGTCCCGCCGGATCATGGCTTTGGTACTTTACCTGTATCCATGAGGTCTGCTCTGTTCCCCAGGTGCAGGCAGTCTGCTTCAGCTTTCTTTCCTGTTCCTCTTTCAGGATTAGTTGTATTTGCTATATTTTCATATTACATGTGTTTTGGGGAGGAGGTTTCTGTCTCACCTCTCATGCCACCATCTTTAAACCCCCCAAACATAGTATTGATTGATTACTTTACCTGGCTTAAGTGTTTTATTCATTTATTCAGTGATAATATTGAGCACTTGCAGTGGGTGAGGATTTTCTCAACGGCTGGGGATACAGTGGCCATAAGAAGGCCCAGTTTCTCATCCCCAGGGAAATTAGATAATGGAAGGAGTTTCTATGAATTTATCATCTATGCTGTCCGTAACAATCCGCATAGACAGCTTATTCATCTCAACATATTGTCCCATGTGACACTAGCAGGACTCCTTTAAATAAGAAGGGCACCTAGACAAAAAGGATTGGGAGGAAACAGAGAAAACCCTGCAACACACCTTATTCTTGGCGACCTCTCATCTGACGGGAATCATCGTCACTCTCAGGTGCTGTGAAACGTGCTGGTGGGAAGACCCGAAACCATGACCATGAAGGGGGCTGGATAAGAGTATGGAAGGATTATGCATATATGTTCCTATGTGTGATATTACATTCCCAACAGTACTGGGTTGTTGCTGGCATTTTTATATATAAACAAGGAAACACGTATTTAAATAGTGCCTCACCTATGGCAAGCGATATTTAAGTGATTGCTATTATTATGGTGATAAAAATATTTGATTGCTTTCATTATCCAACACATTGCAAAAATGGATCTTAGACAAACACTATTCATAACAATTCAAAGTGAAGCCACTGGAAGTAAAACAATATTCCTATTATCCAGATTTATGTCATTTAACATTCCCTTCATCAGGACTCATGTGTATATTGGCTGCCTAGCTTCATGGTGACCGACTCATAGAGAATAGCCTGTACAGCAGGTGGATGGGAAATGCTTTCCCACCGGAGGCCAGCAGAGCTGGTGATCGCCCTTTACTGCCAATAGATGGTGGCCACGTATTGTCAGACAAAATGCTGAGGACATTTAAATGGGAGCTTTGAAAAAGGACTCATCAGCAATGGAAAATGAATAATTAGCTGGGTTGAAGCTGATAAATGAAGGAATCAAAGTGATAAAAAATGATGACTCTGATTAAGGGCAAAGTGGCAAAAAAGCTAATGGCTTTTACTTGGAAAGCACAGCTCATGCACATTAGTTAAAATAAACATTTGATTAAAGAAAGCTTTCTATCAGCTTTTAATTTTTACTGCTTTATGTTTTCCAAATTATTCTTTCTTTGGAAATCCTTTTCATTGGCAAGACAAAAAGTGCCGCTTTAAAAAATTTTTAACTGAATTGCCTGGCTGGTGTGGCAGTGAAATTAGTACTGGGCTAGGGACCAACAGATATGGAGACAAGTCCTAGCCTCCTCACTTCAGACTTTTGAGTCAAATGACAACAGGAACCTAAAACAGCCAAGACAACTTTGAAAAGGAAGGACAAAATTTAAGGATAAACACTTTCTGATTCCGATACTTATTATAAATCTAAAGAAATTAAGACAGTATGCCACTGGCATAGATAGACAAATAGATCAATGGAACAGAACAGATAGTATAGAAATAAAACCTCATGTACATGGCCAACTGATTTTCGACAAAGGTACAATGTTAATACAATGGGGAAAGGACATGCTTTCCAATGAATGGTGTTTGAAAACCTGGCTAGGAGAAAAGTGAACTTTGATTCATACCTGGCCCCATACCTGAAAGATAACTCAAAATAGGTCAGATACCTTAATATAAAACATAAAACAAAACTTCTAGAAGAAAACATATGAGAAAACCTTTGTGAAATTTGGTTAGGCAAAGATTTCTGAGTTCTAACACATAGAGCATGAGCCACAAAAAAACAAATTGATGAATTGCACTTCATCAAAATTAGAAACGTCTGTTTTGAAAGTGATTGTTAAGAAAATGAAATGATAAGCCATAGACAGGGAGATGATGTTTGCAGATCATATATCTGAAAATATACTTGCATCCAGAATATATAAAGAACTCAAATTCTTTTAATACAAAAACAACCCAATTTTTTTAAATGGACAAAACATTTGGACAGATACTTCACTAAAGAAGATAAAAGAATGGCAAAAAAAGCACATGAAATCATTAGTCGTTAGGGAACTGCAGCTGAACACCTAATGAAATATCACTACACAGTCAGCAGGATGCTACATTTTGAAGATGCACAGTGACTGGAGCTCTCGTACATTCTGAATATGAACATGAAATGGTACAACTACCGTGGAATATAGTTTGGCAGTTTCTTAAAAAGAAACTCCTAAAATATGATCCAGTCATTCCACTTGTAGGTGTTTACACAAGAGAAAGAGAAGTATATGCAAAGAGACTTGCATAAAATTTCATAGCAGCTTTGTAATAATCAGAAACTGGAAATAACACAGATGTTCATTAGTAGTTGAATGGATAAGCAAACGGTGGTTATACATGTACAACAGAATACGGTTCAGCAACAGAAGGGCTGATATCACAGCAATGCTAAATCCCCAAATAATTTTGCTGTACAAAAGAGATCAAACAAAAAAAGAGTACATACTATATGGTAGCATTTATACACGATTCTAGAAAATGCAAACAGGAAATGAAAACAGATCAGCAGTTGCTGGGGGATGAGGGTTAGGGCAAGGAGGTAAGGGTGGGGTTGTGGGTTTTTTCCCTTATATAGATGGTGGTGATAGTTACATTGGTGTATACATATGTAACAGTTATCAAATGGTACATTTTAGACATGCACATCTTGTATGTCAGTTAAGCTGTTAAAAACAATAAGAATCAATGTTTGCCATCTAATTAACCCAGGCCCACTTGGAGAACAATCCTTCCAGTTAGAGATCAGGAAGCCACAGCTCAGAAGAGTCAGATAACTTGCCTGAGGTCACACAGCAAGGGAGAGTTGAAATTCAGTTTCAGGTCTGTCTGAGTATAAAACCTATCTTTCCCCCAATATACGACAGCTACTCACCTGAACCTGTCTGGGCTTCACTGTCCTCAACTATACAATATCCAATGGGTAAAATAATCCCTAAGGTTGCCATCCAATCTAATGTGCTAGGAGTCTATGTGAAGCAAATTGATTCATTTTATTCATTTAAAAAACTCTCATTTCAGAAGACTCCAAAATTTCCTTCAACATGTACAATTAAGATCGCAAACATTTTAAGGCATGAGCAAATGGCACCTCTGCATTTTTCTATCAGTCACTGATATCTAGACGCCCCCCACCAACAGCACATTCTTCATTGTCAAGGACTGGGAGTGCTTCCTTGACCCTCCATTAGAATGCCTGGTTGGAAACTTGGCCATCATGGTGAATATAAAGGTGCTCTTCTGAATGCTTCAGAAAACACTAAAAGGCCATTAAAAATGAGGGACTAACAGAATGATTATGTCCCAGTTTCACTTCTAACCATGCCTCTTTGTGCCTTCAGTACTTCCTAAGATGCTCACCATTCCAATAAAGCTTAATAGCAACATAGATTTTCATCACCTACCAGATTTGGGTAGCATTCATTTCCTACTCCATTTTTATTCTATATGCTCTCTATGCCTCTAATCTGCATCAGACTCCAATTGTGGTTTTCTATTCACTGCCTCAGATATATTTAACTGAATCTCTAGATCCCCATATGCTGCTTTTCCACTGCTTGGCTAATGTGACCTTACTTGTACAGCCAAAGGTCACAATATTTCAGACTATAAACCTCACCTTTCAAGTATGTTTTGGGGTTCCCTGGACATAGAAAATATACACTTCAGCATAAATCTGAGTTCAACGTTCTAAGCGCTACCAATTCGTGGACACGTCCAGTAGTTCACTAATGTGAAAGAGGCTTTGTGATAAAATTGAAGGCTGTTGTGTACTTGTGACCGAGGCGTAACAGCTTAAGTGTCATGGGATTGATCCACAAATCACGTCTGTCAATTAAATGGCTTTTTGTCTTCCTTGTCTCGAAATACACCCTTTTACCACACAGCTCATTCTTTTAAAAAAAAATCCAGTGGTCATAATGTCAATTGCTAACTTCATTTTCTATTTACATCATCCACTTATGAATACCATGTCCCTCAATTTAATTAGCTAGTGTCACTCACATTTTCATGGGTGACAGCGTAAGGCTGAGCTGATTGGAAAATGACGCCACAATGTCAGAGCCAGCCGCATCAATCTTTTAGGTACACACCCAGCCAGAGCACAACTAAAGAACACCCACACACATATTTGTGTACTGGAATTGAATTTTTACATTTTTATTTCAACAACAATGATATATGAAGTTGGGGAAAGCAGTACCTTTAAAGAGGAGGAAGGTCCATTTTCTTCCCTCAATTTCAGTTTTAGGACCTTCAGTTTAGCATAATCAAATCTCAGTGCAAAAGAATAGGAAGTCGAAGCATAAATCACCAAATATTGCTGATGTTTCCTAATACTTGGGCATTTTCAGCCTATACCACCTACACATATCCAAACTGTTACTGATGACATGATTGAGTCAAGGGTTCACTGATGCAGTAAATATTTCAATATAATGCAAATTCTTGGACACACACAGCAAAGTGCTTTTCTCTGTGTCATGCTTTTAGTATTCAGCAATGATTTCAGGAGGACAGAGTCTTTGAAGTTGAGGCCAAGTCCTACCAAAAGAAATTTTCTAGCTTAAATAAATGTTCTAGAAAATTACTCAAATTAATGTCCTAGCCACAAGATATTACAGCCATTTTTATTAAGAACAAATAACATAATGAATCATTATGCTGAAAAAATATATAGTAGGTATTGCCTCTAATAAATAATTTATTGTTATATTTTTGTGTGTGTCAGTTCCCAAAGACTCGATGTTCCTAGGAAAGAGAAACCATGTATTTTGACTAATTCCCTTCTATTACTAGCACTGAGCAGTGGGTTCAGGAATAATCCAATGGATGGATGGATGGAAGGATGAATAGATTTGTGCCATGTAGCACAAAGTAACAAGAACCTTGGTAGAAGTTTGCAAAATGTTTACTGCCAAAAATGCCATCATCAGATCTGCCAGATGCATACATTAAAAGCAGCAATTTCTAACAGCTGGTAATATCAAGATATATAAGAGTATCCAAGGGTAAAACAGATGACAAGACTGACTTTATAAAAATGCAGAATTTTAGGCTGATAGACCCATTAGCACAATCTCTCAATAAGGAGTAAACAAGTAAGGAAACCATTCTGGAGTGGTGAAGGGAGGACCAGCGCTCACACAGAGAGCTACAATCAGAAATCAGAGGCACCGACTTCAGTCCCAGACTTCTGTTTCCTCAGGAATTCCACTGCTGCCTCCTTCTGAGGTGGCTTTTCCTAAGGAGGTTGGCCCTGAGAAAAATGGGGACCCCAAAGAACGAGATTTGAAGGCTGTGTTTGAGGTGTTTACAGTATAAGTGGAGTCATCGAGAATGATTTCTGTCGGGTAATTAGCTAATGATTCTGGAGAGGAGAAGGACGCAACAGGACCTGACACTGCTCCTAGGGAGGTCTGGGCCGGTAGACGACACTGAGGCCCCTGTGGGTGGGCAAACCGGGGACAGGGACACAGATAGGAGTGGAACTGCTGGTGAGAATTCCAAGGCAAAGTAGCTTCTGTAAAGCAGGTGTTCAAGTTAATGAGAGAGGAGTTCAGGCAGAGCCGACAAAGAAATCTAGGTGGATGCGTCCTACACTTCAGAACAAGGTGCAGTCACAGGAGGTGACCAAAACACTAACGAGTGAAGATGGAGCCTTGACTAGCGTAAAGGCAGTGAGCAACTGGACAGCGCAGGAGGACCCAGGAGTAAGGAGAGTGATTTTGAGGTTTGAAATTCCTATAGAATTCAGGAATAAAGTCAGGTATATATGTTGACAGCTACAAAGATGGAACAGAAGCAAACAAAAAGACAAAAGCACAATATGATTACAAGAACCAAAAGGTGTAATTTTGGATCTGTGAATTCACAAGTTATTTTCAAGCTGTTAGGGAGGAAATTTCAGACTCTCTGATGTCATGCTGTGCAACAGAGTTTTCTGTGATGGTGAAAATGTTCTATATCTGCTCTAATATGGTAGCTTATTTAAATTGTTTTATGATCATGAGAAACAATTTTAATATTATATAATCTTTATTGGTGTAAATTTAGATTTAAATAAGCACATATGATCAGAGGCACTGTATGAGATGATGTAGATATTGCATGTAGTTTACTATAGAGCCATGAAATAAATAACTAAAGAAAAAGAATACAATTCTACAAGTACAACGTTGTATATTGTACTCTTATTGTATATCTGCTATATTCTAGACCACAACTCGTCTCAACCATTTGACACCTAGAAATTCTGTTATTATTTTCAAATGGAATTTTTTATTTACACGTCTATTCCTGCAACATTCTAGAAAGGATTTGAGACAGTTACACAAATACAATAAGATTAAAATATATAAAGACAATTGGAGAGAATATGAACTAGTAAGAGACTACTAAGGACAAAAAAAATAAGGACAACACACACAAATACATGTCATAAAATATTACAGGTGCCGAAGATATGCTTTGGAAACTGACTTTGTAGGGGTCAGAACAGAGGACAAGTCATGATCGCTGAGAGTTATATTATGTGTAGCATAGAAAGTATATGTGCAATTCAGAAGAATCAGTGTTTTTCCTGGAATAAAGTCTAAACATCTTTAAATGAATCAAATGAGTCATCTGACCAATGTGACTCTCTTTAAAACTCATGAGCTAAGGATGGCATGTTCTGGCTCCTGAGCTGGAGAAGCAGAGGAAAGGGGCTTATGGGAAGGGTGGAAGAAAGCAGACAGGAAGAGGCAAAGTAGACACGTGGAGACAAAGAAGGAGGCTTTCCCACACCTGCCCTTGAGCAACAGAAGATACCTCCACCCTTGACCACAGGCTCCTCTCTCTGCCTACGCCCCTAGTTGGTTCCATTCCTGTCAATCATGTAAGACTCCTAGTGCAGAAGGAAATTTCTTCCACGAGCTGACACCGTGCAGTGAGCATAATGGCCGCTGGCAGCCCTACAGGAAGAAATCCTGCATTTATTTCTTGCATCGCCCTTCCCTGTGATCTGAGAAGCATGACGCTAAAGCAAATGCAGCAAGTGGAATTCACGGAGTCCCGTTCCATTAGTAGCCTCACTGGAGGCCTCCTCCGTCAGAAAGTGAAAAGTGCCCTATAACTCACATTACACTGAATAAAAATTAATTTTCTGTTCGATTTTAGGATTCCATGATATTCTTCATGGGCATTTGCCAGTTATAATCTGAAGATCACTCTGAAACCACCAGATGTAAGAGCATTCACCACAAATGAATCTTAATAATAATAATATGTAAAAAAGTACTGAATATTTATCTTTGTTTTTCGTGGGTGTTTTATTGCAGTTCTCATCCAACCTGTGCTGAAGCTAGTAATTTAAGCAGTATCTTTACTACCTCCCTCCTGCCTTCTTTTCTTCCATATGAGGTCCCTCACCAAGTCCTGTCAACCACAACTTCCAAACAGCTCTGGAATCAGTCCCTTCTCTCCGGGTCCAGAAGCACCTCGCTCGGGCAAGCTGGCGCCATGTCTAGGCTGCCCTGCTCAAGCCACCCCTTTCTGGCCTCTCCTGGTCACTCTTGTTCCTTTGCCATCATTTTCCTCCCTCCAGCTGGAGTGACAAAATGCAAATCTGACTATGCCACTTCTTCTGTTTGAAGCTTCAAGGTTATTTAAAGAAAGACCAGCTCTTACTGCAACCTTAGTGCAGGCTGGCTTGGTCCCGACCCCTGGTCTGGTCTCTTCCCACTGGAATCCAGCCAGTTTCCATTTCTCAAACCTGTTTTGTTCCCTCCTGTCTCAAGGTTTTATCTCAAGGTGTTCCTTTCAGCAGGACTCTTTTCCCTACCCTGTCTCACCTCCTCCGTTTCTTCTACCTCGTATCTAAATCAGTGACTCTACAGTTGCTGGTGTGTGATTAATGTTTGCAACCCAGATTAACTGTAACAGGAAAAAGGTTATCTATTCCTCAAACTATTGTTTCCCCCTTTGACTCCAGTGGATCCTAGGATATAGCAGATACTGCTTCCTGTATGACGCTGTGATAGTAAGACCTGCTTATCTGGTATTCGAAAGGCACACTTTTTACAATGTAGACTCCTAAACTAATGTCTGCTTTACTCAGGTTATATAATCTCATATCTTATTCAATGAGGTGCCACAGTTCAACATATTTCCCCAAAATGTGACCATGAATAATTTTTCAATGAAAACGAAGGTCTATTTCCAAGAGAAAATTATTTTAAACTATTTGTACAACATTTTAAAGAATTCAGAATTAAATTACCCATTTCTCTATGAAATAAAAACAGCAAACTTATTAAGGTATTTCCTGGAATATGAATAATTAATATTGGTAATTTAGAAATCTATCTCCTTACAATGTAGTTATAGTCTTATAAAGACAATGTATTTTTAAAACAATAGCTAAATGTTTTAAATTCAAGGTATTTTGAAATAAATCCCTTAGGCATCAAAATAGCTCTGTAGTCTTTTCTAGAATTTTATGTTAAACATTCTGAAACACATATTTTATTGGCATCCAGAAAGCAACTGCAAAGGTTTCTCCTATATTCAGTCCTTAAAAAAGACTCCATTGCTGTGACAAATGTGCCTCCTGCCACCTCAGTGGGCTCCTTCGCAAACACACACTGAACAATTATAAGCAATTTTTTAAAATGCATGCTATTTTCCCTGGAGACCAGAATGTCTTGAAGTGATTCAATGTGTAATTGGGTAATTTTCTGAAATGCTTATTATTTACTTGGATCTCATTTCAGTCTCTCTGGTAAACAGAATATCTCTGCTCGTGGTTATTCTCCTTCCAAAATCTTCCACAATCGTCAGTGCCCTTCTGACGTGCCCGTAAACACACCATATGACCTGGGACTTAGATCATGAAAAACCAAGCCACCCATGCCAGCCTCCTTATTTAAATGACAGGTGGGTTTCCTTTTCCCTGAATTGGGGTTTTCTAGATTTTAGGCACAGTGGAAAATGCATAACAGGACTTTTAAACGTTTTCATCATTTAGATCGAGTTTTAGCTGGTTGCAAATCTCATGATCAGCTTTACAGCTGTTTTTCTACCTTGATATATTGTTATTTTTGGATCAGAAGGAAGAACGGTAAAATTGCCGCCTAGAGGTTTACTTTGGAAAATAAAGTTTGAATTTAGCTCTTGCTGATTTATACCCAGTGTACTATACTTAGCATGTATGTACAGTTAAGCATACTTTATAGGTAATTACTCCTTCTACTGCTATGAAGCTGTGCATAGCCTAGAATAATACCCAGTTCCTTGAACAGTACCTTCTAAAGCAGTATATTAGGTAAATAAAATCTGATGATGTTGGTGGTATTTCATCCAACAAGAGATCTTACTCCCTCTGAACCAACATCTTTTACTACTTGCCTCATTATATATAAACAATAAAAACTCAGCTGAATTAACTGAAGTGACTAATAGAAAAGTAAACAGTCTCAAACTGAAATGAGTACATTTAAATTAAAGCAGGGAATAAGAAATCCACAAGAAAAATTTTAGCAGGTGAAGTGCCCAACATTCTTTGACTTCTAGGTCATACCAAAAATACTCATAACACAGTACTTTGATAGCAACAAACTTGAAGTTTCCCCTCTATGCCAATTTTACAGGGCACTTAAAATTTATTTTTTGTCATTTTAATATTAGGTTTTTTTAATGCATAGTGCTAAATGTGTAGCTATTTTATTATTTTTCATAAAGTGCAATGTAAAGAAAATGAACCATTTTCAACATAGTCTCTGCTATGACTTGAAGATTTTACACCCTCAACTTGCCTGGTGTGAGCTTTCCAAGAGTTGAGGTAGGATCGTCAGTTCATGTAACAGGTACAACTATGAAGGCTGTTACTGTCCACACACTTCCTTCTATTAGAGAGTCCTTGATATGCCATATGGACAATCGCTCCCAATGGTCCCATGGGACACAATTTAATAACTACTGATCTAAAGACACCACATGGGGACTGAGCTGTTAGTATATCCTGCATATCTACTACTGGTTACTTTCTTCACTTACTGATTTGATGGTGTTTTACTCTGAGTCTGATAAATTTAATAGAATTAAATATTAACCCTTGGTTTAGAAGCCAGACAACAGGACTGTAGCATTTTTGAGGTGGAATAGGTCCTGGAGATAAAATGAATTTCATGAATATAAGATGGAGAGAAAAAACTAGCTTTGGATTGAGGCAAACTTGAATTTAGTTTCTGAGAACCTTAGTTTTAGCACTTGCAAAATGGGGTTATTATTATTGACCACACAGAATCAGTATGAAGTTTAGATAAGGTAACATATGCAAAAGGCCTGCCACAGATTCTGGTAGCTAGGAAGTGATTTGAGCAAATTAACTAGATGTTCAGTTAGTGGTAAAGTCAGGAACAGCCTTGTGATCTCTAGCTGAGCGCTATTTCTACAATGGTAGTCTAATTTGAAAAACAAATACAAGGTCACTAATGAATGCATCTGTTATAGGTCCCAAAGAACAAATTGCAAGCAAACTGTTGCCATTTCCCTTAGAAGAATTATCAGGACAGAAAAAAAACACACTCTGAGATAAAGCAGAAACAAATAATACTCAGAGACAAAGCTGCAGACAGTTAACCATCGTGTTTATGATGAGCCTTTGAGAATATTACAGATAATTTATTTAAATCTATAACACAATGGAGAAGTACACACTGTTAGAAGGCACTATTTTTTAGGCTACTAAAATGTTTTTAATTATATTTCTTTTCAAGGTAACTGTACCAAATGATAGTTACGAAGTTGTCTGGCTGGCAGGGGCTGGGGGGTAGGTGGTAGTCCTCTGTGTTCCATCGAAGGGGCGTCACCAAGCTGGGTGCGATAGGGCTGGGGGCTCCATTTGGGAACACAGCCCTAGGGCTTCCATGTTCTATCTTTGGTGATGGCATTTATGAAAATGAAATGTACGTCTGAAAGGTACTTTCTATTAATGAAGTTGTATCAAAAATTTACATGTTTTATGAAGTTTGTTTTTAAATGAAAAGCTCAGAGGCATGGATTGATGGCTTTGTTTTTCTACTTTGGTCAAATCTAAGTTTTTTGTGGTTTTTTTTTGCAGAATAAGTGAGACGTAAGTTATGTTTAAAAATCATGTCATTTATTTATAAACATTAATTTATGTGGTACTTGAGTATATTTCTGACACTTGAAATGACTGAATACTAAAGGGGGTTCCTACGGGAAGTTATGGATTCCTTTGAAAGTACAGAGCTTAAAAATGGGCTGATTTAAATAGGGCTGATATTCACCTGTTCTAGATGCCTCTGAAATAGGTTAAAACTGATAACACTGCAGTATGTCTCATATAGTAGGAAATTGTTTTATTCAAGTTTTTTCAATGATATGTATGTGCATATTTCATACAGTCACAGTATCATGATGTGAAATGTATTATTTCCTTCTGTGCATAGCAGCCAAAAATTTTGGAATCCATTGAGCTAAATCAGAGCTTTTCAAAATTTCAGTGGGGAATATTTATCAGTAAAAAAAAAAAAAATATATATATATATATATATATATAGAATTTGAATCCCAATGCTGATTTAACATAAATATTGCTACTGTTTACTGTACATTTAAATATACACACACACAAATTATAGGGTGATTAAAAAATAAATAGAAATAAGAACTGTAAAATTTTCTTCTTCCATCACTCAACCATTTTTTTTCGTTTGTCAATTCTTTAGAATAATGTGATTTAAATTTCAGACTACAAATTTATTCAATATTATACGTGATTATGCCCAAAAGCAATTAAGGAAAATTTACTCATTACTCATTGATGGCCTACTCAGCATACAAAATTTTCAAGAAAGGACTTAAAAATTATACTAACAACTTAGGGCAGCCTATGGATGCTCCCAGTAAAAGAAGATAAAAAATAAATAATAGTAGCCTTGCAATGCAACTATTTATATTCCTATATATATCCCCTTTATAAAAGATTTGTTTGGAAAATATGTTTATATAGAATGAATCCAATTTAATAATTTTAATAAGAACTTCTATCAATAACTTGTTACAGGATATTTAGGTCACATTTTATACTTTTTATAATGTTAATTGCTGATTCACAGTAATTAATTATTTCCATTATTTGTTAATGCAGTAATGCAGAAAAAGTTAAAAAGAAACATATGTTTTCACTCTTTAGTCATGAAACCTTAAAACTACGTTGCAGTTTCAGGTTTCCTGCTAGACTCGTTCATTATCTAGAACAAATTCTGAAGTGGAGTCTATAACTGATGGTGCCTGGGAAGCTAGCATATATAGAATGCCTATTGTTTATTAGGAATTGTGCCAGTCATTTTTTACATACAATCTTATTCAATTCTGAGTTCAGACTTATTTTCATGTTAAGTGAGAAAATGAGCTCAACATCTGGTAGAGCAGGTCTGGAGTTGGATCAGGGCCATCTGATTGCAGTCAGTACTTAGCTCATGGTCCCTAAATCATGGATGTGCAACCTAGTCTACCACTTGCAGACTGAACCACCAAAGGAATACCATTGTGACAAGGACTGACACTTGGCTACCTACATTCTTCTCTGTACCTAGGCATTTCCCAAGACTTCATTTCACAGGTGCCCTTGCAGCACAGAGGCCAAATGGCTATGTCCTATGCATGACATCTCCAGGTTAGGGGTTATCAGAAAGATGCACATCTCATTTCTCATTCCTTTCCCTTCTGCCAGCTGGACCCTAGATATGGGGATCAGTCTGACCACGAATGTAGTGATAAGTTCCAATGGAATGGCAGAGCCAAGAGACAGAAATGCCACTTTGAAGAAAACCACCCACCCACCTGAAACACCACTGCCACCCACAGGCAAGAATTCAGCTGCATTTGTGGGCGAGCCATTATATTTTGGGTTCTGTTGGTTATAGCAGTTTAGTCTACAATAACCAGTAAAACTTTTTGAGAAGGCCTGATTCGTGACGATCCATCTGGGAAAACCAGCACTGCAAATGCCATCTGACCACCTCCACCTCGAAGAAGATGATGGCGTTTCTACTTTTACAAAGAATGGAAAAGTTCAGAGGACCTGCCCTGAATTGAAAGTCCTCCAGATTTTAGAACTGGAAATTGGCACAAAGCCCCCTGTACTCCTTAGCACACTGATGCTGATAGGTGGGAAACCAGCCCATGCTGAGTAGGGGCTGCAGGGGTGGGAAAGGATGGGGGACGAGCCACATCTTCTGGAACACAGTGCCGTTGAGCCGCTGTGGAGTGGCCCAGTGTACCACAGTAGACCTCTGAATTTGGGGGTGCCCAGCATTTGGAAGCTATTTTAGAATTTAGAAGGTGGTTGTTACAGACTAAGTTGTGTCTCTCAAAACTTCATGTTGAAGCATCGACCCTCAGTACTTTGGAATGTGAGCATGATTGGAGATGGGCCTTAAACAGGAAACTCAGTTAAAACGAAGCCACTAGGGTGGGCTCTGGTCCAGTCTGACTAGTGTCCTTGTAAGAACAGAATGGAAAACAAACAGACCCCACGGATGCTCACAGTGAGGTGACCATGTGAAGAGCAGCCTGAGGGTGGCTGTCTGCAAGCCAGGCAGAGCATCCTCGGAGGAAACCAGCCCTGCCGGAACCCAGATCTTGGACTGCCAGCCTCTGGAACTGTGAGAAAATTGATTTCTCCTATTTCAGCCACCCTGTCTTTGGTATTTTGTGATGGCAGCTGGAGCAAACCAACGTAGTGGCAAATTACAGAAGGACTGTTACATGTGAACCACAGGAAGGGGCTGGTGCTGGCTGGGAGGTGGAGGAGAAGGAGGGCAGGGGTCCCAAATGCCCTCAGACAAAATATGACCACCTCGTTGAACACTATTCCCATTGCCTGCTCCTTTCAGTATTTCCACTGCGTTTCATATAATATTTCTCTCTATAAACTTATAATTCTAAGAAAGATGATTTCCAGTAAAGACTTGAAAAGCAGAAAATATAAAAACTATTAATTTTCCAAACTCCTAAGTGAAGTCAGTCATAGAACATATAAGATGACCTGAAAGGCGTTCAGATTTTACTGGAAATATGTAATTGTTTCGTTCAGATAGTATATATTTATTTCCATCTTGATATTACAATATTCAGCCACTCCTCCTCTTGCTAAATTGGTATGCATTTAAAACACTAAATGGTTTTCACTGTCCTGGTTAGGAACCAAATGATATAAACTCTCATGAATATGTAAATCAACCCCTCTAAGCACATTATTAATTATTTCAAAGACAGTTGGAGGTCACCAGCTCACAGCAATTTCTATGCATGAAGTTTCAATAATATAAGACATCACGTAGTAAGGAAGAATAAAGTTTTATCACAGTTGCCGTGTGTGTGTGTGTGTGTGTGTGTGTGTGTGTGTGTGTGTGCGCGCGCACGCGTGCGCACCTGCGCACGCGTGTTTTAAGTGGCAAAAGTAACATCGAGAAAACACAGCGCCGGAAGAGCCTGAGCGATCCTGAGTGCAGCCTGTGGATGATGACAGCGGGAGGAGTCACAACTTGCAACTAGAACGATTTTTTAAAAACACCACCTGTGTGAATCGGGAAATGTAGACTTAAACTCCAAAGTAATTTCTGCCTCAAATAAGCTTAGATTTTTTGACCTAGAGGTCACAGGTGGCCCTAATTTCTTTGGATTAAAGTTGTGACTAGCTCCAGAAATTTGTAGCACACGAAAATAAAGCTCATTTCTCATTTTGTGAGACAAGCTAAAAATGACAAATAGGGTCTGCCCCTGCAGTTTTGACATTTTATGTCGTCAAGAGCCTCTCGGGCAGCTGTAAGTCCGCTTCTTTATAGGTGGTCCTGTTGGGCAGAAAGCCAGAGATGAGCGGGAGGAAAAGGAGAAAGGGCCCCCCAAACATGACTCAGGGAGCTGATCCGATAGAGCCAGAAAGCCAGAAATGACTCAGGCAGTTAATCAGTTGAAGCCACAGGGTCTCAGAGTGACTCAGGGAATGTCCAGGGTCCCCCCAGATATGAAACATCAGAGGCGCAGGCACAGCACAGCCTCTGTCCCCATGTCACCAATCAGAACAAGCCTAGAGAGCTGACAGCTGTCAATCAAGGACCTCTCTGCCCTGCCAAAACCACATAAAAGAAGCCTCAGAATGAGCATCTGGGCCTGTTTTATCTTAGGCAGGCCCGCTCTGTGACTCTATGTGGAGTGCATTAAAACTTACTTTGCTCTCTTGACTTGGCTTATTGTCTCACTATATCTGACTTCCCTGAGCCACCGAGCCTAGTTCTTTCCTTCCTAATGGTTCTCAGCAATTGAAATGCTTTGATATAAACCCTGAGACAGCGAAGGGGCAACTGCCAAAAAATGAAAAATGAAATGCAAAGCTGTTGATAGTAGTATATGGAATTACTGACAAATGAAGAATATTAAACATAGAGAACTATGCTTTTTTAAAATTCATCATACAGATCTAAGACTACAAAACTGCAAAAAAATTGATCTTGTGCAAGTAACTCTTCATGGTCCCTATTATCGTTTGCTTTTATACCTCTGATTGTGAACTTCATATTGATCTAATGCAAAAGATAATAAAGAACTATTTTCACACCCGAGATGAACATAGATGAGGAAGATAAACATAGCTATTATGCAATGTGATGAACAAAACATACATAACAAAAAATAAGAATGAAAATCCTCAATATTGGACTACTTGGCAAATGTACTCAGAATTTTCTGACTAGAGGAACAATTTAGGTGCCTCAGGTGAGGGAAATGTGGAAAGACCTTTCAAGCATCAAGGTGAAAGTTAAAAGCAGGCCAACACCCACATCATTAAGGACCACATATACACAGGCGGTGACACTATGAGGAAAAGAAGGAAATGAGTGTCACGAACATCCAGGTAATAGCTGCATCTAGGTAAGAGGAGGGGGCGAGGCTGTGGTCAGAGGGCATGCGGAGGGAGGGCTTCCAGGACAGGGTACCGGGGATGACCCTGTTCTTGATTTGGGTGGGGGTTACCGAGGTTCTCTATAACTACCCAAATCTGTAACAGTACAAACATGGGTAAGCCTTGTTATGCATGCATGTCTCACAATAAAGAATACATCAAGCCATTTAAAATGATACACTTAAAAGTCAATTAATCTTCCATTGACTACAGTTATCACCCTTCCAAACTTGAGAAAGCACCCTCTACAATGATACTGCTGAGTGTATACGCCATAAAAATGCTGAAGGCCAATGAGGCCAGAGACAGGAATTTAGATATACACACTTTAACTTTAATAAAAAGAAAAAAACCTCAAGACAATTGCTTTGAACAACTCTTGTAGCTAACTAAAGCATTTACAGGCATCTTTCTAGAACTCTTTGGATAAATAACATATTTGCATGTAAAAATGGTTTGCTCCTGCCCTTATAAAACAAAGGTAGAAAGAATGCTCTTCTTAAGAGTCTGGGGCAGAAGTGGGTGGAAAGAAACTATATTTGCCTTCTTTGCTAGCTATTCAAAACATTCCCACCTTACTTCTGTTTTCTAAAATGTTATTTTATTTTTAACCACTTAATAAAATGTGAGCGAAGATACAAGGCAGTTTGGAAAGTAGAAACCCAAGCAAAGTAAGAATCAGGGGCAGTTTTCTCGAACATAGGGTGCATCTTAAAGAAGAAAGAAGCAGTTCTGCTGCTACCATTTCAAGGAGGCGTATAGGACTGCCTCACTTGTAAAACACTAAAGACACACACACATCAAACAAATGGGAAAGTCCGCTGTCCTCTTGGAAGCAGGATTCTATAAAGGCAGCGTTTCCAAGGCCAAACCGATGACCATACAGACAGTGCCTGTCGATCTAGCTAGAATGAGCTCCCGAACACCATCAGTTCTGCCCTCAGCTCTTTTTCTGGTCCTTGTCCAAGTACCAGCCACTCCTTGTAACGAAGCTCCTCGACCGAGTGCTGTTGGGCAGCAGGCGGGGGGAGGAAAGCTGAAAGGCATTCAGTGAGTCTGCGTTTCACATCCTCCCCACCGGCATTAAAGACCGCTTTGCAGACCTGTTTGCTTTTCCTCCTGGGCTCACAGCCAGACCATATTTCCCCATTCTTTGCACCCACGTGTACACACACACACACACACACACACACACACACACACACACACCCTTCATGTGGTTAGGCACGGCCAGTGACCAGGTTCTTGCTCCACTTACAGGATGGGTCTCTGAAAACTCCCCAGCATGATGCTCCTCTGCCAGGCAGCCTGGACAAAGAGGTGATGGGCGTTCTGAGGCAGCTCAAGGGGACAGAACCTCTGGGTGCAGAAGTCTGGGTCTGAGTCCCTGAATGATGCTGTGGGCAAAGGCCCCACAGCCAACCCACTTTGGACCATCACACGAGTTAAATAGACTTTGACTCTGTGATTTCCATGTTGCTTTTGTTAAAGAAGTTAGACTACTGCCCTAACTTTACACTGCCTCATACATCCAAATCAAAGGGAAACTATCAACATTGCTAAATCACCTCAGAAATTAAAAGAAAAAGGAATTTAGCCTTGACCTCAGAAAATTAGGAAGTTTGGTTTGATTTCAATTAATTTTGAGGCAGAAAGATCAGCTTTGGACTGCAAGCTTGTCAGCTGCTTGAATCCTGACGCTGTCATTTTCATGGTGTATCAACATTATTCAAGACCTAAAACCTAGGAAGAGAATGGGTTGTACATTTCAGAGATGGAAAGACATTTAGAGAATGAGTGCATGGGGACAAGCTTCTAGGCAGTTTGTTAATATTTTAAAGCTCATTCTATGGATTGTCAAAGTGCTTTTCAGAAATATATGAATTTAACTGTTTTGAATGTGTGTCCATTATATTTTATGCTTTAAGATAGCAGTTCTTTAGTAACCAATTCTCTTGAACTTTTAATATGTACATTGGTTAATTTGCCTATCTTCTTTGGGGATCCATCTTTTAATGTACTTCTCTGTTTCAATGTGGTTTTAGGAATTATATTGACTTATTTGTATTTGGCAGATCAATGTTCAAAAGCCCAAAGAATCATTTATGTTGGATTTTATATTTAGCTTCTGAAGTAGCTGTTTAGAAACCATTCTTCTTGACTCTCTAGGCATCAAGAATCTCTCTGTATCTCAAAATGATCAGAACTATCTGTCTCATGCTTAATATTGCCCACAAAGACACCAAGGACCCTCATGGACTGAAGCTGGTGAGCAGACATATTAGATAGAAAGGAAATGTCATTCTAAGTTCTATGAAAACTGAAAGTATATAAAAAGTGAGTAGCGAAAAGAGTCCAAAAAAAAAAAAAAAAAGGAAACATTGAAGGTAGAGGAGGGGATGTCTTGGGCACCAGTAGCAAGTTCCAGGGGAGGTGGACCTACACCCGAGGTCACAGGAAATCTGTCGCACTTACAATGGACTAGAAGTAAATGTTTTTACATGGTCTCCACCCTGTAAATTCTAGGGCAGCACTCTGAAATAAATCAACCTGGGCTCATGAAGCTCCCCCAAGTCGTGCAAATGGCACTCAGAGTAAAGAACAGCTACAGAGAGTGCTTTGGCATTTCAAAACAATTCCTAGACGGAATGAAGGCTAGTAATAGTGGCTATGGCAAAAAGACAGCTAATATTTCAAAATAATTATGGAGTTTTTCCCAAGGCCCAGAGCTTTGTACGAGAGTTTGTCAGAGGCTCTGGAAATAGGCCATTTTAGCTGTGTTTACGTATCTTACTCTCAACTCCATCAACATTCACTGAAAACCTGCGCTGACTAGCACGTGAAATCACTCATGGACAAGACAGAGCTGGGCAGACTGTGCTTACTGATGCCACAGTCTCTTGTCGCTGGGGATGCTCACCCCGTGGGGGTCCTCGAACTTTGAGACCTAGGGACTTTAACATATACAGAGGTACAGTACTGTAACTGTTGTTCTGGGCTTATCTACTCATCTAGTGATTAAGAGCACATTTTCCAGAGCCCCAACTAGTTGGCTTTGAACCCGAGTTCTGTTACTTGCTGGCTGTAATACCACATGCAGTTTGAATGGCTTCTCTGAGCCTCAAATGCTTCACCTAGGAAATGGGAAGAATGCCAGCATCCATGCCAACAGCGCTTCATGGGGATTAAATGGACAAATGTATGTAACGCTTGGGGTGACACCTTATGTCTGGGAGTAATCAATCAGTAACAGCCCTAATCATCACTAATTTGCTACTCCTGGGAGGGGGAAATGCCACTTTTACAAAGCACAACACAATTTTTGTTCAAATGAGCTCACACAAAGGGAGCAGGTTTGCAGTTGAGACATGTTTTAAACCAGTTTTAATTGTTTGTCATCATGATCAGGCCAATGAAAAACGTTGGTTCATTTTGACCAGCCATACCTTGAGGAATGTATATGCCTAAAATTGAGCTTTGAAGGTGTTTCGCTTTTAGAGCTTAAAAGAAGCTTGAGAGACTAGACTAGGGAAAAAAGACCATCTTATTCCATATGTTTTGGTGGTAAGAGGTATTAGACATTTATACAGAAATGGTGACTTTATATGGACATTGTTAGCAAGACATTTGGTATGTGGGCTACTTAGCAATAGAATTAAATGCTTTATCTAGCTCTATGTGGCTTCTGTGGGGCTGCTGTAGTTTGAAAAATAGTTTGCTAAATGTACTTATACAGCCTCTATTTTATGATATATAGTTAATAGTCCCAGAAAAGTGATTTCAGGGTTTTTTTTTCTCTCTCTCATAATGTCCCTTTTCAAATACTAGAGAATGGTTTATTTGTCAGGTTCTGGAGATACTAAAAAATGAATTTCGAGACAAGGGCTGCTTTATATAGACTGGGGGAAGGTTGAGGGTTAATAGCTACACCGACCACAAAGTGTGGAAGAGCAGTCTCAGGGTGCAGACAGATGCCTACGTCACTCAGCTTTGAATATACTCCTCCACCCTGGCAGGACAATTCCTTCTAGCTTGCAAGCATCAAAAGCCCTTTGGCCTATGCCAAATAGGAATACAACCATCAAGCAAATTCAGATACTCTTTTACCAATGAATCTGTCCCACTGACAGCTTCATGCAAATCCCTGAGGTCAGAAAAGCCAACGAGTAGATTTAAACCATGGATTCCAGCACCAGAGTAACCACCTCTCAGGGTGAGATACAAACTTTGTTGCTGAAAGGAAGTGGAGGCTTTAGGAATAAAAATGCCCCGATCACATAAATAAATCTTGCTTTACCTTTCTTGGAAGAGTTGCAATCCAAAAATAGCCCGTAGTCACCACAGGGATCTAAAACCATTTGGCCAGGTGCTGTAAAATGGCGTGGTGGGAAGGTAAATGGGGATTTCTTCAGAGAAATCAACAAGGTCCACTCCTAGGCTTCTACAAACCCAAGATAACACTGGGGCCTGCCTCTGAAGGTCCAGTCATCTTACACAGAGCTGCTGAGGCCAACCAAGAGCCATATGGGAAATGCTGAGCAACACCGTGACCAGCCACACACCCACCTTCCTACGTGGATCTGAATGGATTTTGCACCTTGCTGGACTAATACAGCCCACAAATGGCTGAACTTCCAACACATTCTTAGTTTCTTTATGGAATTAACCATTGTTTTTGCTTTTCATATGTATTACTAAGTTTCATTTATAAGATTCATAGACACTGATATAACCTTTTAATTTAACCCCACCATGGGAGAAGGCTGCACCATGGAAATAATGTGGGTTTAATCAGTTCTTGTCCCTGAGAGTCTACTGTTTCTGTTTAGAGTTTGGAAAGCTTTGCTTTCTGTTTCTGTTTTATTACTACTTTATGTGTCTTACTCTATGCTCCCTGAATTAAGGCAAAGTCAAATAAACCAAGGAGGAAAGATGGCCAGGTAAATGGATAGGTAAATAATGTTTGATCATGGGTTGATTTATGTATTCAGTTATAGAAAACACCTACCTGTAGTTAAAGAATGGCTAAATACATGTTCCTTTGTGAATATACACGTATGTGCAAAAATACGTTATATATACAGCTTGTGGGAATACATGCTTACGTAACAACCAAAATAGCAAAAGCCAATACTCATTGTGGGCTTACTGTTCCAGCATTTAATCTAAAGATACTTTATATGGAATTATTTTAATTTATCTACAGAACAACTTCTGAAATATGTGCTATTGTATTATCCCCATATTACCTTATAGGGAAACTGAGGTACGCCAAAGTTAAGTAACTTGCTCTACATTACAAAGCCTCAGAGCCAGGATTTGAACTTGGCTTCTCCGATGCTCTGTGTACACCCCAGGATATGTGCAAAATGATTCATTGGTTTATGGTTGGTAATATTAGGGCTAATACAGGTATCATTCAAAATATGGAAAAATTAAGCTTCTCTAAGACTTCATGTGCTGGCTGATACTCATACTTCTCGTGCTCTGGCCTGCCTATCAGATGTTCATGTGTCATGAATTGCCATGGGAGCATCATGAGGGGAAAAGTGGGAGTCCTACAGCCCAGGTGCAGAGGGCGCAGCCTCCTCTTACCAGTTTCCTTTCATAGAAGACAACCTGTGCTTGACTAAAAGAATTTTGGGCAAATTATCTCATTTTAACAAACTCTGTGAAAACATATAAGTGACTTAAGATTCCTGCAAAGAAACCACTAAATACAGTACTAATAAAGGAAGTGCCAGCAAACAGTGAGAAGAGCAGCAGTGACAATGGAAGGGACCATTATCCCTAACAGTGACCCCCACCTGGACTGTGTATAGCCTGGGATATAAAGTAAGGATGGTGTGAAGCCAGTACACTCAGAAGACATCTGAAAACTGGGCAAGTAATAAATGAAAAGTGTTTCTGTTGAGCAAAGATTCAAGACAATCTAGTTCCCTTTTTATGAAAGAAAAAAAAACTTCTAATATTTGAAAACCTCATTTTTTATAATATGGGGAAATATTTATAATTTGAGTCACAGTAAAAAAAATGGCTGAAGTAATACATGACAAGCAATATTGTGACAAACTCAACTACATATTATTTTGAATAAGAACTTTTGGAGATACATATTAACACATTGTTGAAGATATGAAGAAACAGTGTGTATGGGAATGAATTATGCAGTGTAGAAAGTTTGTTACACAATTGAATGGCAGTACACTTTTTAATATGTCTTAGCCTGTGGTTTTTTGCTACATTCTCTTTTAATATGAAAACAAATATGAAGCTTTCTGCTTCTTATTGTTAAATGTTAAAGGAAACAAAGTGTCAGGGAAAATAACATCTCCATAGTAAGTGGCATTTTTAAAAATAAAAACAAGGTTTTATGGAGGATTATATTTAAATAACCAGTAATGAGGGAGGTACGGTCCCAAAATATTTTAAAGGATTCCAAAGAAAAAAAATACAAAGTAGCATATTTAAAATTCATTCATTTCCTGCCTCACTCACTATTAAAACAAAGAGGTCAAACCTAGGAGTGCATAAAGTTCTAAGGATGTCACTGACATAAGTAATGTAAAAAAAAAAATGAGACAACTAAACTATAGCAGAATCCACACATGATGCATTTCAATGAGAGAGAGCTTGACCTCTTTCCACACAGAGGCTGTTAGTTAGCCTGTGGCAAAGAACTAGCAAAAATTAAAGCTAATTTACATACATTCTTTATAAAAATTTAAGATCCAACTTCATTAACCTTTGCTATGTCTATAAGGGATGGTTAGTAGTATGCTATACAGAAAATATTTTTTGAAAAAAGTACATTCAATATAGTCACATGAGGAAAAGGTGCTGTTTCTAAAATGAGAACAAAATGCAAAAGGAGCTTAAACTTATGAGAAGATACTCAACTCATCCAAAATAAAGGGAAAAAAAACACCCTATATAAATGCATTTCTCAAACACAAAAGTAGAAAAGGATCCCAATGTCTTTCAACTCCTCTGCTGGTGAGGCAGTGGAGAAACTGCTGTTTTAATGCATCGCTGGTGGGGGTGAGAGCCGTCACGATTGTTGGGAGGAGAATTTGGAAACATTTAGTAAAATAAACATACACTTCCCCTTTGATTTAGCAATCCCACTTTAAGGACTCAATCCCAGTGATGATTTGACAAAATTATGAAAATGTGTGTGGACACAGGTCTATTAGCTGTAGCAATATTTGAATTAAAAAAATGAAAACTTAGTGTTCACCAATAGGGGTAAAGTAAGGTATATTCACATCACGGAACTCAATGATGCTATTTTTTTAATGGAGAAAATATCCATATATTACTAGGGAGTGATCCCCAAAACATAATAGACAATACAGAGTACAAAAAAGCAAGGTGGAGAAAAACATGCGCAGTATTCTACTTTTTACTTAAGAAGGGTATGATACTAATCTATATCAATATCTACATCATTAATAATTTGTTCACATTGTTAAAATGGGAAATTTTTCAAATAAAGTTGTACCTAAGGGGGAGAAAAGGAACACTGAAGTGAATGGGTATAAAAGCTGTATTTCTTTGAATGTAACTTGTTTTATTGCTTTGTGGAATCATGTTAATTTTTACATAATTATAAAACAAAATAAATGTAATAGACAATTCAAGAAAAATGAAATATGTAAGCATTTGGTGACATAAGTATAGAGTAAGTATACATGATTGTATAGGGATATACTCCAAAGACAAAACAAACTACAAAACTTTCAACAGTGTTTTCAGTAATCATACTTTGGTGATGGTGTTGATATTCTAATACTGATACTATTGTGTGTGTGTATTGTAACTTAAGACAAATTAATAATTACAGTGGTATCACTTAGTAATAGGATTTTTGCACAGGGAAGAAGCAACAATAGTTATAAGATTAGTGACATTAAGTAAAAATTCCATAATCCTGAATTTGAATTGGAAATGTCAATGTAAGTAATATTGTATTTATGCCTTTTATTTAAAAAGCAGGTTTCCTAGCTCTTTCACCTAGATCTGGAAACAGTGAGCAACCTAGTACCAATGAGCGCACCAAGCACCAAGACGGTGACTCCTAGACACCATTTCCCCATTCAAAGGAACCAGAGCTCCTTAGAGAAATGGCTGATTAAAGGTCACTGGACAAAAGGTATAAGAAAAGCCTAGAATATCTTGTTATAGTAGAAATCCTGGCTAATAAGTACAAGGTGGGGAGTCACTGTACTATTTTTTTTACCTCATATGTTTGAAATTTCCTATAATTAAAAAAGGTTTAAAATTTTAAAATTAAGAAACAGAGTTTTAAAAGTAATTTTTGAAGATAAAATTGGAAAATGGTTAGAAATGTTTTCATGTTATATGGTTTTGTTAAAGAAGAGTGTTCATGAATACAAAATTATCACATTAAAAACAGTAAAAGTGGAATCTTCCAATTTACAAATAAATAGGTCCCTTTTGGATCCTTTGGTTAAAAATATAAAGGCACTATTCCTTTTGGTGGCTTTTCCTTAATATATTAACACATATTTAAGAAACTGCATTATTGGCAAATACATTATTGGAATTTACAAAGTCAATACAATTAGTTTCTTCCATTTGGACCTGTGAAGTAATTTTGAGGTATATTTTTAATCTTTGATCAACATTAAAACTAAGTATTGAAGTAAACTGAACTTGAAACCTGACCATTGAATCAAGGTATCTCATATTTTCAAACCATAGTTGTTAGTTAGTGAAATGCATTTACTCACACTGCAGTCATTGAAAATATATGTATAATGAGGTATTGACCCTTGCCTCAGTCCATGCATAAAATTAATTCAAAACGTATCAATGACCTAAATATAGCAGTTGTGTTATTAAAGAAAACACAGGGTAAATCATCATGACCTCAGGTTTGGCAAAGTATTCTTATATTTGATATCAAAAGAATAAGCCACAAAAGAAAAATTTTTAGAGTAATGAGACTCCATCTAAAGTATAAGCTTTTGTGTATCAAAAGACATCAAGAAAACGAAAAGACAACCTAGGGAATAGGAGAAATGTTTGCAAATCACGTATCTGATAAAGGTCTAGTATCCAAAATACATAAAGAACTTTTACAACTCAATAACAGTAAGACAAAACAACTCAATTAAAAAATGGGCAAAGGCTTAAATAGACATTTCTCCAAATAGATATACACAAGGCAAACAAGCATGTGAGAAAATTTTTAACATCATTAGTCATTAGGAAATGCAAATCAAAAACGCAATGAGATACCACTTCATACTCAATAGTATGGCTATTAAACAAAGCAGAACAGGAAAGTAACAAGTGTTTGCGAGGTTGTAGAGGAATAGGAACCCTTATAACTTGCTGGTGGGAATGCAAAATGGTGTAGAGCTATGGAGAATAGTTTGGTAGTGCCTCAAAAGGTTAAACATAGAATTGCCATATGACCCGGTAAATGCATTCCTAGGCATATATCCAAGAGAAATGAAAACATATATCCACACAGAAACAAGTGCATAAATGTTTACAGCAGCATTATTCATACTAGCCAAAAGATGAAAATGTAAATGCCCATCAACCAATGAATTGATAAACAAATGGAGGTGGTATCGATATAATGGGATATTATTCACACATAAAGAGAAATAAAGATACCACAACTTGGATAAACTTCAACAACATTATGGTAAGTGAAAGAAGGCAGACACAAAAGGTCACACACCATATGATTCCTTTATATGAAGTATCCATATCCTGACCTGGCAAATCCACAGAGGTAGACCACAGTGGTCACGAGGGATGGAGGCCAGGGGGGCTGGGGAGTGGTTACTTAATGGATATGGGATATTTTTCTGGGGTGGTAAAAAGGTTTTGAAACCAGAGAGACGTAGATGGTCATTTCATAACACTCTGAATGCACAAAATGCTACTGAATTGTACCCTAAGATGAATAATAAATTGTATGTTATGTGAGTTTCACCTCAATTAAAAAAATGTAATAATGATAATATGGTGCAAGTAAAGAATGTTTTATAATGTTGAAAGATAAAAAAATATTTAAAATATTAGATATTCCAGCTTTATCTCATTCTTTTTTATTTCTTTTTAAATATATGTTCTTTCCTATCCCGGTGTATGTGCTCAAAATTTTTAACCATAGGGGTATATCATTTAAAAATTAGAATAGTTCTGCTCTAGATCCAGGGTATTCAATCCATACTTTGCAGAGTGAATCCATAAACATACTTGTGTACCTTGGCTGAATACTATTTTTAAATTTATTTTTAGTGCCTTTATGCATGTTATGCATTTTGAAGTTCAACACATTTCCTTCATACCTTAGTGTTTTATATTTTTTGTAATCTAACTATTACTATTTCTTAACCAGCAGTCATCAAATAGATTTTGAATTTTCAACCCATCAGCTAAGGATTGAGTATATCTAGGATAGTTTTACATCAACAGTCATTCTTCTTCTGGTCTTAGTAAGCATTAAAATTGGTGGGAAAAGTGCTTTACTTACCCACACAGGGCAGGGAGTAGCCATGCTGCGGGTCATGGATGAACTGCCGGTCATTAAGTCTTGTAACACAGTATAAGTAGAAGCAGTCTAAGCATATCACATGGCGGTGGTGGCACTGGAAAACCAGGACAGGGCTCCTG
Organism: Smutsia gigantea; assembly: GCA_032199065.1. NCBI lineage: Eukaryota > Metazoa > Chordata > Mammalia > Pholidota > Manidae > Smutsia > Smutsia gigantea. The sequence continues at coordinate 241,323 of JAVSCE010018556.1, read as the reverse complement.
CGGAGACAAAGAAAGCCATTTCCTCTAGTACCTCTCAGGACGGACACTGCGCTTTCGGACACATTCTGTGATCCTGGTGCCTTGTTTAGAGCATGCTCTGTGTAAAGACCTGCCCCGGTAAGCACTGAGCTCATGTTTACCCATGTTCGCTGTATCTTAAAAATTAGAAACACTCCATTATCTATAGAGGATGTTGATTTTCCTAATTTTAGACTTCTTAACATATTTACCAACCAGCTCTTTAAGCCCAAGCTCAGATATAACCTCTTTCTAGAAGCTTTCCCTGACTCAAACCCTTCCCCCAGAAAAACTGATATCAAACATTAATATTAGAAGATAATTTCTTAACAATGAAAAGATTCTCAAAATTCTGTTTACTCACTTTTTTCAAAGTGACATCTAACACAAAACAAAATGGGGGGAAGAAAACTTGGTGTTTTAACGTCATGGATCTGCGTGCACAGTAGCCAATTTAATCTGAGCAAGAGAGTCCCTAAAGGTTTTTATGTGCCTCCATTTCCCATCTCTGAACCTACTGAAGTCCTTTCAAGGCCGCTATTTTCTTAGCAGGGCCTTTTTCAATTAGGCATTGACTGTGTTCTGAACTTCTGACCTCTTTCCTTCTAACAATTTTCCCCTTGAAGATGATAAATATAATGCTTTCCACTTTCTAACATAGGAGTCACACACACACACACACACACACACACACACACCCTTATACACTCTGCATGACACTGTGGAGCTGCTAGACTTTGCCTTTTCCTTCTGTAGATAAGTTCTGTGAAAAATACCTCCATTCTAATTTTAGCAACATGGCTGACTAAGCCTTTACAGACCCCTAATCTGGGAACACTGGAGAAAATATTAGAACATTTATCAAATGTTCCTACATATATAACAAGGTTAAAAAGAAAGCTTGGCAATTACCCCATAGAAGAACTAAAAGAAAACTTAAAAATCAAAGCAGTGAGTGTGTAAACTATGGCTACCATGACCCAGAGAGCTGTTACGGTCCATGGTACACATCCCCTGGGCTGGCAAAAGTGCCCTTTCCCATCCCTATTTGAAGGAGGAATAGAAGGCGCTCTCTTTTACATACAGACAATAGTTCACATTTATATTTTGCCCTTTCATGACCCAGGTCTCACCAAGTCCAGCACTGAGCACACGATAGTTATGTAATCGTTACTGATTGTACCTGTGGATTAATGAACAGAATGTTTTTATTATAATTTCTCTGCTCTCATTCATACATGTGTTCACTCAATTACTTATGGAGCGCCAATTTGACTAATGTAGAATGCAGCTTGGAGTGAATGAATGAACACCTTGTAGTTTCATGGGCATAAGCAGGGAGAACACATGTGTGTACACAATCATGCGCACAGCCTGGCGACACATGGGCATGGGGGATGAGTATTACCAGGAAGTACATGCAGTCACCAAACTCTGGTACCACAGAAGTTAGGAGAGGAGGGAAGTATGGGTCAGGATGTCTCTGCTAGGGACCTGGGCTGAATTTGCTGGAACGGGGGAATTGGCAGCAGGTCACTGGAGGGAACATGGTTTCGGGGCAGGGGCAGGACACAGACGTGGACAAGAAATCTTAGAACAGAAAAGCTATCATCTGGGCGGGCTGAGAGGATGTAGCAGAAGAAGAGTGAGAGAAGACTAGAAAAAGGTTTGGGGGCAGAGAAGATTCTGTCAGGGATAGTGGGAGGGGACACTCTAGGACACAAACTTCGTATGTGGCCTTGAGGTGATGGGACTCACTTGAGGCTCCTAAGCATGGGAAGGGAATGATTTTTAGAAAGCTTAATCCTCAGGAAAGCCCGGAAGGAAAGAAGCCAGAAGTCACGAGAACAATTTAGAGGTCATTTTAGTAATTTAGGCCCTGGACTATGGTGTGCTGGTGGTTCTAGGGCTGGAAATGATGAGCCCGAGCGACATTCCGGAGGAGAACCTGCCAGGGCTTGTCTGCCCGGGGTCTTTGCTCTTCCTGACATTCCTCTGTGCCCTTTGCTCAAATTATATATAAATGTTAATTGATCCATCTAGAAAATGATTGTACCCCAATAAGCCAGGTTACAGAGCAGTGAATCAAAGGTTAAATAAAGTTCTCAAGCATACGTAAAGGGAATTATAAATGTTACACTTGACATTACTGAAGAGTCATTTATAAGTAGTACGACTCCCTGACTTGTATCAAGGAATGGTCCGAAGACCCTCCATTTGCAGGACACCGGGCATAACTGAAGGGGTCTTAGTCAACGATACGCAGGCCATTCCCACCCATTACTGAAGCAGAATGTTCTTACATAGTGTTCCGAACATTTGAACTCTTGTAAAAATGAGTTCTCCAGTACCTGCACAATGACATTTTCATGTTGATCTGATAACATGGGTTTAATCTGCTCCTGTCTTCTTTGTGTGTTGTCTCTCCCTCACTCCCTCCCCTCTCTCCCCCGTCTCCCTCACACCCTCATTTGCCTCCTTTATACACTCTCTCTCTGCCACGATCTATTTATCTCTGTCTGTCTGCTTCTTTCCCACATGCACATCTTCATTTGTACTATTAGAAGAGAGGCTGTGGTTCCGATTTCCCAACTGAGATGCAATGTCCCAGAAATTTCAAGATATGTAAAGAAAAGGAAACAAATCTAGACCCAAAAGGAAATAAACATCTAACAAGCTGGGTAGGAAAGGGACACACATAATTGCAGCACAGGGCAGAATACTCGAAGTGGGTAGAGATGTAGGAAGTAGTAGGCGGCTCTTGATAGCAGCCTCCGAGATGCTGCCCATGGTCCCCACCTCCTGGTGCTTGTGCCCTACAGTAGATCCCTTCATGTCAATGGACTGACCCACATACTCGGCAGGAGAGATGCAAAGTGACAACGTGTGACTTCTGGGACTAGCCTGGAAAGACACAGCAGCTTCTGCCTGTGTGCTCTCCTAGGTCACATACTCGGAGGGAAGCAAACAGTCATGTTGTGAGGACACTCAAGCAGTCATACGGAAAGTCCACATGGCAAGGAACTGAGGCCTCCTGCCAACCAGCCAAGCACTGAGTGGGCCACCACATAAGTCAGTCATCTCTGAAGCAGATCCTCCAGCACAAGTCAAGTCCTCAGGTGACTATGGCCCTGGGTGACATCTTGACTGTAACTTTATAAGATGCTCTGAGCAAGAGCCATCCAGCTAAGTGGCCTCCAAATTCCTGACCTACTGAAACTGTACAAAATAATAGTTATTGTTGTCTTAAGTCACTAACTGTGCAGCAATATATAACGAATAGAGGCTCGGAGGAGGAGGAGATCACATTTAGAGAGCACATCAGAAAAGAATTCGTAAGTAGTGGCATCTGAAGGAGGACCAGGATTCCAGTGCGTGGAGGTAGAGAAAACACACCAGATCAAGAGAAGAGACTGCGTTGTAAGAGTATGGAGCATGGGCGCAGAATGATGAGTTATCCTGTGTAGCCAGTTTTTTCATTTACCCCAATGAAAAGCAAAACTAAATAGAAATACAGATTTAGGTATAGTAGAGTCGTCTAAAATGCAAGCGAAAAACAATTCAAGTTAGAATAAAATACTAAATGCCAACCACTGAGGAGATAAAAAATAAAGTTTCCTCACTGGAGAGAGAGAGTGGGCCCTTAAATTTAGCTGATACTTGACCCTCTACCCTTGGAGGTCCACATGTTGCTTTTACAGCACTTAGTTTGTGCGACAGTAACACTGATGTTGTGCCCTAGTCAGAGATCTTCCAAAGCTCTCCACAAACCTTCTGCACATGAACAACTATGGCTCCTGGGAATTTAATAAAGTATTTCATTAGATAAAGAAGAGGAGGGAAGCTATACAGTTAAATAACTTGAATTTATCTTCTTAACCACTGTCACTTTAAATCCCTTTTTGTTAGTGATAGCTTATAAACAACAAATAAATAAATGACTGCATCTCAGAAGCCAAGTGCATTTTCATTTACTCTGTGTTTAGCACATTACCTACTAAGCGCCCAAATGCACTACTGATAAAGTACCTAACATGGTACCTGCCTGCAGAGAGGCCAGGGATGACAGTTTAGCCCACACATGTGATAGGAGTCCCTTATTTGAGTCAGCCAAGTGAGCCGTCCCAGTGCTTAGAAAGACCTCTGATCCAAGATACTGAGAGACTCAACTTGTAAAAATTAAAATAAGCTTCCACAGTCGAGTGACCTCTGAAATTCTATCCGGCAGCCAAGTTTAAAAGCCGAAATAAGTTCATTTGCCCATTAGTCTGCCTGGAATCGGAATCCTATTAAGGCACTGGCAGATTCTGAACAAGCTCATTAACTATCCCTTCCAATTTCTTCTTGCCTCCTCTGCTCATGTTTTCAATGCTTTATCCAGTCCACTTTGTGGCACAAAAAGGGTTTACCTATGCTCTGTAAGCATGCTTGTAGAAGTCCTAATATTTCAGAATATACAGCACATGCAAGGTAAACTCTTCACTGAAGTCTACCTGTTCTAATCACTTTCATTCATCCATCCTGCCAATACTCTTGAACAGCTGCTACATGCCAGGTACTGCTCTGTCAAAGTCACAGAAAAGTGAACAGGGCTTGGTCCTTCCCCTAGAAGGTCAGAGTCCTGTAGGGTTGAAGATAAGCAAGTCATCATTTCATGGCATAGTAAGTGCTACCACAGGGATGAGTCTAGACGCCCCTAACCCATTCTCTGGGGCTAGCGGAAGGGGATAAGTCATAAACAGCTCATGCCTCCATGCATTCAGTCCAGGTACAGAACAAACTCAATGGCTTCCCTTGTTTATAAAAGCTTTAAATAAAATATTATATAAAATATAGTACAAATAAAATGATCGAGAAACTATAAATTCTCTGTTTCCTTTCTTAATGAACAAAATTCTCTTTTTCGCTTGAATTCTCATTCAGTAATTCTGTATCCCCTGCATGGCATTGAATGCCACTGAATTCAAGAGAATCTCTAACCTCAAAGTTTGGTCCCACTAATCAATACTCTGCGAACTCTTTTGTCATTAACATAGAGTTTTATGTCTGTAAAACAACCTGATTTTGTGTATCCTGTGGTTATCATTCTCACCAAAATATTTTAAGTTGTAATTTTCTCACGATGTAATGCCTTACTGTTCCATGGGCGTATTTTCTGCACTGGGACTAAAGCTTGGCTTCATCAGTATGGAGAGTGACTTCTTTGCGTAAGGCATTTTGCTGTGGATGCCGAGAGCTTGCTTTATTTACCAGCTCCCCATCAAGCTAACTATATCCCTTGTTGATATGTTAGCTTGTTCTATTTATTGTCATGCAGAGAAGTCTCAAGGAGCAACCAATTTTTCTGTTTCAGACCTATTTCTTATCAATATATACTAATGTTGAGAGAGTTTACAAAATAGGAGGTATAAAAATACAGAGTAGCAACAGTACAAAGCTTTTGGAGCAAATCAGTTAGGATTTCAAGAGCTGGCATCGTCTGAATTCTCCAAGCTCATTTGCCCCATCCTGGCTAAAACCAGAATCAGCACCCACACCTCCCCACTTTCTTCCTCCCACACTCAGCCACCCAGATCAGTCAGCACACCTCGGCAACATCATTTCAAAGCAGCTTTCATCATGGCAGGTGTTGGCCAAACTATTACCCAGTGCCAACGCATCAAAATGCCAGGTTTTCCTTCCGTCCTTCAGAGCCCTCTGTCAGCTAGACTGACCCCACAATGTACTGTATCTCCCAAACTGCCACTCGCCAAGCCTCACTCTCTCTCTTCACAGCTTCCGAACCATCTTTTCCTTGTGCTTGTATCCCTGAGTGTGAGAGACGACTCACTTTCCGAATTGTCAAGGTGCTGGTCAAATCCAACCTCTGGCAAAAGCTTTTTCAATGAAACTCCAGCTCGCATTGATTCTCCTGCTCCCTTCCTAATGCCCTGGAATGCTTATAAGTATTCTCTTTATATTCAACATAGTACTTTATTACATATCATCTGTATTTGTTCTGTACCTAACTTACGAGCCTATGCCAGGTGGTCTCCCCAGCTCAAATGCAACACACAGTAACTGGGAAGCTGCTGTATGATTTCCCTTTGCTGGACACAGTGTTGGGGAGACACAGGGTTCTGTCTAATGTGAGATGACTGAGCCTCGGCCCTCAGGGAGAGCTAACGAAAGCCAGCCCAGCCTAGTGTTGGCCAGGCAGAGAATGCTTCCTGAAGGAAGAAAAAGAGAAATAAGACCTAAAAGCCAAGAATGAGTTCTCCTGACCAAGAAACTAGGGGGAAGTAAGGAAAACGTGTAAAAACACTCACAATGGAATAAAAGTAGGTAAGATTAGGGAACCATATTCCCCTCAGCCTTTATCAAAGTTCTGAATTCCTCCAGAAATTAAAAGTGAAACTAAAATATAATGGTACTACTATTTCCACAAGCCACATATATAAGTCTGGGGTTTAGGTTTATATAATACCTTCATCATGGTTGAATTAGGTTCTATTACTTACAGCATTTGAACCATTAATGATAAACAGGCTATTTAAAATAAAAATATGAAGCCATGGTTACAGAGGGAATTAATGGATCATTAACTTCTTCCAGATGGTGTCAATCTTTGAAAAGATTTATTTTAGTATAGCTTATATGTTTCTCAATATAATGGCTGTTGACAGGTTGAATCCGAACATGAACCATTAATTTCAAGAACTGTTGGATTATAAACATTATAACATATATTAGAATTAAAAAATAAACTTCTTTCTTTCTTTAAAAATAAGTTACATTTGTAAAAGCAAGAGGTCAACCTTTTTTGTAGTAACTCATTCCGGTGATTTGGCTTACCAGCAATGCTGGCAACTTTTCTGGCTAAGGCATTTACACTAAACTGACACTGACAAATAATTGTAAATGGTGGTTAAATCATAATGAAATAACTGTTGCATGTAACAAAATGAAATTAAAAATTCCAAAGGGTATTTGGCCTGTGGGAGGAAAATGCATCTCATGAAAAATTATCACATTAGTTTCTTATGCCCCAACTGAGAGAATTGATGTAAATTCTCAAAATTATATTTATAAAAGTCCAAGGATGCTCAAAATTATATTCATAAGAATCCAAGTGCTTCTGAGTTATAATCTCAGAGCACACACTATACAGACTGTCAGGCTGTGAGCTGCAGAAGGCTGCCAGATTTAACATAAAATACTTTCTGGGTCACATCATTTGCATGGAGCTGCTGTGTGACACAACTATTTAGCTGTAGGAGATGCCATCTGTAACACACATGCCAACTCATGCACATATCTCATCTTTGTTTTTTCTTTTGTGAAAAGCTGCTAGGAGCAGATAATGCCCAGATCCGCTATAACAGCATTCTGCTAAATTGAGAAAGACATGAAGACAGATCTGTTTAGAGAAGAACCCCACTGTGAAATGAATTGTTCTAGTGTATCCCCAAATCTCATGACAGGAAATATTAATGTGCTAAGAATCAGTCCAGTAGCTTTGAATGTTAGGAGCTGTTTAACATAAGAAATTATTCGATGGTTTTAAAATGATACATCTTTTGCTACCAGCTCACAAAACACTTGAACAGAGGATTTCTCATTGGTCTTTCATTCACTCTTAGAATGTATGAATAAGTGCCAATAGAGCCAGGTCTTTTATTCCTTTTATCAGAGAAACATTTAGATTCAAGTCCTCTGACGTAAAGTTGTTTGAAATGAACAATCCTCCTAAAAGATTAGAGACACCTTGGAACAATGACATTTAAAGATGTAGACATCTTAAAACAGTAGACATTTACACTGAAAATGTCTCAAAGGAGGTATTGTGAAATTTCTAAGGTATCACTAGATGAATTCTGCATTAAAATATTAATACAATTTAAGAATTTGTAGAGCATCATAGATAAAATGATTTTCCTACTTTAGAGTTTTGTTTTACAAATAGCCAGAAAAGCAGCATGCCAAATATTTCCCTAAAAATAACAAAACTCAACACGGCATAACAACGCAAATCTAAGTGAATTCATGGTTAAAACCAAGATAAGGGAATTTGTGCAAATACACAACTGCCTGTCTGGCATGTCCCAATATGAGGGTCCGGTGTTGAGGGGGGAATTCAAAGCACATTGGGAAGGGCTATGTGAGCTGGCTTTGTCCAGGGTGGTGGGGGACCCAGTTTCTGCAGAAATGGCAGGTCATTCTGTGAACTGGCAGGTTAGATCTGACAATCTCTGAAGAGCTTTTGCGCACTGAGATTTTATAATGATCAATTCATCTGATCATGACAATTTCTTCCTTCTGTAAGCTGTAGAACTTAAACCTAATTTGAAATGGCGTACAAAAGACAATTCATATTTAGGTTTCCAGCTTTGCACAACCTCTTGAACTAACACATGTGCTGCTTGCAAGGCTGATAATCTGAGGATTTCTGGAATTTTTATTTTCTGGAAGACATGTTGAGAAGGAGTCCCTGAGCCAGAATATTGAAGGAAAAATCAGAAAAAAAAGTATCTTGACAGTCCAAAAAAATAGCAACAAAATATTTCATGTAAGTTTCAACAAAAGTTCATTTCATTTTAAAGCTCTTTTTTTCTTTCCTTTTTTGAAAAAACAATACCAGCTGGTGACTGGGGTCTGCAGGCAGGGCAGAGGGGGCCTGGCCTCCGTGCCCCCATGCGTCCCACCCCGCCTCTCTCATAGCACCTACGCAGTGCTGTGCTCTTTGTTTAATTGTCTATGTTCTTGCTAGACCAGAGGTGAGCAGACCCCAGCTGGGAGCCAAATCTGGCCACCAGCCTCCTTTGGTAAATAAAGTTTTATGGGCAAACAGCCATTTTGACCTACAGTGTATGGCTGCTTTGCTCTGTAAAGGTAGCTGGGTGGTTGTGATAGGGGCTGTACTGACCACAAAGCCTAACCTATCGGGCTGTTTACAGAAAGAAGAGTTACCTGCTCCAGGCCTTGATTCCAGGAACCCAAGGCTGCCTTGGGTGTCGCCTATGGCTTGTGTTTTTAAATGATTCACCACTGACTGACTGAATGAATGACTACGAATGAAAAGTGACTCAAAGGCAGGCCAGCAGGAGAAGTACTACGGAGCCGGCATCAGCAGTTCCGCAGAGAGAAGGGCTAGGCAGGAGGTTTCTGGCTTTGAGCTAAGCCATGAAAACTGCTTTTTAAGCCAGGCTGCAAACATCATCTCCCTTCGTCTAGGAAATTTCTTGTGATTAAGCTGGTCTGGTGTGAACCAGAGGGTATCCAGTGTTTGCGACCCCCACATGATAAAGAGGCAAAGGGAAATGGACTTTGGCTAATAAGAAGTGACAGCAAGAAAACAGATGGAGCCATGTGTTGGTGGCTGGTGGGCAGCTACCCACTGAGTGGTCAGGGAAGGCCTGGGAGAGGACATTTATCTTGGTCCCTGAATGACACGCTGTGCACAATCTAACACAGAGAGCTCTGGGGAGGGGACAGCTGAGAAAAATCCCTTTGGGGGAACACCTGGGCTTGTTTGAGGAATGTGCAGAAAGGTCAGTGCCATGGGAACATGGTAAGCAGGGAGAGTGCAGCAGATGAGGTGCCAGCCGTGGAAGCAGTCATGTGAAGAATGTCTAAACAGTGAGGAATTCAACTCTTCGACAATGGGAAGGCAGCCCAAAATTTTAAGCAGGGGTGCAATGTGATATCATTTGTTAAGGAAATCACTGTGTGTGGATCTGTGGGTTACAGTGTGGCAAGAAAGAGCAGGAATCCCATGGATGCTGATATTATGGTGTAACTGGTCTGATTAGGTAGTTTCCAGTTACTGAGCTATAAACATGGAGCCATTTGACTTTTTTCCAATAACTGATGTTACTGTGTTCTGTCAAGCATACCTGCCAGGCAGCAGGCCCTCGAAACTTGCTAGATGCCAGGACTGGAGTCGCTTTTGTTATTAAAATAGTCTTAGGTTGGTCACTGAGCCTTAGACCAGCCCATTTTACACTTCCACCCTACACTGCACTTGAAGCTCTCTCCTCCCCATGGAGCAGACCAGAAGGAAGCATGTGCTGCTCGAGTGCCCTGCCCGGCAGGTTAGGCCTGCTTGCGGTGGGGCTGCGGGACATTGATCACTGTGGGAGGAATTCCTCTTTCCCTAGATTCCAGCTGGAATCTGCCTCCATGAAAGCAACTATGGCCGCTTTCTGTCCCTTATTCAGCAAAAGGTTGCTGCCAAGTGTTAAATGTCACCTGAGACAGAGGTTTCTCTCACACTGAACTGGCAGATTTAGAAGGTAGATGACATCCATGAAGAAGGAGTTAGTGGAAAACAGAGTGTTACCAAGAGTTGCAAAGCCAGAGAGGAGCAGAAGAGCAGGGAGCAGCCCAATCTAAAAGCATCTAGATGGCAAGGAAGGGTCTTTGGAGGAAAAGTCATTATTCTCCAAACTGAAACCAGGGTGATGCTTTAAAATCAAAACTAGACCATCTCTTCCCACCCCAATCCCTGCAATGGTTTCTCTACATCATTCAGAATGAAGGCTCCGGTCCTTGCGAAGGCTTTGCTTGGTCATCCGGTCCCATACCGGTCCTCACCTCCCCCATCCCCCTGTTCACTGTGGTTCAGCCAGTGAACTCTATGCTGTTCCTCAAACATGTCCAGCATCCTTCTGCCTCAGGGCCTTTGCACTGGCTTCTCCTTTAGGCTGAATACTTATCCCCAGATAATCCCATGGCTCCCACCTTGACCTGCTACTCTTTCTTCAAATGCCTCCTTCCAATGAGGCCTTCCCTGACCACCTATGTAAGACTGCAGTCACCTCTACCCTGCATTTGCAAGCCCCTTACCTTATATAGTCTTTCTCTCCACAGCGTGAACTACTTTTTGCAGCATATTTACATTATTCTCCCCAATGCTTCATCTGTCCCCGAACCCTTTGCCTGGTGACTTTGCCCTTCTTCCCCCTGGAAGCTCAGGACACTTCCCCATCCTGCTCACGGTGCACTCAGCTACATGGCCTCCTGTGGCCAAGAGGAAGTGTGTGCATGTGACACAAGGAAGCATGTGAGTCTTGGGAAGTGCTGTGTGCTCAGGTTTGCCCTCTTAAGTTCCTGCCTTGCACACTGAGGACTTCCCTGGGGAAGCCACTGGTTCAAGGATGCTGACACACCCAGCAGACGGGAAACACGCCCTGACCGAAGGGCAGCCAAGCTAAGCCCACCTTCGAGCACCAACCCTGCGGAAGCAGACGCGCGAGTGAGAAACGCTGCTTGTCGTGCGCGGGTGAAATGCCGCAGAGGTTCATTACTCAGCTCCAACTGACCTGTGATCCTCCGTTCCGTTCAATCATTTATTAGAGACGGCTGTTTACTGTCTGCCTCTTATCACTAAAATGTAAGCCCATTAGGGCTGGAATCTTGGCTGTTCACTGTTGCACCGTGATGCCTGACCACACAGCAGGTGCTTAATACAGATATGCCTAATAAACGAAGCAGAGGCTCAAGCCAGGCTCCCAAATGCTGCCTTTCCTGAGTAGGAGGACTCTGTGCCATTCTGTTTCACTAAAAGCAAGGGGAAAAACCAACCCAGAAGACGAATGGGTGTTCTGCAGCAGGAGGTCAGGAGTGGGCCTGTCAAAGGTGCGGCACAGTCCTTCCCTGAGGGCACAGCCCCCCCCCCCTCCCGGGACCCCCCCCCCAGCTGCCCAGCAGGGAAACGCGGGCATAAGTCATAACGGGATGGACGCCTTAAGTATGGGGTTCAGTTTTAACACAGGCTCAGAAGAATAATGAGGGGCTCTGAGTACCTGGCCCTCTGCTGGGGGCCGGAGGCACCTAATGGCTGGCTGGACACCCAGGAGGAGAGGAGACGGGTCTGGGGCCTGGACGCACTTGGGGAGAAGTGGCGGCAGTCCCTGGCCTGTGACGCTCTGGTTATGACCGACGCACAGTGGATGGGCAGGCCCCGTGGGGACCGCACGGATCAGGACAGAGCCCTGGGGGCAACTCCGCTGACAGACGCCCTCTGAAGGGATGGGGCAGGGGCAGCTGGCTGCTTCCTACTGGAACCTACCGGGACATCTGCAATGTGCCTCTCTGCTATGGGCCCCTGACCCCGTGCTTTCCCCTTCCCTCCCCACATTGGGGAGATCGAACCCCCAAGGAGAAGTAGGCAGCTGGTTGGAAGGATGGAAGCAAGTCCTGGTGGGTTGATGAGATTCAGGAATGCGGCTGACAGCTGATGAAAATCAACTGGTAACTCTGAGCAACACTTTGCTGTCCTCACGGTGAGCCTCCTGTGGAGGGCAGGGGTGGTAATTCGCGGTGTCTAACAGTTCTCCAGGTGCGGGATGCAGGGGTGGCTCGCACCTCCACTCTCGGGAGGTAGGCGCCGACTCCCCGCATCTGCCCTGACACTCGTGAGCGGTGACCCCGCAGCAGCAAGGCCGCTTGGGGCTGTGCGGACCTGCTGTCCCCCGGGACGAAGGCCATGCGGGGCCTGAGGGCGGAAGACCCTGGCCCAGGGCGGCCATGTGCTCAGGCACAAGCCTTCCAGGATGACTCGGCGCCCGGAAGCGGATCAAAAAGTAAATTCAATAATAAATATGGGAGAGTTCACTGTTCGTTTGCTTTGAAAGCAGGGAGTAGAGGGATAAACAGTGGACTGCGCCCCAGGCGGCCCACACCACGCCCAGGGGCCTGGGCAGCGCGATCCCCAGCCTGGGCGCCTCTGCAGGAACGGAGGCGGTGGGCGCGGCCAGCGGTAAGCAGCCTGCCAGGTGCGCCCGGGACCCCAGCGGCCGCTGCTCCCTGAACTGGCAGCCCTGACCCACAGCCGTGACACACTCAAAGGCCAGGCTGCCTAGCATGGGACAGAGCGTGCGTGTGACCTCTTAATGCAAAAGGTTGTGTCTCACTTCTCCTCCCCCAAACCTAAGCTGGCAGTAGGCCTGACGCAGTCAGAACTTACTCTCCCTTCTCTTCTGCAGGAGAGAGCTCAAACCAGATGCGTCCCCCCTGCCAGGGCTGAGCGCCCTGGGCAGTCACTGTGGACGGAGCCGGGGGACCGCCGCGGCTCCCCACGCCCCTTATGCCAGAGGAGAGAGGGCGCAAGAGCACGGGGTACAGGGCAAGATTAACCGCTCAGCTTCTGCCTAAATGTCAAATTAAAGTCTTTTAAGCAGCCACCAGGCATTTGGACGTGTTGTGGGGAATGGGGACATTTTACACACAAAGAGAAAACAGATCCTTTCTGTAAGCGATCCTAAGTGACTTGGAGAGAAGCTTGATAATAAACCGTAAAGAGAATAACATGGGCTCAACGGAGAATATTTGAAGACTTTCACAAAGAGTGAGGAATCGTTGAAACACAATCTACCAAAAAAAAAACCAAACCCTACCCGATTTTCATTTTCAGTCTCATGTGAACTTAATGAGGACAGTAGTTACAGATTTCCAAGGAAGTTTTCTTCGTTTGATTTGCCTGGTAAGTGTTATTTAAACTTTAAAAATAGTCTAATCTTTAGCAGAATTAAAGGGTGCTAATAATTATTTCATGTTTTTCTCAGTACAATTTCATAACGTTTATGTTTAATGAGTCAGGTGGCACATGGAGAATATGAGAACAAGATATGTTCCATGTTATTGTGACTCCTTAAGTTACCAAGCCAACCTGTAAAGACAATGGGCCCATGATAAATACTGGGAAGTATGCACGGCAGGGGCTGGAGTGCACACGTGCAAGCATGCACACACACACACACACACTAGTGTGCTAGGGTTGCCATAACAAAGTACCATAAATTGAGTGGTTTAAAACAACACGAATTTGTTGTCTCCCAGCTCTGTAAGTAGATGATCTAAAATCAAGGTATCTACAGGGCCACACTTCCTCTGGAGCCTGCAGGGGAGGATCCTTTCTTGCGCCTTCCTAGCTTCTGGTGCTTGCCAGCCATCCTATGGCTCGTACATGCCTCGCTCCCATCTCTGCCTCTGCCTTCACATGGTCTGTCCTCTGTGTTGTCTGCCTCTGTGTCTTTTCTCTTTTGATAAGGATGCCAGACATACTGGATTAAGGGCCTGCCCTCCTCCAGCATGACCTCACCTTACATCTTAACTGCATCTTCGAAGATTATTTCTAAATAAGGTCATAGTCACAACTACTGGGGATTTGGACTTCAACAAATATTTCTGGGGACACAATTTAACCCACAACTACACACACACATACACACACATAATCATAATTTTGATTTAGTTTTTAACTAGTTATGCTATGACACATCATTGAAAATTTCTAATTTCTCATTGTTTCATGAACTTGGATTTTCCAGGACAATTAATATATTCATTTCTAAGGTAAAGAGGAAGTGTAACTAATTTTTGCCATTAGATAGCACAAGATGAATAGTATAAATTATAAGGAAAGGAAGATTATTAACATTTTTAGATGCCTATGTTTTTAATTGACTCAATTAGTACATAATACTGTTTTTAAGATATTTAGATTTAAAGTTTTTACATATAAGTTTTACTCTGCAAAATACATCATTGGGGCAACTGAAAAAATTGGAAAATAGCTAGTAGCTTAAATAGAAGTACAATTTCAATGTCAAATTTACTTAATAACAGCATTATCTTAATAAGCAAGAAAATGAATTTCTTAACTATACACTATTTATCAGAAAAGGGCCATGATGTATGTAACTTTCTCTTAAATATGTTTGAAAATTATAATGAATAAATATTGTGTATGTGTGTACACGTGTGTGAGTGTTGAAGGAGAGAAAAAAAGAAAATTGGGTGAATGTTACAATAGGTGGTCCTTGATAGACGGTGGAAAGGTGTTCTTAATATTATTTTGCATCTTTTCTGTAAATTTAAAATTATTTTAAAATAAAAACTTTAAAAGATTAAAATGCATTTTGAAATTCTATTAAAATTGGTAAGTATAATAAACAATAAAATACAATGTCCAATTTTTAAACCATGTCACCTATATTGGGGGGAGGGTTTCAGAAAGGTGTCATAATCATATGACAAATGAAAAAGAATTAAACTTAGTTTACTTCATTATTGAGATTACCATAAAGGCCATATTTATTTAACCTGAAAAGTTAAAAGCACTACATGGATATGATATATTCTTTTAGTTATTAATACAGAATTGAGTATGTCTCATCATATTTCAGTAATCCTCCAAGGAGCACAAAGAATGAGAGATGACTCAGAAATTCTAGTGTTGAAGTAGGGCCCCACCTGGAAGGGTTAGGTAATTGATTACAAGGGAAAGTGATGAGATGAGTTTTGGATGTATGTTTATGGTGTCAATGGATCAACAGCACAATGTCAAAGAGTCAGATACAATTGGAAGAATAGAACTTGAGGGAGAAATTGGTTTGCGATACACAGATTTTTGGAGTTACTGGCACCATTTGTGCTTTGGAAATAAAGTGACAAAAAATGGACCAGATACTCTAGTTGCTTATCAGCTTATTGTCTTGAGTAGAAAAGTTTCTTCTTGAGAAAAATACTTAACATGCAATGGTCATATTACTCATTTATCAACTGTTGAAAACTAAAACCCGGGACCACTATTAATAACATACACATTTTGCTTTGATAAATGCACTTTGGGCATCATTCATTGTGAGAAAATGCCCAAGACATGTAATATATAATCAGTAGAATGTAGGAATGAATGTACGTGGGTGAAGGGCTCCATCTGGGATTCCACACTCCAGCATGTTAAACCGATTTCAAATAATTAAATAGTTAATCAAAATGAGTGAGCTCATTTCTATTCTGACAAGTGCAAATGCCTTGAATCCCTTAGGAAACTTTTAAAAACAGTGTTTAATAGTAAGGTTTAAAAAATATGTTTAATAAAACAAGCTGATAGCATTTTAAAAGTACATTGTTATGGGGTGAATTGTGCTCCCCCCCACATTCATATATTGAAGTCTTACCCCTAGTGATCTGCTTTCATTTTTTTTCCCCAGAAATAAATACAGGAGGTGACTGTACTTGGAAACAGGGCCTTTAAAGAGGTGATTAAGGTTAAATGAGGTCAGATGAGTGGGTCCTACCCTAAACTGACCAGAGTCCTTGAAAGAGGAGGTGATTAGGACCCAGACACACACAGGGTGAAGGCCAGGGAAGACACAGGGAGGAGGGAGCCATCAGTAAGCCAAGGAGATGGGCCCCAGAGGAAACCAGCCCTGTGACAGCTCAGTCCTGGCCCTCCAGCCTCCATAAATTTAGGAAATACATTTCTGTGGTTTAAGCCACCCAGACTGTATTTTGTTATGGCAGCCCTACATTAAACTAATAAACATATGTATTTTATTGTTGGCTAAGAATAAGAACAACTCTTGAATAGATTATGATAGATGGGAATTCTCCTCTGAAACTAAATTGCCAGGTGACTTTCTTAAAATTTGGAGATAAAGGGAGGTGCCAGACAATGTCTAACATTTTGTCATTTAAATTAGAATTAAAAAAATTTTTCTAAAGTAGAAAGTATTATACATTTGTGGGGAAGCTGGCATTCTCCTGGATCAAGGCATAGCTGCTAATTGGCTAGGAATAAATGACCACCTGTATAACACTTACTCAAATAAAACACATATGCTCAAATTATTTTCAACATTCATGCATTCATTTCTTAATTCATCTGTGAAGTATTTATTAAGCTTATGATATATGCCATATACTAAGCATTGTAAATTCAAATAAATAAAATGTAGTCATTGTTCTTAGGATTCTAGTTCTAACTAACATGACATGTTGTAGTAGACTATAGGCACTGACACTTCGCTATAGACCCTGACTATAGCTAAGTCAGTGTCTAACTTTACCTCGGGAGAATGAGGAAGGCTTCCCAGAAAAGGTACATTTCAACTAGGTCTTTAAGGAGCCGGAATCCACCTCAGGGTGGAGGAAGAAAAGGTGGGGAGTAGCATCTGTTAAAATGATCATTCTCCCCAATTTATCTATAGATTCAACATAGTACCTCTGAAATGTCAAGTTTTATAGAAACTGAAAGTCTAATTCTAAAATTCGTATGGAGTAAAATGACCTATGTTAGCCAAAACAATTCTGAAAAAGAACAAAATTGGAGGGCTTAGCCTTCCTGATTTCAGGACTTATTATAACCAACTCTAAACAAGAAAGAACAGTCTGTGGTTTAGGAAGAAAGCTTCCCTGGGATTAAAAAACATTTCCAAGTAGTAATTTCTAAGTAAAAAAATTATTCCAGTAATAATAATAATAATAATTTTAGTTGCTCAGAAATCTTAGAGTCTTCTAGTTAACCTGCAAAATGAAAGACAGTTGTAGACATCACAAAGATCCAGTAATCAAGACAGTGTTGCATGGGCATAAGGATGAACAAATCTATTTATCTGTGGAATAGAATAGAGTCCAACAGAGGCATCAAAGTAATTCCATGGAGGAAGGCTAGTCATTCTAACATATGGCGCACAGGCAACTGGACAAACATATGCAATGTCACAACAAAACCGTTATGCCTAACATCAAACCAAACACAGAAGTTAACAAGAGATGGATTACAGATTTAAATGAAAGAGCTAACACTATAACACTTCTGGAAGGAAAAAAATAAGAGAAACTTCTTAATGGCATTGGGTGAGACGAAGATTTCTAGATAAGATACACAGAAAAGAATAATAAAAGTAAAGATCAATAAACTGGGCTTTATCAAAATTACAAATAAGGTGACAAAAGTCACCATTAAAAAAGGGGAAAGTCAAGCAACAAATTGGGAGAAAAAATGCAAATCACGTATCTATTAAAGGACTTGTACTGGGAAAAAAAAAAGAAGAATTCTTACAACTCAATATTAAGAAAACAACCCAATAAGATATAGACAAAAGATATGAATATAGATTGCAGTAAAGAAGATAAATGAATGGCAAATGCACATATGACAAGGTACTGGATATCATTAGACAATAGGGAAATGCAAATCAAAACAATGTGAGATATTACTGCACACCTACTAAAATGGCTAAAATAAAAAGACTGACAATACCAAGTGTTGAAGGGATGTGAAGAAACTAAAACCTCCAATATTATCGTGGGGATTTGAGGTAGTATGCTTACTTTGAAAACAGCTGGGCAGTTTCTTAACAAGTTAAGAGTATGCTACCATACAGGTCAGCAATTCTCGCCTTTGGTTTCCACACAAGAGAAATGAAAACATATATCTACACAAAGACCTTTATACAATGGTCATAGCAGACACATATAGTAGCCAAAATGTCTATAATAGCCAAAAATTATTAAACAATTAGAACTAAACCTAAGCAAAAACATAAAGCCAGAGGAAATTTTTAAGCAGGAAGCCATCAGTCAGTTGTGTTTATTTGCAAGGTAAGTCAGATGTGATGCAGGTCAGAGACAGGTAAGGGGAGGTGTAGGCGTGTGACCTCTTTGGATGGATTATATTTTAATTTATGGAGCCAGCTTTATACACACACCCACCCACAGTCTCCTGTATAAGGAAAAGAGAAGTTACCATTTTATGGACTGAGTACAGGCTATTTAACAGATGGCCCTTCTTCCTGTGATGGACTTATCAGCTCTTACTGTCTAATTAATTGCTTGGTCGATTTACAAAACTTCCTTATCAGAATTCCACTTCTGGCCAAGATGTGTATTGACAGGTACTAGATTTATACTCCTACCTAAAACAACCTCATAATCTGGACAAAATGTTTGAAACAATAGTTTTCAAGACACTAATCTTCAGGCAGAAGAGGACAATGCTTCATGAGAGGCAAGAAATGAATGAGCTGAGTTCCACACACACTTCAGGTTACTGTCGAGAGTTTCGAGCCCCTGGTGCAGGGCAGGAGAGCCAGGCAAAGCCCAGCAGACTCACCTGGCTGAGGAGACAAACCTTAGCCTCTTGGGAAGACAAGGAAGCAAGCAAGCATTTAGGACCAAAGAAAGAAAGGAGAAAGCTTATAGGCAGAGCACATCAGAGAATAGCACGGGGGCTCCCCTCAAGCATCTAGGCACTTGTGTAAACATAAACTTGTACAACCACTTTGGAAAATGGATTGGTGGTTTCTTAAACATATACCTAATGCAAGAGCCTACCATTCCTCTTCTAAATATCTAACCAATGGAAAGGAAAGCATTTGTTCACACAGAAACATGCCCATGAATGTTCTAGAAGCTTTATTTATAACAGCCCCAGACTGGAACCAAACAACTGTTCCTCACCTAGTGAATGGTAAGCTCACTGTAGTATGCCCATACAATGGTTTACCAGTTAGCAAAAATCCGGAGTAAACTATTGATACATGCAACGACATGGATGAATCTCAAAATGATTATGCTAGGTGAGAAAAGTCAAACAAAAAGTACCTACTGTATGATTCCATTCGTAAAATATTCTAAAAAATGGCAACTAACCTACAGTGACAGAGAGCAGATTGGCAGTTTGCA
This sequence comes from Smutsia gigantea, assembly GCA_032199065.1. Lineage (NCBI taxonomy): Eukaryota > Metazoa > Chordata > Mammalia > Pholidota > Manidae > Smutsia > Smutsia gigantea. The sequence continues at coordinate 221,847 of JAVSCE010018556.1, read as the reverse complement.
GGGGATGGGAAGTGGGGACAGAAGCAGGGAGGGATACAAAGAAATACAAGCACCCTTTGGGGGATGATGGAGATGCTTGTTATCTTGATTTCGTGGGTGTATACATGTCTCATAACTAATCAAATTGCACACTTTCGATATGTGTGTTTCATTGTATGTCAGTTACACCTCAATGAAAAACTTAATGAACAGAAAAGAAAATTAGGAACAAAATAGTTTCTTCAATAAAAGAGTTTTCATACATGGCTACCTTCTAACAATCTCGTTTGAGGGAGGCAACAACTAGCATGTGTTCACACGCGGCTGCTTTCTTAATCCCACTGATAGGACTGAGCAATATGTGAAAGGACTGTCTCTGCTTCATTTGAAAGCATGCTCTATTTCAGATGTCCCAAATGATAACAGAGCTTTTCACAAAGAGAGCTGAGTTGTGATAGTCTGGTGTATGCCTTGATTCCTGCCCTCCCAAATGAGGCACACAGATCAGTTCTCCAGGAAAAAAGAAACTGAAGAAAGAAGGTTGTGCTTTGGGCTTTGATCACTTTATATATAAATAGACACACATATATCACATGCATATATGTATACACACATATATGCCTATGTTTATATATATAATTTTTGCTTTCATTTTTTTTCCCAGGGAGAGAGACATTGTCATAGGATTTGATTGATTCCATTTTTATGAGAATTAACCTAGAATCACATAAAAACTCCTGACACCACAACACTTGCACCTATGAAGGAAATGAATAGGAAGAAAAACCAAAGTGGGGTGGTGGGTCGAGTCTCACCAGTATAGCTAGCAGCCCCTTCCATGAGCAGAGCAGGCAGGGCGATGTGTGCTCCCAATTCAGTCCCCAGGACTGGGGACCGGACATGGTCTTCACCAGTGACTGGTTATGAAACCAAGTTATTCCAATGAAAAGAAAGTGCTTTATTTGGAGACTATTATTTCCTACTTGCCATGTTAAAATGCCTTCCTTTTATTAAGTGATATTGAAAGTAGACACTTTTGTAATTACGTTTTTAAATATCCTCATCTGATAAAACATGGCAATCCTATATTGCTCTATTGCTCCCTTCTCTCCTCCTTTTTTTTTTAATATTATTAATTTGTCTGTATAACCCCATCAATACTTTTTAGGACATATGAAAAATTTTATTGACCTCATGGTTTGGATTAATATAGGCTAAGTTGTAACAAAAACAAAGAGGTCTGATCATAATCACACACAGTCACAAATAACAATGCTGTTTCTACAGTGTAAGAAATTTCATCTTTAATTTCCGCAGTGTAGTATCTTCAAAAATAGCTTGACCTGGCAAGGCTCAGGAAAACAAACAAGGAAGCAGGATCCTCCATTCACACTGTTGCTTTAAGGAGACTACTGACTTCCTGGTGATGTGGGGCTCTGATGAGGTAACTAATAATCCCTTTGAAAGTATCTGGAGGAGGGACTGTGTAAACAGAGACTGGCACCGGCAGCACTGATCCTAGCATGGGGGACACTTGCGTTAGACTGACTGCACACAGGGATGCAAGATCCTCAGGTGTGGGTGAACCCAGTTAGGGAGGAGAAAAGGGAGGTGGACAACAGGCCAAGGGGTGTTCCTGAGCCCTCCTGGGAAACGAGGTTAAGCAAAGCCTGTGTGAGGAAAGCTCAGGGCCACACTGACACGATTCAAGATAAAGTGGGAAAAACTGGGGATCCTATTCGCCCATAAGCAGAATTCAGTGAGTGAGGAGGTTAATGATAGCAAGGAAAACCACGTTGTTGGAAACATGAACACTGCAGCAATGACAGGATTTTTCCATCCAATAACTGGAATGCAGCTGAATTCCAAAAAACGGGCTTGGAATTTAATCGCACTTGATTCTGCACACTTCATGGAGCTGCCAACCGGACAAGGCTTCCAATGATGGGTGATGTGTAGTAGGTGAGGTCCTGCAGCCCTACAGGTGGGAACTGAGAGGCAGAACAGATCAGGTATACATATTAAAATGGTTTTATTTGCCTAAAATTCTGGTTGGGCGTGGAGACATTCAATGCATAGCATCCAACTCTACAGATGCTTCAAAACCCTCAATTTGCTGGGGTTATGTTCGTGAACACGTACATTTTATTCAAATACTATAGTCCAAACTCAGTGGCCGAGCGAATGGTATCATAAATGGAGATCCATTTCTCATGGAGTCTACTCATGGAGTACTTGTCCACACTTAGGACAAAAAATAAAGGGGATAAAGAAGGCAGAGGAAGACAGAGGTAATACCTTCTGAAAGTAATAGCAAATAACATGTATAAAACAAACAGAGATTTCTGCTAAACTCACAAATGTTTCTTGTGTCCCTACAGGTACTGCCGCCAATAGGACTCCCAAATTAAATACATTTTATAAAAATACATGCTCATCTTATAATAACAGAAATTCAGCTGTATTCTGAGAATGTCAGGATGACAGGGCTATTAAAAATGCACTTGTTCTATTCTCAAATGCTACTTTTCTAAAATTAAGACACATACTTTAAGATGAACTCAAAGAAAAATAAATAAATTTTTTTTATTCACCACTGAAATCCAATCATGAAGCACATACACAGATGTATGGCATGTGCACAGATGAAAATTTTAAATATAAAAACTTGTAAGGTTTTTCATATCCAAAACAGCTCAAAAGTAGCTGAGCAAATTAAAATTTGAAGAAACATTAATAACAAATAATACTGAAAAAGTATTATAAATATATAGAGTTCTTACAACTCAGTAAAAAATGTTATCATATAGCCAAAGAACATATGCCAATGACATTAACAGTTCTTCCCCAATTATTACTTGAAACTGTTGGACTTAATAATAATTTGATTTACTGAACAATAGATGCCATTTTGCCTATCAAATTTATAAGCTTTTCTAAAAATAAAATTCAATGGTGGTTAGTTTTGGTAAGATGGGTTCATTGAAGTATTAACTAGCAAAATCTTTATGAAAAACAAATGAATAATATGGATTGTATCAAGCTTTTAAAAGTTCATGACTTTCCTTACAATAATTCTATTTTTGGCAATCTCTTCGATGACAATGGTCAAAATAGGGACAAGTTTTGTTTGTAAAGATGTTCATTGAAGCATTATACATAAACAATTTTTTTTAATTGCAAATAATTCATATTTCCAAGATATGGGAGTGACTAAATACAGTATTTGTAAATACAATATATTATAGAAAGACATGAAAATGAACTTCTTGAAATGTGAATGACTTAGGAAAATGCTCCCAACAGGTTGCTATGTAATAAAATACAAAATGATAACAGCATGATTCTATCTTGTTACTATAACAACACACACACACACACACACACACACACACACACACACACACACACACTTGCTAATAGTAGTGAATGGAATGGATAGTGGTATAGAGATGATATATTTTCATCTTAAAACATTTTTGAAAGAAAATGTGTTCTCATAAAAATATCAATATTAAAGAATTATATAAAGCAAGAAGTAAAAGTTGCTAATTATTCAAATCCCCAATTATCTACTCACTTTTCTATACCTCTCACCAATCTACACCTGCCAAAATCAGCCTGAAGTATAGAACATATTTAAATATATAACTTTAAAAAGTAAAAGTGGAGCTGGTGGGAATGTAAACTAGTTCAACCATTGTGGAAAGCAATATGGAGTTTCCTCACAAAACTAAAAATAGAAATACCATTTGACCCAGGAATTCCACTTCTAGGAATTTACCCAAAGAAAACAAGTTCTCAGATTCAGAAAGACATATGCACCCCTATGTTTATTGCAGCACTATTTACAATAGCCAAGATATGGAAGCAACCTAAGTGTCCATCAGTAGATGAATGGATAAAGAAGATGTGGTACATATACACAATGGAATACTATTCAGCCATAAGAAAGAAACAAATCCTACCATTTGCAACAACATGGATGGAGCTAGAGGGTATTATGCTCAGTGAAATAAGCCAGGCAAAGAAAGACAAGTACCAAATGATTTCACTCATCTGTGGAGCATAAAAACAAAGCAAAAACTGAAGGAACAAAATAGCACCAGACTCAGAGACTCCAAGAAGGATCTAGTAGTTACCAAAAGGGAGGGATGTAGGAGGGCAGGTGGGGAGAGTGGGAGAAGGGGATTGAGGGGTATTATGATTAGGACACATGGTGTGTGGGGTCACAGGGAAGACAGTTTAGCACAGAGAAGACAAGTAGGGACTCTGTGGCATCTTACTACACTGATGGACAGTGACTGCAATGGGGTATGGGGAGGACTCAATAAGAGTGAATATAGTAACCACATTGTTTTTCTTGTGAAACCTTCATAAGAGTGTATTTCAATGATATCTTAATTAAAAAAAAGTGTTAAGTGTAGTTATAGGCATATCTTGGAGATCTTTTCAAGTCAGTATATCATCTTCACTCTTATTAATATCTGGCTGGAATTCCATGGCTACACAGAAACTCATTTAACCAATCTCAAGATAAAGAACACTTATTTTTTACCCTGTTTCATTTACTTTTTAGCACTTTTACAAGTAATGCTGCATTGAAAAGGTCTGTACACTTCTTTCTGAACTCTTTCTTTAGGAAACATACATGGAAGTGTAATTTTTAGAAAAAAGGGAATACACATTCCTTTTTGCAAATACTGTCAAACTGATGTCCTATTTAGTCCTTCTACTTCACAACCCCAAAAACCAACATGAGAGAACTTGTGTTCCTATGGCCTTGACTGAACATTTTCTTTGTTTCATTTTTGTCAATGGAGAAATATCTTATTTTAATTTGTTTTTAAAAATGACTAGTGAGTTCACCAGTCATTTAAATTTCTATTATGAATGGCCTATTTATATCTGAAGCTGAATACCCCCTAATATTCATTCTTTCTTTCTTCCTTAATAATAATATCCTAATTTTTAGTGGGACACATGGTCATATAGGATGAAGACTGCATTTCTCAGTCTCCTTGAAAGGTAGGTGTTGTCATGTGACTAAATACTGGCCAGTAAGATATAAGAAAGAAAAAGAAAGCTTGCTACTTCTAGGAAATGTTTTTCAAGGAAGAGTCCATGTCCTTCCTATTTGTTGGAATTTGGATAGAACAGTTAAAGCCGAAGCATCTGTCTTGACCCATGAGTAGAAGATAAATATTATGGATGTTAGGTCAACAAAATAGATGGGTTTCAGGCCTGACAGTGATTAAGAAGCCACCTTACCAGCCCTGGACCATTTATCTCTAGGCATTATTTCGATGAGAATTAAATGTTTGTGTGTTTAAGTCTATTTTATTATGGAATTTCTATCATCTGCAATTAAACTTAACCTTAACTGATAAAATATCTGTTGCCAATTTTTCTCTTGCTTTTTTTTTCTTACTGATGTGATGTTCTTTATGAAATATGGATAAAATATCCTCTGCCAACAGTTCTCAAAATTATGAAACAAATTACGTAAAATCCATTTATTCATCCATTCATACATCAGCTTAATAATTCATTACTCTGTGCATCTTGTACCAAAGGCAGCGTTTGTGGGGTTGTGCCAGGGAGGGCACTGTAGATACCAGGTAGAACCCAAACAATCGAACAAAAAAAATTCCCAAGCCTTCTGTTTAAATATATATGGGATATTTGGTAATCATAGTTATCCTAGGAGATGAAGATATTTTTCTCATTTTCAATAAAGGAAAAAAACAAAACTAACTTCTTGCTTCTACTGACTGGAACAGTATTATAGCTTTGCTTTAATGGAAAATAACATCAAAATTGCTGTCTTAGTCATAGGGTACTGCCTTAAAGCCACATTTGGTAAGTCACATTTTGTTCTTGCAGATACAAATTATGAGGAGGACACCCTGTTGGTATCCAAACCTAGCACACTGCCTTGGAGGATTTTCCATTCAGTTACTAAAGCTGAAATGTTAAGGTTTTTTACTTTAATGGCCCCTTCAGGGCCCGAGTAGGGATCTAGCAATGTGCTCAACATGGCCATGTATTTCTGGAAATTTGAAAAGATGTTTTAGCAGTAGTTGGTTTGGACAGGGGTCCCTTTCCACTCCAGTCCCACTCCTTTTTAGAAAAAATAGAATGTTCCCATGCTAGGTGGCATCAGAATGGTAACAGGCCTTTTGGGGATATAGCTAAGGGGAATCTGAGCTGGAGGTGCATTTTGCTGGTAATTTAGTGAGATATATATGGGGTTTACAGTGATTTCCGCATTGAACTGACTTCCTGCCAGGTATTCCAATGTAGGCACTCCAGGGCCCAGCACTGACCAGACTGTGTCAACAGCCCACCCAATGCCACGGCTCATGGTCAGGATCAGGGTTAAGATACAGCACACAGCACCAGAAATATGTGCATGGCAGACAGGAACGAGGCGTGAAATTCAGGGAGCCTAGTCTGGATATTTCTTTCACTTATCAGATGTGTAAAACGATAAGCAGAAGATTGATTCCCATCAATACCTTGTCCAGGGGAAGTTCTTTTGGACGAGAATATAACAGATAGTGCAGTTTACACAATTATAAATGCAATGTATACACTTTTTTTTTCTTTGAAGGAAATCACTTGAAATAGAATTTACTAGTATCTCTATGCTTGAGGAGAGGAGACCTGTAGCCATACTGCAGGGCATGTGTTGATTAGGAAGCTGCATGTTTTAGGTGCCCTAACATACAGGTCACATCTTATCTGCTTCTGACAACATCTCAACCTGCAGAAATTAAGACCCCAGATGAAACTGCACAACCGCACACCAGTTCCCACAGCCTAGCAAAATGCCTGCAAAAGCAAGTATTGGAGTCCAGTGACCAGATTCCTACATTACTCATCAATAAATAACTCTATGTACCAATAAACAGACCTTTAGATTAGTTGATAATTAATGAAGAGGAATACCCACAAGGCCATATGAGAAAAATATTTAAATGTTTTCCTGATTTGAACATGATAAAAACATCAAACCCATAATATGCCAATATAAGGAACACAGAATTTCCTTGATGAGTTTTGCCATTTTATCAAGATGTTCAAGAGCAGTTCCCATGCCAGAACACTTGAAATGCTCTGAAATCTTACAGACCTTATATAAAAGAAAATTACTAGAGATTTCCTCAAGTTTGAAGCCTAAGCTTTTTGTATCATGTTCAAAAAGACGTTGTGAAACTGAAAGTTACGTTCCAAATTTATCAATAATAAGAAATAAATTTTAATCAACCATGCAAAGGGGAAAGACTAAATTATCTTTCTATTTCTATAGGAAGTGACACTATAAAAATCATTGCTCCATAAAGCAGCTATCAAAGAGTGTGCAAGCAAACTGTATAGGAAAGAGTATTCACTGGAATATCAGGTAGTTACTAAACATAAACACTGTTACTTTTCTAGAACTACAATTCTCACAGTATCTGTTGGCTTTTTATAATTTGTGATCTGTAGTAATTTTTCTCATTTTCATTGCTAGTAATAATTTTGAATTCTTTTTCTTAAGAAGGGTCCCCCAAATGGTACAAGTTCGGATCCCACAAAATCTGAATCTATCTCTGCTTAAAGGTCATCTTAGGTCACCTTGGCTATCCCAATATTTCCAACCTACCTTCCAGACTGGACTGTTTGACACCATGGCCACCTTTTTAGGGAGTATCCTTGTCAAAAGTTTTGAGATTTAACTTTACTCCAAGTTACTTTTGCGCTTAGATGGCCCTGAGCCCCATACAGGAGCCCTTTCAGCATGGAGCTTCCCCAAGTTTCAATGAAATGTCCTAACTTTCTGCACACAGGATTTTGCAAAGCAATCAGGTGGTGCAGAGTGAAAATGCAAACTCTTTAGCTTTGCACGGGGCACGTCTTGAGCAGAGGGAATAGGAAACACGAAGAAGCTGGACAGGTAAATCCCTCCTCCTGTCTGCCTTCTGAGGGATAGTCAAGTTGTGGCATTTTTCCTTGCAAGTTTTCCCAGGAGTCCTCTGTGCTGTACAAACACACCTGCTAAGAGACCAACTGTGTCTCCTTATGCTCCTGTGAAGTTGCAGCCCACGCGAATGCATGAAGCGTCTTTCCTAGCTTAATTCCTTTTATTTTCGCCCTAGTCATCCTGGGTTTTCACTTCCCAGATAAGGAATGAATCTTGCCTCAGGCTCTGCTAGGTGGAAGACTCTGGCTAAAATGAGAAAGCTCCGGCAATCTAGCATGTGGGAAGCACTCATTACTGTCAGCTATTGCCATTACCATGATTATCCATATCAGAAAAGGGCAGTGTCAGATGACCTTCATTACTGCTCTGAAACACAACACAAGGAATAAAAACAACAAGTGAAATCCAATGAAAAGGCAGAAAAAATCGTATTTCAGATACATTTAAAAAATGAAAATGTTGTGTTAAAATATATTATTAATTTGGAGAATGAAAGTATAAAAATAGACTCCATTTTGACAAGGCAGTGTTTGGGTTAAGCTGTGATACATGAGCAATATGTACATATTTTTACACACAAAGACATTCAAATACTATGAATGTAGCAAAAAAAAAAGCCATTTCTGTTCATCCTTGAAGAAAACTTACTATACAGATGCAAAAGTGAAAGTTCCTAACAGATCTATTTGTGCATGTTTGTGCCCATGCTTTGTTCACTGTCATTTTTCTCCCATGAAGAGTGGTGACCACTCTTGTCCCAGAAGCAGGGCAAGCTTGCTGTTTCCATCCAGTCAATTCTAGACAGATGGCCACAACACACATTTTCAAACCATGCCAAAACAAAGATTGAATCTGGCAGAAGCCTTAACCCATAACTTCCTTTCCCAAATATATTAAATACATTTGCTTGGTAGCCTTTCTGACAGCACCAATTAAACACAAGGCCATACAGGAATGGACACACTGAGCTGAGTTTTCAGTAGAAAGTCATGCAAAAATGCATTACTGAAATAGGCCTCCCCAAACAGGAAGACTTATGTTCCTCTCTCCCACGAAATATAAATCCCACAGAGTCTGTAATTTTGATTTGCATTTGGTGAAGGATATAACTCAACAAGATGACAATACTCAATAGTACTGCATCCAGTTAGGTACCTCAGGGTGCTCTTTATTATGAGGAGACTCTGAATTGTGGCTGTATAGTAAGTTTAGAGGAGTACCACATCTATAAAGAAGCCATGGAATTCTGTCTAACTCACACATATTTCATGGTCAAACATTTTTCATAATTAAAACATCTTTCCACACCTAAAATAAGGAATCCTTCATTACATAATTATAAAGGGATCAGTCTAACAAGAAGATACAATTGTAACAAGAAGATAACAATTGTAAATACCTATGCACCCAACATAAGAGCACCTAAATATATAAAACAAATACTATAGACCTAAAGGGAGAAATAGACAGCAAAAGAATCACATTAGGGGATTTTAACACCCCACTTACATCAATGGACAGATCATCCACACAGAAAATAAATGAGGAAACAGGAATTGAATGACACATTAGACCAAATGAACTTAGCCGATATATACAGAACATTGCACCTAAAAGCAGGAAGATACACATTTTTCTCAAGTGTATATACAATGTTCTCCAAAACAGATCACATATTAAGACACAAAAATATCCTCAATAAATTTAAAAAGATTGAAATTGTATCAAGCATCATTTCAGATCACAATGATATGAAGCTAGGAATCAATTACATGAAGAAAACCAAAAGAAACCACAAACACATGGAGGCTAAACAACATGCTTTTAAAGAGTCAATGGATCAATGAACAAATCAAAAAGGAAATCAAACAATACATAGACATAAATGAAAACAGAAACACAACAGTTCAAAGTATGTGAGATAAAGCAAAAGCGTTCCTAAGAGGGAAATACATAGCAATACAGGCCTACCTGAAGAAACAAGAATTCCAAATAATCTAATACCACAACTAAAGGAACAAGAGAAAGAAGATCAAATAAAGCCCAAAGTTAGTAGAAGGGACATAAAAAAAGATAAAAGCAGAAATAAATATGGAATAAGAAAACAATAGAAAAAAATTAGTGAAACCAAGATCTGGTTCTTTGAGAAAATAAACAAAATAGACAACCCCCAGGCCAGACTTCAAGAAAAAAAGAGAGAAGACACAAATAAACAAAATCAGAAACAAAAAAGGAAAAGTTACAAGTGATACCACTGAAATTCAAAGAATTATAAGAAAATTCTACAAAACATTATATGCCAATAAACTGACAACCTAGAAGAAATGGACAAATTCCTAGAAATGTGCAATTTTTCAAGACTGATCCAGGAAGAAAACAGAAAGTCTGAACAGATGATTGCCAGTAACAAAACTAAACTGGTAATCAAAAACTCCCAACAAATAAAAGTCCAATTCCAAATGGCTTCACAGGTGAATTCTACCAAACACTTCAAGAAGAGCTAATACCCATCCTTCTTAAAGTATTCCAAAAAGTAGAAGAGGGAATACTTCTAAACTAATTCGATGAGGCCAGCATCACTCTTATACCAAAACCAAAGAGAATACAAGAAAAGAAAATTACAGACCGATATCCCTGATGAACACAGATGCAAAAATCCTCAACAAAATATGAGCGAATTGAATTCAAAAATACATCAACAAGATCATTCATCATGACAAAGTGGGATTTACTCCAGGGATGCAAGGATGGTACAATATTCATGTATCAATGAATGTGATGCACCACATTAACAAAAGGAAGGATAAAAACCATATGATCATCTCAATAGGTGCTGAAAAAGCATCTGACAAAATTTAACACCCATTCGATAAAAACTCTCAACAAAATGGGTATATAGGGAACATACCTCAACATAACAAAGGCCATATATGACAAATCCACAGCTGAACTGATACACAATGGTGAAAAGCTGAAAGCTTTTCCTCGAAGACCAGGAATAAGACAAGGAAGTCCATTCTCACCACTTCATTCAACACAGCACTGGAAGTCCTAGCCACAACAGACAAGAAAAAGAGATAAAAAGCACCTAAACTGGTCAGGAAGAAGTAAAACTGTCACTATTTGAAGATGACATGATACTGTATATAGAAACCCTAAAGACTCCACCAAAAAACTATTAGAACTAATTGGATTCAGCAAAATCACAGGATAAAAAATAAGTATACAGAAATCTGTTCCATTCTTATATACCTACAATGAACTAGCAGAAAGGGAAATCAAGAAAACAATTCCATTTACATTTGCTTCAAAAAGAATAAAATATCTAGGAATAAACCTAACCAAGAAGGTTTTAAGACCTGTACTCAGAAAACTCCTAGACACTAATGAAAGAAATTAAAGAAGACACAAACAAATGGAAATCTATTCTATGCTCATAAATAGAAAGAATTAATATTGTCAAAAAGGCCATCCTTCCCAAAGCAATTTACAGATAATGCAATCCCTATTAAAAGACCAATGTCATTTTCAGTGAACTAGAGCAAATAACCCTAAAATTTACATGGAACCACAAAAGACTCCAAATAGCCAAAGCAATCTTGAGAAAGAAGAGCAAACTTGGGGATATCACACTCACTGACTTCAAGCTATATTACAAACCTACAGTAATCAAAACAGTATGGTACTGCCACAAGAACAGACCCATAGATCAATGGAATAGAGAGCCCAGAAATAAACCCATGCATATATGGTCAATTAATATATGACAAAGGGGCCATGAATATACAATGGAGAAAGGACAGTGTCTTCAATAAATGGTGTTGGGAAAACTGGACAGCTACATGCAAGAAAATGAAACTGGATTACTTCTTAACACCATACACACAAGTAAACTTGAAATGGATTAAAGACATAAGTATAAGACATGAATCCATTAAACTCAGAAAAATAGGTACAAATCTGTTGAACATAAGCATGAGTAATTTTTTCTGGACATGTCTTCCTGGGAAAGGGAAACAAAAGCAAAAATAAACAAGTGGGACTACATCAAATAAAAAAAGCTTCTGTAAAGCAAGGAAACAATCAACAAAACAAAAAGGCAACTTACAGTATGGGAGAATATATTTGCAAATGACAAAAAATAACAAGTGTTGGTGAGGATGTGGAGAAAAGAGAACCCTCCTACATTGTTGGTGGGAATGTAAATTAGTGCAACCACTACGGAAAGCAGTATGAAGGTTCCTCAAAAAACTAAAAATACAAATACCATATGGACCCAATAATTCCACTTCTAGGAATTTACCTGAAGAAAACAAAATCTCTGATTTAAAAGATATATGCACCCCTATGTTTACCACCTCATTATTTACAATAGCCAAGATATGGAAGCAACCAGAGTGTCCATAAATAGATGAGTGGATAAAGAAGATGTGGTATATATACACAATGGAATATTATTCAGCCATAAAAAAAGAAATCCTGCCATTTGTGACAACATGGATGGACTTAGGGAGTACTATATTAATTAAGTGAAATAAGCCAAGTGGAGAAAGACAAATACTGTGTGATTTCACTTATATGTGGAATCTAAAAAGACAACAAAACAAACAAAACAGCAGTAGACTCAGAGGCACTGAGAAATGGTGACCATAGGGGAAGGGTTTGGTTGGGTGGGTGAAATAGGTGAAGGGGATAAAGAAGCATCAAAATCTCATTATAATATAATTAGTCATGGGGATGAAAGTACAGCATAGAGAAGGTAGTCAATAGTTCTACAGCCTCTTAATGTTTTGATAGATAGTAACTACACTAGTTGGGATGAGCATTTAATAATGTATATAACTGTTGAATCACTATGTTGTATACTTACAACCAATATAATGTGTATCAACTATACTTCAATAAAAAAATCAACAAACAAACAAACAGTGGGGTCCTTAACAGATTCACCTTTGTTCTAGCTGGCACTTAATCACAGTGAGTACAAGTTATCAAAGGGGCAGGTAATGTGAGGAGCATGCATATTAGGTCCTTTTCAAATGGTATTTTCCTTTTAGGTTAATGATTCTGCAAAGAACCAAGGATCTGCTCCTGTGTGTTTGAATGTAATTGCCAGAAGAATATAGAAATACATGGTTTTTAGACCCCACCCAATTATCAGGTAGGTAATCAGAGAACGAACATGTCTGTATCACTGTGTTATTGAATTTTTTAATTTTAATTTTTAGAAATATTATCACTTTGGACCAGAAATTAGGGCTCTATCTCAGATTCACCTACAGGGATTTAACATTTTAAATGGTAGACCATTTGGTCAAATGGGTGAAGGACAACAGAATTCTCTTTATGACCAAATTTTTTTACTGATTATTCCCAGGTTTACTGATCATGACTGAGTTCACTCACTCTATTTTATTTTACTACAGTGTCATTGTTCTGCTCATTTGTCCCCACGTAATGAAAGGACGAGGTTGAGATCTTTAGGAATGAAGAAATCACCTCTTCCTGTGTGTTTTGAGTATGAGGATATGAACAAATAGAAAGACTCCCTTGCAGTTAAATTCTATTTACCACGTAACTCTGAGCAACCAGCAAAATCCTGGAGCCAATGAGAGCTATCAGACATTGTTCTTCTCTTCAAATAATGTAAAATTTAATTAAGCCACAATAAAGCTTTACGAAGGATGATTTAGTGTAATACTTTCTCATTTTTCTGCTATTTTAAGAAAATGAAGGACCCTACAGAAAGCATGTATAAGCATCCAAACATGTTTAACCTTATATATTTTAGAGGAAATATTTAACATGACACTGTTACCAGGAGTATCACAAATATAATTCTGTGGCTCAGAGGCCTCACCACGAGCAGGGACAGACTAGGGCACAGCCAGGTGCCAGGAGCCGCTGAGTAGGCGCAGCTTGCAGCCGGTTCGCGGCCCGCTCCTTACGCTTCTGTTTAGAGGGGTTGCTTGCTGAGCTGTGCCCCCTCCACAGTTAGAACAGCCACGGGCTCTACTCCAGCCTCTCTAACTTGCCATTTCTAACTGGGCTCAGCTGGGAGAGGGCACCAGAGGAAGGTGCAGAAGGACAATACGGGGAGAGCAGCAAGCTGCAATCAAGGGCACGTTCTTTCACACACAGAAGCTCATCGCAGATCAGCTCTGCAGGGCCCTCCTTGCAGCAAACTGCATTGGTGTGCTGGTTTTTGTGATGGTTTTTCTTTTTCCCTTGGAGACATCTGTACAAACCTAGGCTTCAGGCAGTTATCACTTATCTTTGGGCTCCTTGCCTTCTCAGGGGTCTGACAAGCAGGGTTATTCAGAGCTTACTGCAATTGGAGCTGATTTCCTAAGGTTGCTCTGGCCAAAAGGGCCCTGCTGGTTCCACTTTGCCTTTCTGAGTGGAACCCCAGGGCTCTGGAAGCCACTCTCAGCTTCTGGGGGGACTGGGCATGGCCCCCACACATGCAAAGGTTTGTAGACAGGATGCCTGTGGCTACTGCAGGAGCGTGAAGGAAGCTGCAACTGATTGGTCAGTTCCTGGAGGCCAGGAAACTGCTTGGAAGACCATCAGAGCCTCCGGGACCTGGACTTTGGGACCCCAGATCTCTATACCTTCGTGCCACTTAGCATCACATGCCAACAGATGCCAGTGCAAGGGCTCAGGGTGTGGCTGTACCTGGCAGCACGTGTAAGCTCGGGGTGGGCACAGGGCTGGGGATGACTGCGGCCCTTGATATTCTTCACTTGCTCAGAACCTTGAGAATGTGCTGGAGCCCTGCTGCGGTTATATTAGCTACTTTGTCCCCACCACCTATTCACCTCTCTAGTCTCTCTTCACCTCTCCCAGCCATCTTACAAGCTATACTTTATTACCCCATTTTTAGAGTGAGGTGAGTAAGTTTTGGCAAGGTAAATTCAGTTTGCCCCAAATTATGCTTCCCAGTTAAGAAGCTCTAGGATTTGTCCCCAGGCCTCCCTGGCACCACTGTCCTGCCAACTACTCTGTCACTTGACTCTGTTTCACTAATGACAACATTTCCCTGGGTCACTGTTACTTGATGCAAGGCATTTTCAATCAGAAATGTCTCTCTTCTGCCTGCAGAATAAATACAAATTTCTTAGCATGGGGTTCTGTTTGCTTTGTCTAGTCTGCTTCTAATGGTGTTCAGCTCATTAGGGAGAATAAAAAAAAACAGCCCTGGATGATTCTGGACACAAAGGCACCCCAAACTCCCCTACCCTGTGATGCAGTGTCCTGGTCCCAGCTCATCAGGCCAATGGTGTACACGGGCCACCCGCGCAAACCCAGCTGGTCTGCCGCCTGGGCTGTGGCTCATCTCATGTGTATCCAGCTCCCTTTTGATCAATCAAACATTTGCTCCTTAGTAACAGTGATATACTCCCTCAGGACCGAAGAGAGAGATGCTGAGTCACCCAGAAAGGGATCAAGTCTATCGTTAATGACTCCATGTTAACCAAGAGATCCAGACAGCTAGGTACCCTCGTAGCTTCCACTTGCAGCATTAGTAAACAAAGCACAATGAAATGAACATAAAAGCTTTGTATTGAGAACTGGCCTGTATCACCAGAGTGACGTTTATTGGATGTGAAGCTGTTATTTGTCCAGATGTATTTCTAAGTACAGGTGACATGTCAGCCACTTACAGATCACCTGCTTCCTCCTCACATACTCTGCTCAAAATCAACGTGAAGTGACAGAATGCAAGGGATAGCGGTGTCCTGCTTTCTGCTCACAAAACCACCTTGACATGTCAACTGACAGTAGAAAAATCCCAGGCCTCCATGGAGGTTTCTGATTTTCATAATATCAGCCATGCGTTTCAAGGAAAATGCATTTCAAAATAATCTGAACTCTGGGGCTTGAAGAGTGAGCACTGACCGTGTCGGAGAAGCAGAAATGTTCTTTTCCTTGCTTACGTTCTGGAGATTTTTATTATCTAGTCTCATGAATGGCAAATTTAAGTGGGAATGAAATCTAATGTGGATGGATTCTCTTAATCATGGTGTACAAGTAATGTCCTCGGGCTTGTGCCTCATTCAGAGCTCAGAAGCCACAGAGGTGGGAGGGAGGGAGACAGGTGCGATGGGGATCCGGGAGGGCGAAGAGGAGAGGAGGGAGGGAAAGACAGGGGGTGAGTGGCAGGGAGAGGAGGCTGGGGAAGGGCGCTTTGCCACAGTTCTCTCCCACCTCAGCTGAGGGCCACAGCCACATGGAACCACAGGGGACCAGGACGGTCCCAAGGGGTCTCACTCAGCTTGTCCGGGAGCCTCGGGTTCACCCGCCTTTGGAAATTTCTCCAGTGTGTGATTTCTTTGGCCTCTTATTTACCAGTTGGACACATTTGTCACCACTGGCCAGTACCCTAGAAAGTGCTAGACCACTGGGTTCACCTGCTTCTTCCTTTTCAAGTCACTTGTGCCATGTTACTGACTCCTGACACCTTTTAATTGGCAACCACTCTTGCTAAAGAAAAATGCAAATGTTTATTAGAGATGCCTGATTTTTAAAATTTAAACTTACTATAGCTTTATGGGGTCCCAGAGAAACACCTAGCTTTTAATATCTTACTGAATATGGTAATGAAATAGTGTTGCTTTTCAGATGCTGAAAGATCCACATCCAGGTAGGTCCTTGGGAAGCTGAGACACAGAGGCAGATTCCTAAGCCCTCTCGGTGCTTTATATTCACAGGGTGTTTGTATATAGTAACATAGGCCATCCCAGCCCATGGCTCTCAGCCTCAGCACTACTGACATTTCAGGCTGGATGAATAACAGTTCTTTGTTGGCGGCTGTCCTGTGCATCGCGGGATGTTTAGCAGCAACCCTGGTCTTGATACACTAGATGCGAAAAGAGCACCCCCTTGCCCCCAGCACCAACCCCAGTCGTGACAACCTGAAATGTCCCCACACACTGCCAAAGATCTCATTTGCTCAGGTCAGGAGAGGGTGATGGGCCGGAACGGGGGTGGCCTCTCCCAGCCTTCCACCATCCCCTTAAGAACCACTGTCCCAGAATGAAGCCAAAAGAGATGTGTAATTAAACCATCTTAAAGACAGGCAATGAAGCAGTAGGATAACGAGATGAACATACTTGCCCAAGTCACACAGCCCAAAGTATAATTCTTAGCCCGTCCTAGACAGCGTAGCACCTGCTGAGTGCCAGCGAGGCGTCCCACACGGGGGCTGCAGAAGGGCGAGACAGTCACCTGCCCACCCTGACTCAGGCCTCTGACCTTTCTGACTGACCTGGCGAGAATGGCTCACAAGCCCGGGGAAGCCCAGAAGGTCAGGAGGTAAGACCACTCCTGCCTCACAGGTCCCTGATTTCTGGAGACTTCAGGCGTGTGCTGCATAGACACAGCGTCCTGTGTGGTCAAATGTTTCCCCTTGTACTGAGGTATTTGCCCTGAAGGCTGAGTTATTTCCTAATCCTTATGATTAATACCTTCAGAAACCCTCATTTAAAATGAAAATGAGGCTGTACTGAGATTAGTTAGGCTTCTTATAATGCAAGGTACTAATCCCTAGCCTAGAAAAATGCAGACAGAAAGGATTGACTAAAATGACTACCCTATAACCCAAAGCTGTTCCAGGTCCATTAGCACTTCTCGATGGTCTCAATCTTGGTCTCTTCCTACCTGCCGTCACTGGTTCTATGCCAGGAGAACTTTTCCTAAACAGTGGCCTTCTCGGACTCCCATGCTTTCTGAGTGGGTAGCGGGCATGGAGTGAGTTTGGTTATAAGGTCGTGGAGAAATGGGGTCTGCGGCACATGAATCATTTTATGGATAATTAAGTGGTTCAGTTCAACACAGTGGGTGTGTTGTATCTGCTGAGACCACGGGTGTGGGGCATGTGGCGTGCCAGAAGGAGGGAGATTGCTCAGTTCCCATGACACAGGCTGTTATGGAGCACTTGGTCTTCTGCTACAATTGTACATAGAATCTTTATTTTAGAAGTGCAGTTTGTAGTTAACCTAACAACTTCAAGGAATTCATGATTCTTATTTCTGAAGCCATAGTTAGTTATGACATGGCTCTGAATCTATGGGAAAGCAATTAGAAACATGCCACCGTAGATGTATAAAATGATCAAACACTAAAAGATAGTGAGAAAAAAAGCACTGTGGTTAAAACGATGTCCAACCCACAAGCTGCCGTATGAGATGGGTAAGAGCAGCCACAGACCACCAGGTCTTGGGTGCACAGAAGGCTGGCCACATCTCGGCTTTTCCACTCTTTCAGTTAGAAACCTGTGACTCCCCAGCATTAGGGGGGTGGGCTTTCTCCATCACCCACACATTTTCAGGCACTGGTTCAGGAGCAGAGAGGTGTGCCAGATACATGCAAAGTGCTCATTAAAGCCTTTCTCTCCTTGTGAGTCTGGTAATAAGGCTTCAGAGCCATGCAGGAGAAAACTGCCTTCCTTCTTTGCTGCTGGGAGGCTGGACACATTCTCACATGAAAACCATGGGAAGAGGCCTTCCGAGGCTTTGCGATGGACCACGCCTAATTTATAGGGAAAACACCAGGGTATGCAGCCCCTTCTTTATGCTCTCAAAACAGCCTGCGGAAATCGGGTGCTGTTATTCTCTAACATGTCTTACCATAGCGTGTTTGGGAAAACGCAATGAACCGATGCCCAATTTGAATAACAGCTTCAGTGAGATAAGATTCTTTGTAATTATTCTTCTACCTGAGGAGTGCTAACACTCTCATTAAGAACAAGCTGGCTTGAAGCTTTAGATTGTCATATTGTAGGAGACCGCATTCCACTAATCGCTTTACGCAATGGGGTAGAGGGAGGCTCCTGTGAAAGGAGGATAATGATACCCTCTTGCAGAACCCTTTGAAGGATTTCAGATAATGCTTGAGAAGCTGATGCCACGCAAGCCTGGCTCACAGAAAGCGGTAAATGCAATGAGGGGTGCCCACCGGGACCACCCAGCTGACTCTGAGCAGGGTGCCAAACACCAGGGCTGGCCCCACGGTTTGCAGAGCAGGTGCAGGAGCCAGACCCCCGCACAGCTGTATGCACAGTTCAGCCTGCAGCAGACAGGCAGTGAGAACCCCACCCTCAGGAGAGAGGGGCTCGGCCCACACTCACTGGGCGTCATCGGAGCCCCCTTGGCCAAGGCCCCCCAGCGCCAGTCTGACACTCACTAATTCGCCCTACTTCCTTACCCCTGGAGTTCCATGATATATAACAATTCTCTGCCAATTCTTAAAGTGTGAAATAGGCTCTAAGGAAAAGGGAGGAACCATCTCAAATTAGTAATTTCAGAGAAATTAAACACTTGGCTTCTTTAACCCATAGGAAGCTATGAATATGGGCAATCAATGTGGGTACAGGGACCCATGAGGAAGAGGAGCTGCTGGCCTGAGGAACAACTCTGCAAACAGACCCAGACGGAACCGTGCTCCACCCCCACGGGCCACATGCTCACCGGGCCCGCACACCCTGTTTAATCTGCAACAGTGCCTTTGGAATTTGTCACTCTAGGAGTACAGCTGATGTTACAGCCTGAAGTGGAGCTAAACCAAAATAAACAATCTGCTCTGTTCTGCTTAGACTAATACGACAGTGATGTAAGGCCCAGCACCCCGGGGGTGGCCACCCGCTTCTCCCCCACTGTGCACAGCAGCTGTGGAGGAGGGTGCCCCGGGCTCCCCTTAATTATTAACACTGCTGAAGGGCTCCAGGGCGGGGGGCTTGGGCAGGAATTTAACATTTTGCTTTGGACTACAACGGAGTTTTTCTGTTTATATCAGTTGGGAGAACAGACTTTTCAGCTTAACACACAAAAAGCCTTTTTTATTTGACTTTTCCTGGGTGTGGGTGACCTCAGTCTTTGTGAGTCTGGGGGTTTTGCGGAGCTCACGGCTGGTGGAAATTTTCATTAAAGTTCACAGGAAGGGCGTGCAGCTTACAGCATATGCAGAGTGAAGTTGCTCCCCGCCAACATATTTCCAGTTGTCTTAAATACCTGATATATTTTTGGTACATACTTCGCCGCTTGCCAGCAAGTGATTTTCTTGGTGTTTTTAATGCTGTTTTGCCCCAAAGAGAGGCTTTTGTCTGGGCCGGGGCAGGGGACAGTGTAATAACCTCACAAATGGCTGCCTCTGTGCAGAAGTTCTTGTCCGCCTCCTCTGACAGCGTGAGCACAGCTTTCCTTTTCCAACCAGCGTCCGCAATGCCACATCCTTGCCATCCGCTTCCAAGCCCCCGTGTTTTCCCTCTGAGCACAGCGCTGTTCCCTCTCCAACCCTTTAGTTCCCACACAGGTCCTGGGAGCCGTGCCAGGCATGGCTCCTTACTCCAGTGGCACATGCAGGCCGCGGGCTCCCTTATGCAAATGTCTCAGTGAGTCCCCACTCTGGGTAGGCCTTCCACTCAGGATCACTGGCTGCAGATGAGAGGAAATAGCCATACATAATTCAGTTAAAATTGTCAGCTTGAGTAGCCTAGATTAAATCTGGCCTCCTACATGCAATCAATTTTCAATTTTATTACCTCATCCTAAGCAAAACGAGAGTTCAGTGAACTTGGACAGAGATGAAACAGGGTCCTTTCTAATAAACAGATGATTTTCAGACATCCTTGTTATTCTAAACTGTGATTTTTTAGAGTGTAGACCATGAACAATTATAATTAACATACGCCTCTGCAGAATTTCCCCGTGGAATACAAACTGAGAGTAAGTTCATAAAAAGGAACAGCAGAAAGGAGGAAGAAATGAAATTCCTTATCTGGGCTGACAGAACCTCTGGTGTTCCTCCTGTGTCAGGCATCACACATTCTCTGAGCCAGAGAAGGCCACCCATCCACCCACTGGCTTCAGCTTCGCTGCTCCTGAACACAGGCCATGGAATGAGTCATCTGTGTGAGGTGCTCAGGTTTAAAATACATGCGAGGACCCAGCCAGCACCGCAAAGCTGATAACGGCAGCATGTTGCAGTAGGCTCACTTTCCAGGAGGGGGGTTTTCTGCCTCTTATCTTGCTGGGTTCCCACACCCCCTGTGACCTGGCATCTCAGGTCTTAAAGCTAGCCCTCTGCCTCCAGGCAGGGCATGAAAGTAGGAACTGTTCATTTCTCAGCTCAGGGAATGCTCTGGTAAGGACACCCCCTGTGGGGGAGAGGGTCCCGTGGTGGCTGCCCCCCTCCCAGACGTCCACCTCTCCTAGAACAGCCTTCAGCTTCCCAGAGAGACTGAAGAAAAATTCTCTGGGCTGCAAATCTGTGAATTCTTTCCTTCCTCCCACTAAAGGGAGAGTGTGAATAAACACTTAAGAGGAGATAAATTTTTTTAAAAATGAAGAGAAGGAAAACCATAAAGTTCTACCCCTAGGTGGGGCTACTGTCCACAAGAGTCAAGTGTTTGTTCTTTAAAATTCAGTTCACTTAAACGGAGATTGAAATTAGGTATCAACAGAGAATTTACAATTTAAATCAAACTTTGACTCATGTAATTAAGCCTTCAGTCCTGGGAACCTTATTCACAGCCTCAGCATTAGGTCGCTGTAGGATTCCAGTTGATAAATTTCTTAATTCCCTGGGTGTCTGGTTTAAAAAGAAAAAAATCAAATCCGAAATACTGAATAAACTGCAAGGGAGGAGCAGCAAGCAGTTAGCGACGATGTGGTCTGGAAGGACAGATGATGGATGAGAAGAGGCTTCCCAGGGTGTGTGGTGACCAAGAGAGCCCCAACCTGTCCGCTTGGGAAACAGGACCCAGGAAGGAGAGCCGTGCTCCAGTTGGCACCTGTGATTTGCATTGCATAAAAGTACTAGAAAACAACAGTTCTGGGTGCTTTTAAAATGTTTCCTGACCTGGGACCGCAGGTAGTCTTAATGAGGAAGCGAGCAGAATGGGCCTTTGCATGTTATTTCTGAGACACCAGTCGTAACAGGGAAGCTTTACCCCAAGTCATTAGAAGGAGAGAGGTTTGCATGGTCTCTTTCTTAGGCTTAACCCCCTTGCCCAGGACAGAATGTGCTGGAAGGAGCCACCCTGACTCATGTACTCCTCAAGCTTTCCTGTCGGGAGTGGTACCGTTCTTGGGTGACCAATAAAATAACAGTGTTTACTGAGTTTGTACTACGTGCCAGGCACTGTTTTAATTGCTTTATATACCTGGACTCATTTAATCCTTAAAAACATGCGGTGATTTAAGTGTTATTACAATCCTCGCCAGGGAGTTAAGTAACTTGTCCAAAGTCATGGACCCCAAGTCTTAAACCTTTCTTTAGGTTCTTCTAAGACCAGAACCATCCTGAAAACTCAGCTTGATCCATAATATAACAGAATGGCGCCCTGCTTATTAGGAGGCAATGTAGCTTAACAAATGAGATTTGAAATCAAGACAGAATTACATCCAACTTTCCCTCCAACACTCCAGGTCATATGCCTGAGGCTGTCCTCTGACTTCAGGACATCACTTGGATACTTGAAACCCTCTTTGGGTTCAGGGGAGGCAGCCTGGATGCGAAGTGTGGATAGGGAAGGAGCACATCCAGTTATCGTGGGTCCCAACTCCCAGGAACACAGAAAAGAAAATCCGATGAGTGAATCAGAAGGCATAGGCTAGTTTGCAAATACATAAAATACATCTTATTATAAAATTGTATTAGCAGTGACAGGTTTAATATTTCCAATTCTGGCATCAAATTCTGACAGATTCAATTTCATGTCTATCAAGTTCTCTAATGACATACCAAAGAAGCATTCAATAATCCTCAGGCCGGCCCTTCACATGCAGGGCATGGCATGCCTACAACAGCTACCTCCAACATGGAAAGTCTTTCTCTTTTTCTCTCTCCCATTTGCTAAGGAGCAAAGAAGGGCTCAGATCCCCAATATGTAAACACCTTCGCCTTGCTTGCCACCTCTTACAAAGCAAGTTCATCTCAAAAGACATCTCCTGGCTAAGCGGGCAGGCCATGAAATGAGAAGTGCAGACTGCACAATTATAACAGGGACAGAGCTCTTCATATGGCATTCAGGGGCATGACAGGTAATAAGCAGACTGTTTCAGGAGACTCACATGTTGGCACATTATTGCAACAACTGGAACCAGCAGCTAAAGCACATCTACCTGATTATCCTGGCGGCAACCTTCTCTAGACAGCCAAGAGCCAGGAGATCTGTATCTGGAAGATGACCAACATCACAGGTGCAAAGCCCCATTTTTCGTAATAAAACCGGTAGCAAAACAGAAGGCCTCATGAAGCGGGGTAAAAGGTGACTGCGATAGCACTCAGAGGTGAAGAGGGAATGAGCGCCTTTTAATCTCTCTTCAATAACTTGAGTTTCTTTTTCTTATTCGTTCCAGCAAGATGCGAACAGCACACCAAGCCTGGGCTTCTACTGCATGTGCCAAATGGCATTGTGAATTCACTGAAACACAAGTTCCCCTTTTAAATAGAACAAAATAAAGCAAATAAGAGAAAAGTATCTCTTGTTTCAAATTGAAAATAGGAGCCAGGATCAAGACAGAGGCTGCCTCGTTGATTTCTCTGGGCCCTCAGCTCCCGGGTCCACCGAGGGCCCCTCCTCCTCCTCTTCTTTCTTCTTCACAATGACGAACGTTCTCATTTGACAGTTTCCACGGATGGAGGCTGACTGTTAAGTTTTCTGCCAAAATGGGTTCAGTATCTTGTCAGCTATTTCCTTCAGTGTAATGCACTTTCATCTTTAATCTACTGAGGAATGCTCCTTATGACAGGAGATCCTGAGAACAAAAGAGGTCTGAGGGACAGTCTGCTGCAATATTTAAATTGGCTTTGCCCAGATAAGTAAATACAGTGATGAGGTCAAAAAGGGTTAATAATTTATACTTGTAAGCTTAAAAGGACTGCATAATTTAAGCTTCCCATGAAGGTCCAAAACCAAACTCCGGCTTGACCCCATGACTTTCCTTTGTTCAAACCAATGGCTCCATTATTCTCCCAGCGACCCAGTCTCAAAACCAGGGAAGCATGACAGAAAACTTCTGCCTTCACCATCTCATCACATAGCCAGTCAACCTGTTATCAATGGTTAGAATTTTGGGATCTAGCACTTATGTTTTATTTTATTCTCACTTGGACAATTGAGAATAAAATTCTCCTTCTTATTTCTCATTTGAATCCACCTTCCACCTGGGATATTTAAATTATTCCAAAGGATCGTGTGAGGCTGTCCCTGCCAGTTCACATGCAGTCGCATCTCAGGTGGGCCTCCCGTCCTCCTGCATGAGCCTTGATTAACTGCCGTGGAGATGTCACTGGTCTGGAAGGCTGGAGGCATGGTCCGCACCCGCACCCTCCAGGTGACTTCTTCCTTGAAGTCTTTGTGTGTAGGGGAGGATACAGAGGGAGAACCTAAGGCTTAATGGAGTAAGAAAATTGAGAATGGTTGGTAGCGGAGGTAATGAGGAAGAGTTTGCAGCTACTTTTTGGCAACGCCAAAGGAGAATGCTGTCTGCTGTGTTTGCCCCATCACCTCTGAAAAGCATGTGGTGAAATGAACAAAAATAAATATTAAAGTCGTAACGGGCAACAGGGATCTTTCAAAAATGTGTTCCTTGTTTACAAGAGTGGCAAAAACTCTTCCCTTTGCCACCAAGTTGAAAGAAATTATAAACTACCAGGAAAAGCAAAAGTAAACATCTGCAGAATGGGAGCAGAGTATTTTGCCACCAAGAAAAACATTCACTCTGGGTGTTAGCTTGCCCTAGCCTCTCAGGCTGAGGCGCTGAGGCGGGACAGCCATTGGCAGGGTCTCTTCAGCGCACTGGCCACTGGGACTCTCTGCTGTGATGGAAATGCTCCATGTCTGCTCTGGCGGTGTGCTGGTCCCTGGCATGGGCCTGCTGAGTGACTGGAAGGTGCCGAGTGCACCTGTGGAACTTCCTTTTTGCATTATTGAATTTTAATTAATTTTAATATTAATTTAAATGGCCACATGCAGCTCACAGCTACCACGTTGGACGGCACAGGATAATAGGCTCAGGCCGCTGAACTTTGTTCACAGAGTCACAGGCTGAGGAAATGCAAATACCAGCCAGAAGGATGTGTAAGGCGACCAACAGGATGGAGCTCTCAGGAGCAGAGTAACCAGGCCCAAAGCCTGGTTGCTTCCAAGTGTGGACCTTTGATTCCAGGGATGAACGGGCATACATTTGCTACAGAATATCTAAGAAGTGAATGACTCTGTAGTTTTTATTGTGAATTCTGAATTATTACAATGACTAATAGCAGTGTTATGAATAACAGTAACGATAGCAAGGACCACCTTTTACGGAGAGCTTTGTACTTTACATAGTACAAACCTACAGAATGACTTTAAATGAGGAAACTGAGGCCTAGAAAATTAAAATAACTCAGCCAAGATCACAAACTTAGTAAATGGTAGGGTCAAGGCTTGAACCTGCTCCTCTCTGACTCAAAATCACCAAGCTCTTCAGCACTAAGCATTTAAAATGGGGCTGTGGCTGAGTTTGCTCAACTACTGGGCTAGGAACCCAAATCCCTGGGAGGGTCCTCAGGGTTACCGAGCACGTCCAGCACAGCCAGAGCACCCGGGCCAGGGAGGCTGCCTAGCGAGGCCTGCAGGTACCACTTTCCTCTGTGTGCTAGGAGTTAGACATGGGAAGCGCTGAACAACGGGCTGAGAAAAACCACCTGGGCCCATCTCTTGGTGAAATAAACGTGTGAGCAAAGATTCCAGCACCCTTTGTCTCAGTCATGGGTGGTACTGGAGGCAGGGAAATTTTCTCTTGTGCTGTGAGATTTTAAAATCTAGTTTGCAGTAGGAGGCATGATAAATAGGAAAGCATCAGAAATCACCTTGGCTTTTATAATGCCAACACATTATAAAAAGTTGTGAATAAGGATAGGAAAATGAAAGGCCTGGGAGTCACTGGGAACTTAGCTCCCATGATATTAAAGACACACACTCCTCAGTAAATAAGCTTTGTATCATCCTCATTCTCAGACACATTGATCAGATCAGGTGTTTCCACCCAACTCCCCATATCTGAGTTCTTTCAGGACAATGGGAATATTTGTAAAATCAGCCCAAGAGGGGACACCATCGATCACAGGTGAAGCCTCTTCCACGGAGCATGTGGTCTCAGGACGCTGCCGAAGATCTTTGTCAGTCCTGATGCTAGGAGGTGTTTCCTGAGTGGGCTGTGGGCCTTCCTCATCTTAGGTTAGCAGTAGCCGGGGAGAGGAGAGGACGGGCAGAGACAGCTCGAAAGTGGATTTCAAAGTCTTTGGTTGCACCTTATGGAAATTAGCCCCAACCTTCCCCATCCAGCGAGATAAAAAATAGACTCCAAGATTGTTATTCCAGGCTTAAAATGACAATGGTATTGTGGGTGGGGGTCGCCAAATCCTACTCAATTTTCAGTATCTTTTCTATGTGAACAAAAGCTTAACAAGTGTGATGTATAGTACTGGGTTGCAATATAGAAACAAGTTTCCCCCAATTTCTCCCCCTTCCTATTATTAGAGTCACCAGGTCCTGCTCATATATCAGGGTGTGAGAAATTTTCCTCATGGGTTGTTATTAATATCAAGAATAATAAACACTATAATGCATTTACCATGTGCTAGGCACATGGTGTTTCACATAGATTAGTTTATAATTTTCCCCAAGCCCTTGAGAGATAACTATTCTCTTTATTCAACAGATTCATTCATCCATTCATTCAACCAATATTTAGTGAACACCTGTTCAACAGGAGGAGGCACATTTTATCCATGGCTGTTTTGGGAGCATGGCGGTCACGTGAAACTCAACACTATCCTTAGTGAAGCAAACACGTGCAAAAGATTACACCATAGCTCTTACATAAAATTGTTCTGTTAATACATGCTCACGTTATGCTAATGATTTTTAAATAGTGATACCTGAGTGAATAAAAAACTTTTTATTTTTTTTGGTTCAGGTCTTGTGTCTAACAGATTTGGGGACTCCTCTACATTCCACTCTATCATTTAAGAAGAGGAAATTCCTAAATGTGATTGTCCATGTGTTGATAATAATTGATATCCTTCCAGAGGACAAAAACCTTATTTCTATTAATTTTGGATTCTCCAACTTTGTATTCTTCAGAGTACTTCCCATAAATAGGGATGATGCTTCCTTGAGGAGATTATGTTTATGGTGCTAGGCTCTCTAAGTTTTTTGAATAGTAGCTAAGTTTGGTTCCATCATTAACCTTCTCAGAGAGAGGCCCTGAAATTATCTGAGCTGATTCTGGGCTGGGCAAATTCTCTTCCTCTTCTCTTTTCTCCCCATTAAAAAAAAAATGTTTTAGAATGTGTGTTTTTAGGGCAAAATTAGAATCCTGAAAACAGATCAGGGAGTGCATCACTTAGAAAAGTTAAAGTTGATTTTCAAAATTAATTGCTAATTGATTCATCAAATACTTGTTGACCAGTAGTCATGCACTAGGTTATGTTGTAAACCTTGGGGATACAACTGGGACCAAGTCTGTCTCTTCTCAGAGTTTGTAATCTGTTCCACTGTGGCTGGGAAAATGGAAGGAATTCAGGATAGAAGCTCTCCTGAGAACTTAACAATTGTGCTCTCTGCTGGAGGATGCCCCGTGTTCTGCACTGGGAGGTCTCAGAGAGGCACGCTGGGTCATGGAGCTCACTGTGGCCTCCCTGGGAGAGATGTAGGGAAGATTTAGGACTCTCACTGATTATACAAGTGAGGGAACTAACACCAAAAGAGACTGAGTTTATTATCTGGGGTGGTCCAGGCTGGAGATGGTCCTGTCCTGTTGGGTCTCAGGTACAACTACCTCCTCAGACCGCTAACACTGGCATTTGTGAAGGTCAGGACATAAGAGCAAAGGTAGCCTTATTTTGTCCTTTTCCTCTTTCTATGATGTATTTTTCTTTCTTGATCATCGCTTTGTATTAAACTCATGCTCTTGGGTATTTTTCTCTACTTATGTAGGATTAGTTCTTATTGAAAGATTAATTCCACATCTTCAATAATTTATGTGATTTTATGTCACAAATATTTGGATAAATTGATATAACATCAAAAAGGCTTTCTCTACCTTCATATATTGTTATGTTATGCATTCTCTAACCATCATAGGGAAATCAAAATATGTCTCTCTACATCCTTTTTGTTTCTCAAATTTTATGAGTTTAACATGGGTGATATATAAATCACAGTCAAACATTTCTTTTTACCTTATCTGATTTAGCTTGATAAAATCAACTCCACCTACATGTATGTCTTTTAGAAATATGTCTCAGGTTTTCCCAAACGGATATGTCTTACATCTAATGCATAAGAAAAAATTCTAGTAGCTCCTCCCTGGGGAATCTGAACTAGCCCCTGATTATGCTAATAGAAGCCAAGAGGTTTTCAAAGCAGAAGAACTGTAATAAATTATTCATAAATTGGTCTCTCTTTTGATAGTTTTGGTGTTTCTGGATTTTCCAGACCATAGAGGATATGTGATATGATAGATGTAAGCTAAGCTGAAGATGTTACAGAGGAAAATGGGAATTGAAAATTAATTGGAATTTTAAAGCATTGCATTTTTGCATTTGGTCTATTTATTGGCTGGTTGGGCATAGGCAAGACCCTGGAATCTGCTCATCTGATTGTCCTCAGGGGCTCCAGGCATTCTTAAAGGGCAGACACTTGTTTCTCGTGGAACTGTGACCCACATCTCAAGGGCAAATGACTTCCCATAACTCCTGCTCCAGAAAAAGTACTAGACTATGTATTTGGGTGGCCAGTCCAGAGACTGAAGACTTCATTTGGGAAACTGTTCTGTTTGCACTTGGTTTCTCATGTTCTCCACATCCTTTTCCTTCTTTCTCGATTTCATTTGCTCACCAGTTCCTCAGGGCCTGAGCACTGCCCAAACTCAAGGGGTGCCCCCTAGTGTTCACAAATGGCACTACCTTGCGGTTATCCATCCATGGCTGCCACTGTTTTATTACATACACATGTAACTATCAACATTTCCACACCGTTTTAGAATCTCTTTGTCATAATGGATGTTGATGGGTTGAAATGTTTCCTGTTTGTTTCTACTTGGAATTTTCTGATCTCTATGATTTAAACTAATTGTTCCTACTTTGTCGTTTATTGTATTTTTCTTTTTTATACTCATTTAATATAACAGAAATCAATTTCTGTCTTCAATTTAAGTCTTTTGTGCTTCCTGACACTCACCTTACCCTCACGAATTTAGATAAGACCCAACTTCATCCTTCCTCTAATTCCCATGAGGGCTACGGATGACCCTACCTACCTGCCTCTATAAAAACCCAGGCCTCTTCCTTTTATCTGACACTTTCCTCATTCAGAAACACTCTCTCCATTGTAATAACCTGAATAAAATAATCTCCATAGTTGTCAGGTGCCTATTGTCTTTGACAGTGACAGAATCCGGACCTGAGTTTGGCCTTTTGAATAAGCCCACCTGCTCTCAGAGAGACCTAGGTTTCATCTTCCCTAGGCTACAAGCATTCTCCAGACGATATGTCAGCAAGCCATGAGCCCTCCTTTTCCCTGACCCCTCCCCTCAAAGAGCCCACCAGAAACCCTGGCCGTAAAAAGCCTCTTGGCCTGTTAGAGGCCCCTTTTTCTTTCATTCTGCTGGCCAGAGCAGAGGGTCCCTCTCAGGTTTAGCAATAAACCTGTGTGGACCGTTGAGTTGGCGTCCCCTCTCTTTCCTTTCATCACATCCCCTTTTTTCTTTCAGACACTCCGTAGACTTTAATTAGTACTGTATTCACATTTACCTTATAATTTAAGAAAGACTATGAAGAAATTGATTTGAAAAAGATAAGTCTGGTTGGGTGAGAAACTCTAAAAGTCCCTATGCGACTGGAACTGTCCAGATTTATGTCAATCGTCTCAGTATAATTATTAATAGCACCCCCTATTACTCTTAAAGGTGTCCTGGTCTCGATGAAGAATTCTGTGGTGATCAACTATTGGTACTATGATAAATGCCACACCCGAGCACAGTCCTAAGCTCAGAGCAGAGAGTCAAAAGTCATTTACTGAAATGTAAACAAGAAGATGCCAAGGATCATCTACCCTCACCTGTGACCGGGGTTAAAGGAAGGCAACTCGTCTTGGCAGTTAAGGCATCACAGACAGTGAACACTGGAAAGAGGTAAAATCTCTGTGGCTAGTATTATTTTTGTTTTATTTAGAATTCTTGATATAGTTCTAGTTTGACATGGCTAGATCTTAGACTTGATGATGACTTCCTAGGAGCTGCCTTAGAGACAGAAGCTGTTTCAGTCTTTCCTCCGGATGGGTGAATACGTATGTAAGGGACTAGTATTGGTAGTTAACCATGAGTGGATATTTATTATCTATATTTTCTCTAACATTTGCTAAGGAAAAATCAATTCTGAGTTCACTCTTGTGCGATGAGTCCTCAGTATTTAACCAATTAGTGGAAAATAAGAAGCAGGTTAAATAACTTCCAACAGAATAGAGGACCCCAAATTTTTCTCATCTGACTTCATAAACAGTTGCTTTCCACCAAATACTTTCCCTTCCAACAGAACAAAGCTTGAGACAATGTTAGGAATGCTGGGAATGTTTTGAAAGCCTATGGAAAATCTAGGCTAATTTCTTCATTCTGAATTTTCGACATGTTACCCCATCTTTATTCAACCTCCTGTTAGCACTGATGACCCATTTTAGTGACAGTTATACTAGTTTGTGGTTGAGTGAGTTCTAGAATGATAAACTACTGATACTTCCATATGACAGCCACTCCTCTTATTATCTCCTCTCCTGTCTCACTTCTCAATCTCTTTCAAATATGTGTGGTCATAAAGATAACTTCAGTTTTTGTCATGGATTTTCCATGAAATTGTAGGAAATTACATTTGAACTTTCGCTGCCCTAACATCTACAAATAATGATGTTACCAAGTTATGTTTCAGAAGCTTTTCAAGAATTGTACCTGTATTACATTCGGCACAAATCATGTGTTTTTAATCCTTACTGTGGTAGAGATGATAACCATTAAAAATAGGCGATTGCAATCAGAACAGGACCGAAGAGGAAGACACAGTCACAAAGTACCAATCAAGAAAGCCAGAGAAAAGTAGAAAGCAGGATGCTAGGATTTCAGGGCACATGACCAACAATCAGTTCAAGGTTTATTTGATAAGAATTTACAACAGGACTAACAATCTAGTAGGTCTTATAGTGAATATAAAAGTAATATGAGTCTCTTGCCCTGAAACTATTTAGATTTTCTGGAGTAATAGTAAACGCATACACAAAGCCTTTGAATGTGTGTCAGCTGATGACACCATGTCTCCTCAAGTGATATGGAATAAAAAGGAAGAAAACAAAAGCAGAAGTAGTCCCGATGTAATTAGGAACACTTAATTGAAAAACTTTAGAAAGAAGAGCTTTGGTTGTTAGTCAAATGCAGTTAACAGGATTTAGAGTCAGTGCTGAGTGAGCATCAGAGGTCAGAAAACAGGGCGGGCAAAGCAATGAGATGAGGAATAAAGGGCAAGGTGGAGAGATAGACAGGATAAGAGAAGATACACGTCATGACCTATTTTTATGTTTTATGTCAGTTTTAAGGGAAACTGGTATTTTCCTAAAACAATATATATTTGATGGAGAAGTGCTGCCCATTTCAGTAGCAGAATAGCTTTATCATATTGCTGGGAGAATTTAAGAATTGAAAATTGGAAGAAAGTAGGTGTATGTTATAAATTTTGTATTAATATAGCAATGTGGAGTGAGATTTATGAACTCTGATACAATGCAGTCTTTTACTGAAAATTTTACTTTGTCTAATTTGACCCTGGTTTTATATTAATATCTTTTTAAGGAATACATTTTTCTGAATATAGTTTTTTTCCCCAAGTGATTTGCTCAGAGATAGACATTCAAGGACTATTGGGTCTATAGATGTGATAGTCTTATAATACTGTTAAGTTTTGAGAATTCATAAGAAATTTTTCAAATAAGTTTGGACAATGACAGATTTGAACATTTTTTTAAAGTCAATTATTCATTTTTAAACTATATAGGATGCAAGGTTTTTGCTTTTATCTCAAGTGTATTTCAGTGACCTAAGTCAAGCACTGAATTGAATGGAATATGGCTCTGTTTCATACAGCTAGGAATACTGCCAATTTGCAAAGGCTGAGTTACTTAGTTTTTTTTCTGCA
Source organism: Smutsia gigantea (assembly GCA_032199065.1). NCBI lineage: Eukaryota > Metazoa > Chordata > Mammalia > Pholidota > Manidae > Smutsia > Smutsia gigantea. Next base: position 189,671 of record JAVSCE010018556.1, on the reverse strand, counting down.
AAAACTAAAATGACATCCTTCAGAACTTATGGTCCTCATAGCTTTCCAAATGGCATTTCATTATGTGGGACATCCTTTACTCAGAAACATTCCTATCACACATTTTCACAAAAAAGGCAAAGGGCTAAGACATTGAATTGTTGGTTGATCCACGAAAATAGCAGGTTTTTCTCCTCAGCCTTAGAATTTTACACAAACATTATTAATCCCATCCCAATCCCATTAATCAGTGCAAAAGCAGTGACTATTTCAAATGTTAATGCAATGAGATAGCCTTAGGACAATGAAAACAAAGCCCAGAAATTTTTAAACATTGAACATTAAAAATTTACTGAAAATGAGAAATGCTGCTGTTGCACAGGTAATGAAATGTCTGAAGGAATGAGCATGAGGAACAAAAACCAAAAATGAAGACTGTGAAAAGTGGAATTTTTGGTATTTATGCAACCCACATGGATCAGATGGCTATATGTGAAAAAACAGGTAGGTAAACTTACCTACTTAGTTATAAACTTAGGTTAAGGTTTTTTTCAGAACAGTAAGGAGTGAAATGGACAGTCCTAGAAGGCAGTCACAATACCAGGATTAACTCATTCCTTGGGCTTTCTCTCTGTCCTCACACCCGTTATTCTTGAAACTAATAAAATACCTCTAATCTAGAAAAGTGGTTCTCATCCGGTGTCAAGCAGCAGGACCACCTTGGGAGCTTATTCAAAATACTGATTCTTGTCTATCCCCAGAAACTTTTTCTGCAGTTGTCTGGGCTGGGGTCTCAGCATAATTACTTGTAAGACCTCCTCAAGTCATTCTAATATGTCACCAGAGTTAAGAAACACTGGTTTATAAGGGGTACATTTGAAACATTTTGTATCAGACATCTAGTCCATCCTTATTTCACTCACTCTCAAATTTCCATTCTTGCAACTTGTTCCTTTAGAATTTGGATAGGAATCCCAACAGTATTAAAATTGATTTAATATGCCTAAAACCATTGATTCATACAGTGGACACACACTTATATCTCAAATCTCAGAACTTAGAAAAGTACTCCAGATACAGACTGCTAAATCCCTATCTGTGAATTGAGTCCATTTAAAAAAACAATTGTTCACTTTCATAGTGACAACTCTGTGCTTCAGAGTAAGCTCAAATATGATTTCCTTTTTTTACACTGTTCTTTATCAAAGTTTTTCCATTATAATAATATTTAACAGATAATGCTTATTTTACAAAACGTGTTTCAAATAATGAAAATTTTATTTTATGAGACTAATATAACCTTGATACTGATATAACTGGATAAGAATAATATGAGAAAATCACAGGCCAATTTCACATAAAAATGTAGAATGAAAATCCCTAAAAAATATTACCTAACTGAATAAAGTGTATGTTAAAAACCAAAACAGAATCAAGAAGGGTTTATTCCAAAAATGCAATAATAGTTTAATATCAGAAACTGTTTTATAGTTGCCAAATTAATTGACTGGAGGAGAAAATTTTCATGCTGCCTCTTAAGATGCTGAGAAAGCATTATTAGTAAGAGTTCAATGCATATATGTGTGTGTGTGTGTATATAATTGTGTATATATATTTGTGTGTGTGTGTGTGTGTGTGTGTGTGTGTGTGTGTGTGTGTGTGTGTGTGTAGATAGACAGGTGTAGATATAGATATATGAAGCTTACACAAGAGTAGGAAAACAAAACTTCCTTAACATGCTAAAGCATATCTACCAAAAGAAATTCTTTTTGGAAGGAGACTTCACGTTTAATGAAGAAACTTTAGCTGCATTTCCTTTAATGCCAGGAACAAAACAAGAATGTTTCCTATCACTCCTACTGTTTAACATGTTTTGCCAAAAGTCCTGGACAATGCAATAAGAAAAGAATCAGAAATAACAGATATAAGGATTATCATAGAATGGAAACAAAAAAAAAATTGTTACTTTGAAGATGACAAATTCATCTACATACATCCAAGAGAATCAAAGAGAATTCATCAAGAAATTTTAAAATTCCAGTAAAGAACCTTGGGACAGATTTGATTATATGAAGAGATATACTCCATTCAATAAGGGGAATCCTTAATGCTGTATGGATATCACTGCCTCCCAAAATAATCTACAAACTGTGATTTTTGGGGGGGGCGTGCAATATATACTATAATTTTCTCCATGTTCTCACACATTAAGTAGAAATTATATAATATCTAACAATACTTCATGCTCTATGAACTGTAATGGAACAGCAAAATCAAAGGTGCAGTGAGTTTGGGATCTGGTGGTCGGGGCTGTATCAGTTCTCCCCCTGCTATCCCCATGGTCCACATACCAACTTTCTGACACAGTTCTTTTAAGGCAATATTCTCCATATTAAGGTAGAAGATGGACTGTATCCTCTACAGAACTTTATCGGGATGAAAAAAAGGTGCTGTTATATGCTTTCTGTAATTTGACTCAATGGGTTTTTTTAATCTTCCATGTAAATTAACCAAATATACCAGATTTAATCTGTTAAAAGGTACACATTTGAAGGGCTTCTTTTTTCTTTATTGTTATACTTCTTATAATAAATAGTGACTAGGACTGATAAAACAGGATATTCAATATATTTTTACAAATACACTTAACCCTATCCCAAGAGTATAATCACAATATATTGTGATCTCTAGATTTCTCCTGATTCCATGATTCAAGAATTAGTCCTGCTATAAGACTGACTAGTTCATTTTTTTGAGGCCCTTTGGAACACTAAACCCCCTCTTCTGTTCTTCCTTCCTTCCTTCTCCCCTTCCCAACAACCTACCATAAAAGATCCCAAACACTAAGATACCAAGTTTCTATGCAGTTAGAAACAATGTCTTCTTGAAGGTCAGACTGCCTTCAGGGTCCCTGCTAATGCTAATGTGCATTTGCTTAGATCACAGGGTCACCCATTTCTCTGTAAACGGATCAGAGAGTAGGTCTTTTGGCTTTGTGCACCATATGTTCTCTAACAGAACGATTTAATTCTTCACTGGCACATAAAGCAGCCACAAACAATCCAGAGACAAATGAGTAGGGTTGTCCTACAATACAGCTTGGTTTACAAAAACAGGTTGTGGGCTGCATTTGGCACATGGATCCTTGCTTGCCACACTGGCTCAGATGTAGTCCAACCACTGATGAACAGGTTGTGTCCTGTTCTGAAAGGAGGGCTCACGCAAGTAAGAACAAGGCTCCCTCTACTTATTTCAAATGAATAAGACACTTTTTCAAATGACGCACCTTTTCAGTTTCACTAAGGGGTGTGTGTGTGTGTGTGTGTGTACATGTGCCCATACCAAATCGACCCATCAATTTGATTTTACCATTTTTAGATATGGTTCACTAAGTAGAATATCATTTCAAAGCAGTTCTAGCCAACACAGTTTGAAAATTAACAGCCCTGGTGTGTTACCAACACTGCCATTTCTACAGCTAGCATGTTCTCTGTCAGGTTCATCAACAGTAATCCAAGTGTGAATTCAGGTGACGATCACTTCAAGTGAACTCAAATCTGTTGCTGAGTGGGTGTGCGGTTATGAAGGCAAAGACACAACTTTCACGGAGAAGCCAATCATTTGTGACGTTACCATCAAATAAATGTTAAATGGCTGCCAGGTATCAGTTAGGCAAGTTTTTATGGCAACATCCAATTACCAAATTGGTAAAAAAAAACACTCAGTAGGCAAATGGCCAAGTATCTGAAACTCAGGAATTAAGTGTTAAAAACATATTTGGCATCATCCCTTGTCATGGCCGAAGTTTCTCTACAGGAAAAAATAAAGCAGGTACTAATAATGGCATAAAATAACCAAGGGGCTATGATTATCAAAAGTATCCAACAAAGTATTTGAGTCCTCCTGAAAATCTTCTATCATTAAGAAGATATTAACTGCAAATAATTTCTGTCCATACACTGACTCTTAGAGTGTTGAATAGGACCCTATTCATATTTAACATCAGCTGCATGTTTATAGGCAGAAAATGATCAGATAGTACTCATTTTGAAATCTTTGTCAAGAACTGTATAAATTTAGACATGACCGGTACACCATCACGTTGTGTGAAAACCAGATATGCCAAATGGCTTGGAGAGATTCTGATATGCTCAAAACAGTTCTAGCTGTCAAGATAATAAAGGCCAGAGTGACCTAGAGACATCTGCTAGCTGAATATCCCCTTTGGCTATTCCCTTTATAATGCTAATGAAGCCCATGAACTTTCTGTTCCAGAGTGAGGCTGAAATAGCACTCTCTTGGGTGGAATGTTCTCTGTGTTGGCGGGGAGAATCTTTCCTCCTTATTCGAATTCCTGCTTCCTACCGAGGAGGAACACAGTCCCTGTTTTAGAGATGATAATGAGAGGGCTGGTGCATGGGGGCAGCTCCGTAGGGATGGGTAATTGCTTAGTCATGCCTCTCATTGCTTAGTCATGCCTCTCAACGACTCCTGTCACAGCTGTGCTTTTGATTAGTCAGACTGAGGAAGGCCTCTGTTGGAAGTTTGCTACGTGAAACTTTATGGTGTGTTCACACACATACCAAAAAGCCCGGATTGGGGGCGGGGCACAATTAAATGGGCCACACGAGCTCACTGCATCTCTCTTTTCATATTCCAGTTTATTATAAATGAGAAACTACATTTCTTGTGTTTCTAAGAGTTTAACAAACCACGCCTACTTACTTCCTGGTTGATTATCTAAGTTACGTGGCTGTGTTTATACCATTGGTTTGTGTTCTAGGATGTCTAATGATAGTCTGGCATGTCTAAAATCTCAGGCAGAGAAAAGAACATACAGTGTATCAAGAAAAATGTTGTGATATTTGTATGTAAAGCAACGATAATAGCAATAACGATTCTAAGGCATAACCCGTCTGAGAAAAAACAAGATGAAGTTGGTTAATCTTGAAAGAGTCTATGGTAGAGCTGAGAACTTAGTATTAATTCCTTGCTTTTTTTTTTTTGTTAACTGGAGAACCTACTTTCATGGGTTATTTTCAGATACTTTGAAATTGTCATCTTCAACTTCATAAGTGAAAATCTTGTCTATTAGTGTATAACAGCAAGTTTAGTTTTAAAATCTCCTGTCATTAAGAAAATTTTAATCACAAATAAAAATGTACTAAATAGAAGGGAAAAGATATATGCTATGATAGAGTAGGACTTTTTTTCACTGTAACTGTTCTTTTTTTTATTCATTCAACTAATATTTGTTCAGTGTTTACTTCTGACAGACCATTGGTGACGTATTTCCATTCAGTAGACTCTTCCTTCGGGTGTGTGTGTGTGTGTGTAACGTTTAGCAAAAGAAACCCATGTATACATGAAGTGGGAAGTCTATGACCCATGTGTGGGTATAAAGGGCTTAAAAGGAAGTTGATACCCATTTTCACCTCACTTCACAGGATCATCTTTGCCACCCCAAATTTACCTTTTCTAAAACAACTCATTGGCTACCTTTGCCTTCTTACACCCCAACACAGAACTAACACCCTGTTTGCGGTTCTACTGCCATCGTCAGCTCACCTTAAAACCTTGAAGTCATTCTGCACTCTGAGAACTGCAGAATTCTGGGCACATAATGACTCAGTCCAGGCACTGCACTAGGAGAGCGGTCAGACTCCAGCACAGCGCCCAGCAGCACAGGGCCGTGCTCCTAGGAGGCCCCGGCCCCCAATTAAATGGCTGCCTGAGAAAGCTCAAAGCCGCCGGAGAATTTACTGTTGGCCAACATGTGACAATAGGCCCCAGATCTTTTCTTAGAGCATTTATTTCAAAGGGCTTATGATTGTGAAGACATGTGTCTGGGAGGCAGATTATGGAAATGAATAAATGCCAAAGCTCAAGAATGAATGAGCTATTAATCAGCTATAGACCAAGGGGAACTCAAGAGTGCAAATTCCTATAAACTCCTCTACTGATGCCCTTGCCTGGGGAAATGGGGAAAAAATAGATCCTGTTAGCTGAGCTCCATCCCACAAACACTGGCCACTTTGCTTTGGAGGAGAGGGGAGTAAATGAGTTGGCTATGAGTTCAGCCTACCAATGGTGGGCTTATCACTCAGAATTCAGGCAGGGCAGTGGCTCTGTTACCTTCACAAGTGAGAAGCTGGGTAACTTTGAGAGTCAAGTGACAGAAATGCAGCCAAGAGTAACAGATGTCTGAAATGTTTAGACATAAGAGCTGTTTCCCCATTTTCGTTTTCTTTAGAAAAAGAGTATGCTAGGCAGGGACACAAGAGCACCCGATCGTAAAGCAGTAATCTTGTACAGGTACACATAAAACAGTAATGCCCGAGGTAACTGAAGAACCTTTCCAACTGTTAAAATCATTACAAACGATGCACTGATTTTGACCTAAATGTGAAGGTCAAAAATAATCAAGTGGCTTTTGTACTAACATTGTCAGCAAGTGTCTCAAAATAAGCCAAACATCAATCAAAACAGAGATCTGAGAATGTCAGTTGAAAGTTGCTTGCTTGCAATTATTCCATCTCTTTCTGTGATGCTCTTTCCTATCATGCATTTGTCCTAAAAGGACATTCAATTTTTAAGACAGAAGAATATAAAAGATTGTTCCATGAGATAAAAAGATTGTTTGATACAGACTTCTACTTTCCTGTTTATCCTTACTGTGCATTGATTTTTTAAAAATGGGAAAAAGTTCTGTGTTGCTGTCTACAAGTTTTTACATTAATAATCTGCTCAGAATTCACAAACATGAATTAATTTGATGCAAAAAACATGGAGGATGATTTATGTTCAACACGTGTGCCTTCCTCGCCTGTGGAATTATCATGTAATGGTGTCCTACTCTTTAGTAAAAATGAGTTCGGAAAGATATTTACCTGTGTGGGTTCTCACAACTGAGCATATTCTGGGAAGTGATGGTGAAGGCAGTCTGTACCTAAGAGTGACCCAGTCATCAGCATGGCTTCTGCAGGGCAGAAGTGGGAATCCCTGCCGCCCTCACCTTGGCCCTCAGGCTGGGATGTCCCCACACAGGGGAGCGGGCTGGGGCCCATGAGAAGAGGTGTAAAGCCTTAAGTCACATGGTTTCTATGACTGCCATGGTGGGGCACAGGAGGGTGTTGGGGAAGGGCAGGGGCAGCTGTTGGACCTAAACCTTCTGAAATAACTCAGACTCTGGGAAAGGCCTCCAAGTTTTGCCTCCAGAGTTTGCTCTGGCTTGAAGGCAGAGGAAGATGAGGGAGGAGAGCTGAGAACAGATTCGATGTGGGCTGGAATCCTGGCGACTGAACTGCCCTTCCTGGTCTGACGGCCCCACAGTCAGTGTTGCAGCCTGCACAGTGGGTCTTGAGTTTGATCTGGGCTCCAAACCATGCGTTAATTCAGTATCTGGACAAGGCATATATGCATCTATTCATCAGTCTTTGTATTTTAAATATATCTGTTGTACATTGTGAAATGACTCTTTAACTTTTATACTGAGATTGTAAATGCTTGACAAGATCTGTCTTTCATCTTGATACAGTATTTTCATTTCTTCTTGTAAAGTGCCTCAAAAGAACCAGACAGTAAATGTCTTCTGGTTGGAGGGTCATAGAGTCTTGTTTGCAAATACTCAATTCTATTGCTGTAGCTCAAAAGTAAATGATATTAAAAGGTTATAATACAAACGGAGACCTTATCTTTTACACATACATATATTTTAAATGGATAAAATAACCTGTTTGTTTTTTGCTTTAAAACAATGGAGCTGGGCTGGGGGACCTGGGGAGGGGTTCAGACTGGCTTTAGGTTGGGAATTGTTGAAGCTAGGTGACGGATGCACTGGAGTTCATTGGTCCATGATCTCTACTTTCATATACTTGAAATTTTCGACAATAAAAAGTGAATAAATGAGATTGAAAAAAGCAGCTATCGATAATCCATAAGTAAATGGGTATAGCTGTGTTCTGCCAAAACTTTATTTATAGGTACCAAATATTGAATTTCATACAGTTGTCAGGTATTTGCAATACTATTCTTTAAAATTTTTTACAACCTTTTAAATATGTAAAATTCTTAGCTCATGGGCTGCACCAAAACAGGTAGCTGGCCACATGGATCTGTGGGCCACAGTTTGTTGATCTCTGGACTACAACATGGGCATGGGAAATTAGGTCTTCAAACACATGAAATGGTGATGATGGGAATAAAACAAAAAGGTGGGGATAGTGACATCTAGTTAGATTAACTACATAAGCAGATAAATGCTTTTCTATTGTAAGAAATTATCTGGCATTGTAATGAGAGGCACAAATTAGAGCCAAGAGAACTAGGTTCCAGTCTTGGTTTATCTATAACCTGTTAGTAGTCTTGGGAAAACCTTAGAATTTCTTTAATCCCATTTTCTTTCTCTTATAAAATAATGGAAATGAATTATAAAATTTCATTTTTGCCACTAAGACTACTCTTGTCCTTATGTTGATGGCTTCTCTCTTTTCCCTTGTATAACTAGCTACCTGTTCATCATTTCACTTCTATCCTATACAATTATAAGAGGTAAGACCTTAAAATAGGTGATTACTGCAGTTGGGAATGAATACTTTCCTCCAATTGGTCTTTAAAGTACAAGGTGTTTGTTGAAAAGCACAATCTCTAAGCCTGTCCATGATTTATAGCATATCAACAAGCATACATTTTGCAAAAACTAAGAAATACAAAATCGCAGTAAGAATATAAATTATGCAGCAGAGAGGTCCAGTTACAAGGAGGAAAAAAACACCTGAATGCACAGAGCCTGCCTCTTGCTGTCACAAAAGCGTTTGGCAGTTTAGGCCTTTGTAGCAGGTACTAGATCCTACTGATTTAGACTTTAATGGCTGATATGCTGCATTTTATAGTGTAATATAATTACTATTACTTTTCTTTTTAAGTTTTACTGCCCAGCATTCACATACCCTATAAATAGCTTAATAAAAGATCTATAAATAATAATGCAGAGTTCACTGGGACTGAACCATATTTTACGTGTTTCAAAAGGAAAACATGAAACAGAAAATATTTTAAGAGAAAAATAAAGGGAGGGGTTTCTGATCAACACATACACACTTTTCTAAGAGTACTTGCACTGTATCTATTAATGATAAAACCCAGGAATTAATTATCCCCATGACAACTATATTCTGTCATGGAACTGATTCTGTTGTAACCTGAACACACCCAGAACAGGAAGCAACATGTAGACTCTGTCTTAACTGTGCTTCAACCCAATCTTACAGCTTCTGTCAGTAGAACAGGGCTTCTTCCACCCACCTGAGACCATCTTTGCCTGCTCCTTCTTCATTTCTTTACCTTCTCAGTCCTCCAGCCCTGTGGATCCCTACTTTGAAAGAGTTCTTCAGCCATTCTCTCCCTTCCATTTTCCTGCCGACTTACTGTCTTGTTCCAGGGCAGACCACACTTCTGGCACATAGGGAAACCACAGAAGGTCTCTACGAGCGGGAGAAGTGAAGGCAGTCTGCAAAGGGGCTGTGGGCCAGGATAGCCTAGGTGCACGGACTCAGATTATCTGCAAAGGTTTGGCTCAGTTTATGAATTTATTTCAGAAGATTTCAGCCCCATTTTATTATCTTTTTCCTTCCCTTTTTACTCAACCAATAACCAAAGCCATATGGAGCCTTTATCATATACAAACAAAATGAAACCTAGTATCCACATGCTATGTAATGGGAATGAGAAGAAAAGAATGCATTTTAATGTTCAGACACTGGCCTGTCCTCAGGGTAGCTATCATTCCTTCAGGAAGACAAGGGGTGCGAAGAAAATGAGCATGTAAGAAGCCCACTGCAGTGGCGCCTGATTCAGCCACATTAGTGGCACAGATTCCAAGTGCTGTGTGTCACAAAGAAAGGGAGATGCTGTCTAATGTCCTTTACTTCATATGCAATGAGACATGTGAACTATTAGACCACACCAAACACAGCTAGAAGAACCTTGCCATACTATCACCTCGTACACTCCCAAATCAAACACACATAACGTAATTATCTCACTTTCTTCTTTTTAGAATTATTTATTCCTGTTTCCTCTATTGGCATGAGTCAGAACAGCCAGCATAAGGGTTGCACAGTTTATTTACCCCTCTACCAAAATAAGAATGTTTTAAATGTTTCATGACCAGAGGACTATCAATATTTTATATTAATTGCAGAGGAAAGATAACAGTAGAGTTATTTTAAAATCCTTCTGACCTATGGAGGAAAGGCAACAAAAAAGCAGTAATTAATTATTAATTAACCATCATTAATTATTGATAGTATACTGTGTGCCAGGGAGGGTGGCTCTCACCTCCTTGCCCCCTCTCGCTACTCTCATTAGCCCTTCTCACTTCCTCAAAGCCCACCGCTATGCTGATTTCCACCACTACAGAGTCAGTTTCCCTTCTTCTTGAAATCTTAGAATATGTATTATTTTTCATTTGACTTTTCTCACGAAACACTGAGTGGCTTTTACTATAAAGTGGGGGATCAGATACAAATCTGCAGAGTCCCATGTAAAAGAAAATGCAGTTCCCTTTGCTCAAAAATGATATATGGTGGTGACATATATATGATATAAAGCAGAGCATTAAGCCCAGCATAGAGCCCTTTTAGATCAGGGCCTTGTGCAACAGACAGATGGCACACCCATGAAGCCAGCCTTGCTGTACAGGCTCCTGAAGGATGAATACACTATATTTTATATCTCCGTCTTATTATTGATGAACATATTCGAGTAGTCTCTATTCACTGACCATTTTGAATGAATATTCTTGTACATCTTTTCGGTGAAGATGGAGATGCATTTCTTTCAGGCACAGGGCTATGAATAGAAGTGCAGTCGCAAGTAGGCCTATGTTCAGCTTTGGCAGAATCCGATGCTGATCTGTTGTGCCAACTTCCACTTCCATCCACAGAGTTCCAAACTTAACGGAGGTCCAGTGGCTCCACATCCCCACCAACACTTCACATTTTCTCTGTTCCAACCTGGGGATGTGTTTAAAGTACAGGTTCCTAACTCCACTCCAGACCTAACTAAATCCATGCCACTGGAGTTTCTCTCTGGATTCTCTATTTCTCTATTCTTCAAAGCCCCCGATGCCTGGCTAAGCCAAGCTAGGAACCACTGCTGATCAACTGGGCACAACAGAGCAAGCACCTGCTTTCATTCTATGGAAGTCTATCGCGAATTGAGTGACTGAGGATATTGACCCCAGATCACTACCTCGCCAAAAAGAGAAACAAGTGACAGCAAAGGTGGCTGGAAGGGGCCGGGCGAGGAGGATTTCTCATGGCTGTTCCGTGGCTGTTTCCCATGAGGCTGAGGGGCAGTGTTTTCTGCACTGGTTTATGAGGGAGGGTAATGCGGCTTCTCTTTAAAGTTACGAACTTGATATTCTGAAAATATACTTTGAAAATCACCATTATGGAGTCTTTTTCACTTTCGACCTAATTTTTATTTTAGATAATCGAAGTAAAATCACATCATTTTACATAATTACAGTATATCGTAAAGCTTTTCTTTTTTGTTTCAAAGCTGTAGGGTATCCACTTAGCACCAGCATGCCAATTTCTTCTATTTTTCTGTTTTAGGCATATGTACATTAGAAGTGGATTAAAATGCACAGAATAAAGGGAATTCTGTCAAAATATATTGTACTTCAGGAGAGAAGCTTGGAGTCTGATACTATGTGCAATATAAACAGTAGCTTGGGATTCAAATGTATCATATTTGTGCTCTTTTCATGTTTAATTTTAGAAGAATACATTTATGGGGATGTTATATGTAGACACGGCTATCTTGAAAGCATCCTATTAAAAATGTTAATAGACAATGCATTTCAATATTTTATATTTTCAAAGCAAAAATCATTCATGAACTAAAAACTTCTGCCACATGGCATATGTACATGGTGCATGCATTTTTCTTTGTTAGATAACATGTGCTAAGATATATTATAAAAATTAACATTTCTGGCCAATCTTTCCAAAAGTAAACTTAAAGATGCACGTTTATAGCATAAATTTAAAGTTCTGCAACACTGAGAGATGTGACCATATTCTGTGTATTTCCCGTCCTGTTATTCACATGCGCTTGTCTTCATTTTAGAAATGTGACTACATGGGGTAATTTATGTTAGCCGAAACATGCACTTCTCAGAATCTCTGTTTTATTTTCTCATGTGACAGTAGTACGAAGGTATCGTTCTCTGCAAGGGGGATTCCAGAGGATTAGCTTAGTAATAAAATAATGCAGCCACTGCCATGCTGCTTGGGTCAGAACCACAGGGAAGTAAAGTTCCTACCGTACTAGGTCCCCAGAGGCCGGACCCAGTTTCTGCCTGGAAGGAGCCTGTTTATATTCCCAGTCTCAGGAGGACCATGTACTTCCTACCTTGCCCTTCCGTCCCTTCCCTTTGTCTCCACTGAAGGGCTGGCATTGCGGAGGAAGGAAGACGGCACCTGTCCTGGGCTTGCAACAAACCACGAGACCGGGCAGCTCATAAACAGAAACGGACTTTTCCCAATTCTGAAGGCTGGAGGTCCAAGATCAAGGCACCAGCGGATTCAGTGTCTTCCTGGATCTTAGCCAGCCTGGCCAGCCTCATGGAGTCCCTGCACGGTGGAAGCAGGGAGGGAGCTCCCCGGGGTCTCTCACGAGGGCACAAATTCCAGTCCTGAGGGCTCTGCTCTCCTGACCTGCTCACCTCCCAGAGGCCCCACCTCCTAGTGACATCCGCTCGGGGGCAGGGGCAGCGTACGAATTTGGGTGGTGGGGGACACACACATTCAGTCTACGGCACATGGCAGACAGAAAGGGCAGGGTTGCTTGTTCTGGAAAAGTACCAGAAACCCCCCGTTAGTCTGAGCCACGACGCTCCAGATTGCAGAGCATCTGCTGCTGTTCCCCTACTTAACACTTGATCCATTACTTCCAACAGCACTTGGAGAACAGAAAACCCGTTACTGATTTCTTTTTTCTAAGCTTTCACATTTAAAGAAAAATTTTCATGGAAAAATAAAGACTTTAAACTGTTCCATTTGGACACACAGAGTAGAAACAAGGGTCCTATCTGTGTTCCTGCTTGTCTTCTGCCCTCTTCCCCTATAGTTCAGGATCCCCACGAAATTCCATTAAGAACTTCAAACAAGTTCCTCTGGCAGACAGATGTCAGTGAGTGAACCTAGAGAGGGCCTGGGGTGGGTTGGAGCGGCATCCGCCTAGCAAACGACCAGAGGCCATGAGTCCAGCTGCAAATATGGGTTCCTCCCCCACTGCATCAGAGGCGAGGACAAAGGGGAAGAGCTCTGCCCAACTTTGCTGAAATTCATGAGGATCTAAGGATCAACAACGTCTAAAAAATGGAAATAACTTATTGTCTTCTGGAAAATAATTCAATAATAAGGTCATATTTCACAGAATATATACAAATGCAGGGCCTCACTAGAGCCTCACAATAATGCCCTGGAATGGGAAAGACTACAAATATCAGTTCCACTTCACAGATAAAGAAATTGAGACTCAGAAAAGCCAACTGAAAACACACAACATAAAAGCCATTGCTTCTTTTTTCAGACTTCTCCACTTTCCCAGAAATTTCTAGATGTTCTAGAATACCTGGCTTAGGTCTTTTTCTTTTCTGATATTGAGGAGTAGGGCAGCTGGCCAGGTAGTACAGAAATGCTAGGATACAGAGCTGGGAATATAAAATTTACAGAACTACCCACTCCATCCTACCTGTTTTAAAACTGGAACATTGTTGGTGGCCAGATGGTTACCCATACAGTAAAGAGATTATTTAGAAGAGCTCTATAGGGCCTTGCTAAGTGCTTTAAGTCTAGACTAGAGCAGCAAATATAAAATAAAATACACACACACGAAACAAATAAAAAAATGCCTTGCCCTGTGCCTTGGAGCACCATTTTAACACTTCCAATTACATCAAAAACAGAATCACATGCTATCCCTTACTTTCTTTACATTTTTGTTTTTGCGTTCTGTATTCTCAGACTGGCATTTTTCCATCCTGTGAAAGCATGTCATTTCTGATGTCAAAGCCCATGAACCCACTGAGCTCACTGGCGCGGCCTCTGCCAGGGAGAGGCAGGAAGGTCAGTGGGCCCCAAGGCAGACGCCTCCCTCCAGGCTCTCCAGTTGGAAAGACAGTTCTCCAGAATGAGCTCACGCACTTCCTGTGCCGGTCAACTTTTCATCACTTATCCCAATTTTGGGGAAATTTTGAGTTTGAAGACTAAACCAAGTAAAATCAAACTGAAGCTTCTCAAGTTTTAAATACTATGGGACAGGTAGAGTCACTGGGTCCAAGTATGTTTTAGCTATTTATCTCATTTCTGTATTAAAGCAAACTTATGTGAAGATTGATGGATAGGGTTGAATAAAGAAATAATTCTGGGTAGATATTCATATTTCTTTAAAATGTACTTGACATTATCATTATCTATGTATTCATCCATCATCTACCTATCCATCCATCCATCCATTTATCCTTTGAGATAAATATATACCATTAAACTTTAATATTTAACCAAAAGATTCTGCAAAGGATTCAAACAAAAAAAAAATTCTACCATTTTGGGTAGACAAGCAAAGTTGAAAAAAATAAGTTTTCTAAACTTTGATGTAATCATATGCTTTAGAAACTGGACATCTAAACCTTAACACTGCAGTTTGGTAACATATACCCAGAAGCAGAAACTAGAAAACACTGACATAACAGGCAGAGAATGAGAAAATGATTTTCTTTTCGTTATTCTTAAAAATTCAGCCTAGGACCATCCTCATTAAAGTTTTTCAAAAAACAGAAGAGGAGGGAATACTGCCAAACTCATTCTACGAGGCCAACATCACTCTAATACCAAAACCAGGCAAAGACACCACAGAAAAAGAAAATTACAGACCAATATCCCTGATGAACATAGATGCAAAAATACTCAACAAAATATTAGCAAACCGAATTCAAAAATACATCAAGAGGATCATACACCATGATCAAGTGGGATTCATCCCAGGGATGCAAGGATGGTACAACATTCGAAAATCCATCAACATCATCCACCACATCAACAAAAAGAAGAACAAAAACCACATGATCATCTCCATAGATGCTGAAAAAGCATTTGACAAAATTCAACATTCATTCATGATAAAAACTCTCAACAAAATGGGTATAGAGGGCAAGTACCTCAACATAATAAAGGCCATAAATGACAAACCCACAGCCAACATTATACTTAACAGCGAGAAGCTGAAACCTTTTCCTTTAAGATCGGAAAAAAGACAAGGATGCCCACTCTCCCCACTTCTATTCAACATAGTTCTGGAGGACCTATCCATGGTAATCAGACAACACAAAGAAATAAAAGGCATCCAGGTTGGCAAGGAAGAACTGAAACAGTCCCTGTTTGCAGATGACATGATATTGTACATAAAAAACCCTAAAGAATCCACTCCAAAACTCCTAGATATAATATCTGAATTCAGCAAAGTTGTGGGATACAAAACTAATACACAGAAATCTGTTGCATTCCTATACACTAATGATGAACTAGCAGAAAGAAAAATCAGGAAAACAATTCCATTCACAATCACATCCAAACAAATAAAATACCAAGGAATAAACCTAACCAAGGAAGTGAAAGACCCTGAAAACTACAAGACACTCTTAAGAGAAATTAAAGAGGACACTAATAAATGGAAGTTCATCCCATGCTTTTGGCTAGGAAGAACTATATTGTCAAAATGGCCAACCTGCCTAAAGCAATCTACAGATTCAATGCAATCCCTATCAAAATACCTACGGCATTTTTCAATGAACTAGAACAAATAGTTCTAAAATTCATATGGAACCACGAAAGACCCCGAATAGCCAAAGCAATCCTGAGAAGGAAGAATAAAGGTGGGGGGATTATGCTCCCCAACATCAAGCTTTACTACAAAGCCACAGTACTCAAGACAATTTGGTACTGGCACAAGAACAGACCCATAGACAAATGGAACAGACTAGAGAGCCGAGATAAAACCCAACTATAAATGGCCAATTAATATATGATAAAGGAGCTATGGATATACAATGGGGAAATGACAGCCTCTTCAACAGCTGGTGTTGGCAAAACTGGAGAGCTACATGTAAGAGAATGAACCTAGACTACTGTCTAAATCCATACACCAAAGTAAACTTAAAATGGATCAAAGACCTGAATGTAAGTCATGAAACCATAAAACTCTTAGAAAAAAACATAGGCAAAAATCTCTTGGACATAAACATGTGCAACTTCTTCATGAACATATCTCCCCGGGCAAGGGAAACAAAAGCAAAAATGAACAAGCGGGACTATATCAAACTAAAAAGCTTCTGTACAGCAAAGGATACCATCAGTAGAACAAAAAGACATCCTACAGTATGGGAGAATATATTCATAAATGACACATCTGATAAGGGTTGACATCCAAAATATATAAAGAGCTCAGGCACCTCAACAAACAAAAAGAAAATAAGCCAGTTTAAAAATAGGCAGAGGAGCTGAAGAGACACTTCTCAAAGAAATTCGAGTTGGATTAAAGATGGTGGCGTGAGAGGTGAGACAGAGGCTTCCTCCTAAAACCTCATATAATATGAAAATAAAGCTACATCAACTACTCTTGAAAGAGCAACGGGAAAGAGGACGGCAACAAACTGCATACACCTGGAGACAAGAACAGCCTTCACAGAAAAGGGTAACATACTAAAGCTGTGGTCCCGCGGGATCCAAGCCCTTCCCCCACCCCAGCTCACCAGTGGGAGGAACAGGAACGGAGCAGGGAGGGAGTGGAGATGTGGGACTGCTGAATACCTAACTCTGGAGATCTGCTCTGGGAGCACAAACCTACATTACATGGTGCTTGCAGGATACTCTTGTAATTAGGGGGCTGGAAAGCTAAGATAGGCAGAACTCCTGGAGAGACTAAGAATCCACCTGCTTGTGAAAGCAGGGATCCATACCCAGCTGCTCCAGGACAAAAGAAGGGGGGGCAGTCTGAGAGACTTCCTAACAAAGAAGCCCTTAGCAAGAGAGCTGCTAAAGGGGCAAGGACTGCAGGGAGCTTACTGCTCAGGAGAAAGGAAAGGCAGACAAAATTGTCCAGGCGCACTCTGCCCAGCAGGTTGGGAGCTTTCACGATCTTCAGGTGCTCCAGCTCCCTGGCTGCCTACACAGCTCCTAGAACCCCTTCTGTGACAGGCAGACTTGTGCGCCTTTCTTCTGGCCAGCCCGATCGGGCTTGCAAACGGGGAAACCCTTTCCTGGTGTTAGGCCAGCCAGAGGGAAGATCTGTCTATAGCAACTAAAAACACAAAGCACAGAGGCTTATACCTGTGTGCTCAGCCCACTGGTTCAGGCAGTGGAGACAGGCATAGCAGCCAGGAACCAGCAAACAGCCCTTTCCTCCCCAGAGGCACCAATACCACTCCCCTACAATCCCCGCATTGCTTCAGGGGCTGAGCAGCTCCAGAGAGTAGAGCTTCTGGGCACTAGAGGGCGCCATACACAAATATGAAACGCCAAAGGAACCTGGTCCAGAGTAAAATTATGAACACAACTCCTGAGAAAGATTTAAATGATATGGACCTTATGACTCTCCCTGAAAGGGAGTTCAAAATAAAAACAATTAACATGCTCATGGAGGTACGGAAAGATATTCAAGAACTCAGGAATAAATTCCGGTCAGAGATCCAATCATTGAAGAACACAATGGATGATATTAAAAGCAGATTGGATATGGTGGAGGAGACAATAAATGAAATAGGAACTAGAAAAGAGGAATATAAAGAAGCTGAGGCACACAGAGAAAAAAGTATCTCTAAGAATGAAAGAATATTGAGAGAACTGTGTGACCAATCCAAATGGAACAATATTTGCATTATAGGGGTACCTGAGGAAGAAGAGAGAGAAAAGGGGATAGAAAGCGTCCTTGAGGAGGTGATTGCTGAAAACTTCCCAAATCTGGGGAAGGAGATAGTCTCTCAGGCCATGGAGGTGCACAGATCTCCCAACAAAAGTGACCCAAGAAAGACAACAGCAAGAAATATAGTAATTAAAATGGCAAAGATAAAGGATAAGGACAGATTATTAAAAGCAGCCAGAGAGAGAAATAGGATCACATACAAAGGAAAACCGATCAGGCTATCATCAGACTTCTCAGCAGAAACCTTACAGGCCAGAAGGGAGTGGCATGATGTATTTAATGCAATGAAGAAGAAGGGCCTTGAACCAAGATTACTTTATCCGGCAAGATTATCATTTAAATTTGAAGGAGGGATTAAACAATTCCCAGATAAGCAAAAGCTGAGAGAATTTGCCTCCCACAAACCATCTCTACAGTGTATTTAGGAGGGACTGCTATAGATGGAAGTGTTCCTACAGATTAATAGCTGTCACCAGAGGTAATAAAACCACAGTAAAGAAAATAGAACAGCTAATTACTAAGAAAATGCAAAATTAAATTAACTATTCCCAAAGTCAATCAAGGGATAAGACAAACAGTACAGAATATGATACCTAATATATAAGAATAAAATAGAAAGAAAAAGGAGGAAACAAACAAAGAACCCTTAGATTGTGTTTGTAATAGCATATTAAGTTAGTTGTTAGACTTTTAGATAGTAGGGAAGTTAACCTTGAACCTTTGGTAACCACGAATCTGAAGCCTGCAATGCCAATAAGGACATACCTATCCATAATCAACCTAAATGTAAATGGACGGAATGCACCAGTCAAAAGACATAGAGTCACTGAATGGATAAAAAAACAAGACCCATCTATACGCTGCCTTCAAGAGACTCACTTTAAACCCAAAGACTAAAAGTGAAGGGATGGAAAAAGATATTTCATGCAAACAACAAAGAGAAAAAAGCAGGTGTTGCAGTACTTGTGTCAGACAAAATAGACTTCAAAACAAAGAAAGTAGCAAAAGATAAAGAAGGACATTACATAATGATAAAGGGGTCAGTCCAACAAGAAGATATAACCATTATAAATATATATGCACCCAACACAGGAGCGCCAGCATATGTGACACAAATACTAACAGAATTAAAGGAGGAAATAGACAGCAATGCATTCATCTTAGGAGACTTCAACACACCACTCACTCCAGAGAACAGATCAACCAGACAGAAAATAAATAAAGACACAGAGGCACTGAACAACACAGTAGAACAGATGGACCTAACAGACATCTACAGAACTCTACACCCAAAAGCAACAGGATACACATTCTTCTCAAGTGCACATGGAACATTTTCCAGAATAGACCACATACTAGGCCACAAAAAGAACCTCAGTAATTTCAAAAATATTGAAATCCTACCAACCAACTTCTCAGATCACCAAGGTATAAAACTAGAAATAAATTTTAGAAAGAAATCAAAAAGGCTCACAAATACATGGAGACTTAACAACACTCTCCTAATTAATCAATGGGTTAATGACCAAATCAAAACAGAAATCAAAGAATATATGGAGACTAATGACAACAACAACACAAAGCCACAACTTCTGTGGGACGCAGCAAAGGCAGTTCTAAGAGGAAAGTATATTGCAATCCAGGCCTATTTAAAGAAGGAAGAACATTCCCAAATGAATAGTCTAAAGACACAATTACTGAAATTGGAAAAAGAAGAACAAATGAGGGCCAAAGTCACCAGAAGGAGGGACATAATAAAGATTAGAGAAGAAATAAATAAAATTGAGAAGAATAAAACAATAGAAAAAATCAATGAAACCAAGAGCTGGTTCTTTGAAAAAATAAACAAAATAGATAAACCCCTAGCCAGACTCATTAAGAGAAAAAGAGAATCTACACATATAAACAGAATCAGAAATGAGAAAGGAAAAATAACTACGGATGCCACAGAAATACAAAGAATTATAAGAGAATATTATGAGAATCTATATGCTAACAAGCTGGAAAACCTAGAAGAAATGGATGACTTCTTAGAAAAATACAACATTCCAAGACTGACCAAGCAAGAAACAGAAAAACTAAACATACCAATCACCAGCAATGAAATTGAATCAGTAATCAAAAAACTACCCAAGAACAAAACCCCTGGACCAGATGGATTCACCTCTGAATTCTACCAGACATATAGAGAAGAAATAACACCCATTCTCCTTAAACTTTTTCAAAAAATAGAAGAGGAGGGAATACTTCCAAACTCATTCTATGAAGCCAGCATCACTCTAATACCAAAACTGGGCAAAGATCTCACCAAAAAAGAAAATTACAGACCAATATCCCTGATAAGCGTAGATGCAAAAATACTCAACAACATATTAGCAAACCGAATTCAAAAATACATCAAGAGGATCAAGTGGGATTCATCCCAGGGATGCAAGGATGGTACAACATTCGAAAATCCATCAACATCATCCACCACATCAACAAAAAGAAGAACAAAAACCACATGGTCATCTCCATAGATGCTGAAAAAGCATTTGACAAAATTCAGCATCCATTCCTGATTAAAACTCTCAACAAATGGGTATAGACGGCAAGTACCTCAACATCATAAAGGCCATATATGACAAACCCACAGCTAACATCATACTTAACAGCGAGACGCTGAAAGCTTTTCATCTAAGATCGGGAACAAGACAGGGATACCCACTCTCTCCACTGTTATTCAACACAGTACTGGAGGTCCTAGCCACAGCAATCAGACAAAACAAAGACATACAAGGCATCCAGATTGGTAAAGAAGAAGTCAAAGTGTCACTATTTGTGGATGACATGATATTGTACATAAAAAACCCTAAAGACTCCACTCCAAAACAACTAGAACTAATATCTGAATTCAGCAAAGTTGCAGGATACAAAATTAACAGACATAAATCTGTTGCTGTCCTATACACTAATGATGAACTAACAGAAAGAGTAATTGAGAAAAACAATTTCGTTCACAGTTGCATCAAAAAGAATAAAATACCTAGGAATAAACCTAACGAAGGAAGTGAAAGACCTGTACTCTGAAAACTACAAGACACTCCTAAGAGAAATTAAAGAGGGCACTAACAAATGGAAATGCATCCCATGCTCTTGGCTAGGAAGAATAAATATTGTCAAAATGGCTATACTACCTAAAGCAATCTACAGATTCAACGCAATCCCTATCAAACTACTAACAGCTTTCTTCAATGAATTGGAGCGAATAATTCTAAAATTCATATGGAACCACAAAAGACCTCGAATAGTCAAAGCAATCCTGAGAAGGAGAAATAAAACAGGGAGAATTACACTCCC
Source organism: Smutsia gigantea (assembly GCA_032199065.1). Classification (NCBI taxonomy): domain Eukaryota; kingdom Metazoa; phylum Chordata; class Mammalia; order Pholidota; family Manidae; genus Smutsia; species Smutsia gigantea. Next base: position 168,362 of record JAVSCE010018556.1, on the reverse strand, counting down.
TGACTTCAAGCTCTACTACAAAGCCACAGTAATCAAGACAATTTGGTACTGGCAGAAAAACAGACCCACAGACCAGTGGAACAGAATAGAAAATCCAAACATTAACCCAAACATATACAGTCAATTTATATTTGATAAAGGAGCCTTGGATATACAATGAGGAGATGACAGCCTCTTCAGCAGCTGGTGTTGGAAAAACTGGACAGCTACAGGTAAGAAAATGAAACTGGACTACAGTCTAACCCCATGCACAAAAGTAAACTCAAGGTGGATCAAAGACCTGAATATAAGTTATGAAACCATAAAACTCTTAGAAAAAAACATAGGCAAAAATCTCTTAGACATAAACGTGAGCGACTTCTTCATGAACATATCTCCCCGGGCAGGGAAACAAAAGCAAAAATGAACAAGTGGAACTATATCAATCTGAAAACCTTCTGTACAGCAAAGGACACCATCAGTAGAACAAAAAGACATACTACAGTATGGGAAAATATATTCATAAATGACGTATCCGATAAGGGGTTGACATCCAAAATATATAGAACTCATGCACCTTAACAAACAAAAAGCAAATAATCCAATTAAGAAATGGGCAGAGGACATGAATAGACACTTCTCTAAAGAAGAAATTCAGATGGCCAACAGGCACATGAAAAGATGCTCCACATCGCTAATCATCAGAGAAATGCAGATTAAAACCACAATGAGATATCACCTCACACCAGTGAGGATGGCCAACATCCAAAACACAAACAACAACAAATGTTGGCGAGGATGTGGAGAAAAGGGAACCCTCCTACACTGCTGGTGGGACTGCAAATTAGTTCAACCATTGTGGAAAGCAGTATGGAGGTTCCTCAAAAAACTCAAAATAGAAATACCATTTGACCCAGGAATTCCACTCCTAGGAATTTACCCTAAGAATGCAGCAGCCCAGTTTGAAAAGACAGATGCACCCCTATGTTTATTGCAGCACTATTTACAATAGCCAAGAAATGGAAGCAACCTAAGTGTCCATCAGTAGATGAATGGATAAAGAAGAGGTGGTACATATACACAATGGAATATTATTCAACCATAAGAAGAAAACAAATCCTACCATTTGCAACAACATGGATGGACCTACAGGGTATTATGCTCAGTGAAATAAGCCAAGCCGAAAAAGACAAGTATCAAATGATTTCACTCATATGCGGAGGGTAAGAACTGAGAAAAAAACTGAAGGAACAAAACAGCAGCAGACTCACAGAACCCAAGAACGGACTAATAGTTACCAAAGGGAAAGGGACTGGGGAAGATGGGTGGGAAGCACGGGAGAAGAGGGAAAAAGGGGCATTATGATTGCAGATGTAAAGTTGGGGGGGGATGGGGAGGGCTGTACAACTCAGAGAAGACAAGTAGTGACTCTATAGCATCTCACTACGCTGATGGACAGTGACTGTAATGGGGTTGGTGGGGGTGGACTTGATGAAGGGGGTAGTTTAATAACCATAATATTGCACATGCAATTGTAGATTAATGATCCAAAATAAATTATAAAAAAAAGAATACTTAGGAGAAGCTAATAAAAGAATAAGTGATTTAAAAAAAAAAAGAAAAGAATATATGGGATGTGAACAATTTCCAGGGATATGTTGTTTTAATTTGTCTGATTTTTCACAGAATATTCAAGATCAAATAGACAACATTCACCATGTTATTGGTAAGTTTTCAAATGCCTGGATTGTTAAATTGGTTTTCTTTTTTCATTGGACATGGCCTGTAATTGTAGGCCTAATACTGTTATGCATTTGTATTCCTGTTCTCCTAGTGTGTGTGCGGAAGGCCGTTGTTGGTCTTTTAAAGCCAATACAAGCATATGCTACTTTTCAAGAATTAACTTGAAGAAATAAGTGATTCCTTTTAAACAACTTTGTGAAATCATATACTGATTCCCAACCTGCATTTGCTGCAAGAAAATTAAAAATTAAAAAAAAAAAAATTTAGATGGCCAAAAGTCACATGAAAAGATGCTCCATATCACTAGTCATCAGAGAAATGCAAAGTAAAACCACAATGAGATATCACCTCACACCAGTTAGGATGGCCATCATCCAAAAGATAAACAACAAGAAATGTTGGCAAGGATGTGGAGAAAGGGGAACCCTCCTACACTGCTGGTGGGAATGTAAATTAGAACAACCATTGCAGAAAGCAGTATGGAGGTTCCTCAAAAGACTCAAAATAGAAATACCATTTGACCCAGGAATTCCACTCCTAGGAATTTAGCCTAAGAATGCAGCAGCCCAGTTTGAAAAAGACAGATGCACCCCTAAGTTTATCGCAGCACTATTTACAATAGCCAAGAAATGGAAGCAACCTAAGTGTCCATCAGTAGATGAATGGATAAAGAAGAGGTGGTACATATACACAGTGGTATAGTATTCAGCCATAAGAAGAAAACAAATCCTACCATTTGCAACAACATGGATGGAGCTAGAGGGTATTATGCTCAGTGAAATAATCCAGGCAGAGAAAGACAAGTATCAAATGATTTCACTTATCTGTGGAGTATAAGAACAAAGAAAAAACTGAAGGAACAAAACAGCAGCAGACTGACAGAACCCAAGAATGGACTAACCGTTACCAAAGGGAAAGGGACTGGGAAGATAGGTGGGAAGGGAGGGATAAGGGGGAAAAAGGGACATTACAAGTAGCACACATAATGTAGAGGGGGTGGGGGTGGGGTGGGAGGATATGGGGAAGGCTGTATAACACAGAGAGGACAAGTAGTGATTCTATAACATCTTACTACACAGATGGACAGTGACTGCAATGGGGTATGTGGTGGGGACCTGATAATAGGGGGAGTCACATAACCATAATGTTGCTCATGTAATTGTATATTAATAATAGCAAAAATAATTCAGTCTATGGAGTAGATAGTAAAGTAACATTAAATACAACATTGTAATAACTGATAACTAAAACTAATCCACTTGATCATTTCTGGAAGTACTTTCTGAGGTATATATTTTTCACAATGGCACAGTATCACCATATTTCATCTAACATATTTTAGAGTCTCATGAAATACACAGTGATGATAGAAAGCACTCACATTTTGAGATGCATTGATATGTTTCTAATGTAGTAATTTTGGTGAAGATGTATCCTGTCAACTAATTTCACCAGTTAAGTATGCCTATCAGTTTATACAGCATAAATTTCAAAACCTATGACAATACACAGCAGGCCACTGCTATGAGTTGAATTTCATTTTTTAGCTTAGTTTCATTTTAAAATTCTGTTGTAACGTATTTAGCTAGAGAAAGATAATAAATGCAACTCCTCTGCATTTCATATAAGTCAACTCAAATGTTTCATACCTTCACTGTACTCTACATGACCTTAAAGCGCTTGACATGCAACTGTTGATGTAGGGTTATATTTTAACTGTGAGATTTCAGTGTGAGTGGCAACTCTCTTTTCAACTAATTTATCTTTACTGCCTGCTTTAATTCCTGAAGTCACTGAAATAGCAAATCCATTTGTAAGAGAATACTTTCATTATTTAGACCATGTGATACAATGAAATTAGCTCCTGTACTTCTCTTGAATCTGTGTCAGTCAAATAAAGCTAGATGATGGTTATCCATGTGTGTATTTATATAAGAAATACATATTTGTTGTCTGAGCCAGAGGTTACTAATATTTTCATGTAAAGGGTCAGACAATAAGTATTTTAGATTTTGTGGGCCAGGAGGTCTCTGTTGCAACTATTCAACTCTGCCATTGCAGCAGGAATGAGGCATTAGGTAATGTATAAATTAATGAGCTGGCTGTGTCCTAATAAAACTTTATTTACAAAAATGATCACCATAGTTTACAGATCTTTGATCCAAACTTTTTCCACTCATGAGTGTAGTTAGAGACCAGTTGCATCATCATTAACTAAATGCTTGTTCAAAATGCATACTCTCAGGCCTCACTATGAACCTAGAAAATCTGAATTTGTGCTCTTCAAGAAGCCCACGACATTTAACTGCACATCGAAGTATGAGGAATGCCTGTGTCAACCATGGGACTGGCTTCCACTTGTATTTATGGAGAGAATAAAGGAGGCTTCATTGCTGGTGGTGTTGTCCATCTTGGGATAATAACATGTGAGCCCTGAGTCCTGTGATATAGCCTCTATGTGCTTGTGTCCTGGGGTGGCATCTGTTGTAATTTTTCAGTCTCTGGCTCACCTACAGTCATTCTCTAAACAAAGTCACTGTAATAGCTTAAGAAATAATGAGAGTATCTATTTACGCAATTTTTTAAATTTGAAAGCCAAATGAAAATAAGAATGACTATTATTCACCATGCAGATGGACACTGGTGCCTGCATTCAGACTGGATGTCCCTTGTGATGTTCAGAGAGTCAAGTTTCCTGAGGAGAGAGTGTACTTGCCATCCCACAGGGGCTGCAGTGGCGCCTGCCTCGGAACACATCTGCTTTCCTTCCGACTATTGTGATATGTCACACTGGTTGACACTTGTAGGATTGAGGAAATATATTCTCTAGGTTTAACTGAATCTTCCCAGAACAAGGGCTTTCAAGTGTTTTCTGTAAAGAAACTGTAAAAACTACAAGAATGCTAATAATATAAACACAATTGATTAGTGGGAAATGTGAGAGCTGAGACAGTTCTTTACTTAATATGTTCTATTCATGTATCATTTTATGAGGTAAAAATAGTGATACAAATTAAAATTTTCAACTTGAAATAATAAATAAGCTGTTGATTATTTGAAACAGAGTCACAATGTCATTAATAAAAAAATATCTAAGGGGATAAAGCACCTGGCAATTTCAGCTAATAACTGGATGAAGCCACCTGATTGAGCCCTGAAAAGCTAAGCATTCAGATCGTGAAAATAAACTTCCACAAATTTGAAATCACGTGATACTTATCTCATACTTTAAAAGTTTCAGACTCTTAACAAAAATAATGTAGAATTCTCTAACAATATTTTGTTCTGTTTGTTTCTTAATAGTGAAAGAAGAGAAGACATATACATTGGGGGACTTTTCTTCCTATTGCAACAAAAGTGGTGGAAATCTTACGCAGAAAATAATATGGCAATAGACTGGACTACATTTGTCAAAACTTATTATTGCAAGGTGTATAGAATTATTATTGAAGCAGATTATTAGAATGGATACAGTATGGAAGGTTTGCTGTAATACTGTATATAGATGTTTCTCAAATATGTCACCTTATAGTATTTTTTATATTCTCTTCCAACAATAAAATAAATGAAAAACTTACTTTTGCAAGTCATTAGGGAAAATTTTACTGTAAAAGATGTGGTCTCAATAGAAGTCTTTTCTTGGATTGGAAAATATTTGATGGTTATGTTGGATAACCGAACCACTAAATGGAATGGCTGCTTTGTTTAGAGAAACAGATTCAAGCACAACGGCTACAGGGCGAGTGGCACTGAAAGAGAATTGATTCATTGTTTAAATGCCAAATCTTACTTTCAACCCATCCCTATTACAGCTCTCTGCCGCCCTCTTAGATAGCATCAAAATTAGTTTCTAGCTTTCCAGTGTTATGTCTCTGTCATGCTTGGTGACCTCACCAGTCATGTAAAACATTCACCCAATCCTCCCTCAATCTCTTTTTCTCCTTATGCTGAATGGCCTTACTCTCCTCTCTGCTTTGTCCACCCTTCCCATGGTTAGACTGTGTAGCAATGGTTTTCAACCTCTGGCAGCTTCTCTGGCCTCATCCAAGCCCAACAGAATTAGGTTTCCTAGGGGGGGGGGCATGGGTAGCTGTATTTAAATGTTTTCCTAGTTCATTTTGATACACAGAGGACCACTGGCTCGGGCCTATCATTACCAAAAACTGGGCTACAATCTTCAAAACCCTCAAGCACCCTTTGATCAGCATCTCCCCTCCCTGGTTTAATCCCTTTGGTGACCTCTCTTGAATAATTCTTCAACCTCATGAGACTTTTGAATCCACTGACCCTACGAACTTTTCATACTTCATTATTCCCTCATTCTGGTACTTCCCTCCTCATCCAACTTAGAGTTCACGTTTCCTCACGCCCTTTGGTGAATTCCTCCCTCAGCATTTATTGGCAAATCGCCAAACACAGGTGACTACAGCTCACACCTTACTCTGTGTCTTCTTCTGAGGTTTGCCTCGGGCAGATGAAAATTCACCTCCTTACCCACAGACCTGAATTTAAACATAATACCCAAATTTCAAGTTTATATGCCAACAAACTGCACTTGAAGATAAGGGTGGCAACAAAAACAGATGAAAGAATTGTGGAATATTTTTTAAGGCATCCACGAAGTCAGAGACTTAGAGAAGTATGGTATTAGACTGTCTCAGAAGAAAGTTTCAAAATGGAAGGAGGGGCAAAATGACCAAATGCTGGAAAGGAAGAGAAATGGAGACCTAAGTTCACATAAAAACCTGCACATAAATTCTTATAGTAGGTCCATTCATAATTGCCAAAAACCAGAGAGAAACTAAACACCCTTCAGTGAGTAAATCGTCAAACACACTGTGAAATAAGCATGCAAGGAACATGACTGAGCATTTAAAGGCTCAAACTGTGGATAAACAACAATGCGGATGAATCTTGGAGGTGTCATACTGAGTATAAGAAACCAGTCTTAAGCGTCACCCACTATCTGGTCCCATTTGTTTGACACTCACAACAAGACGACAGCAATGGAGACTAGCTCAGTGGGTGCTGGGAGTTGGTGGGGGTAGCAGGGATGACAGCAAGGAGAAGCACCAGGCGCTTGGGGTAAGGGAAGAGTTCTGAGTCCTGGTTATGGTGGTAGTCACACTACTGTTCACATCTGTTAAATTCAACTGTGCACAAGATAAAAAGAAATGTCAAATAAACAATAAGACAAAAAAAAAGCTGTGCTGAGAAAATGGGTAACCTCATTATTCAAAACTTGTTAAATAGTGCAAAAGGCTTAGGAGAGTATAGGGCTCATATTACAACTTCCAATTGTAATTAAAAAATCTTTTTAAAGGATTTTTTATTGCTAAGAAGCTTAAAATGAAATGCAGTAAAAATTTCCCCCCCCAAAACCCAACTCAGACACTTAATAAATCAATATATATTTAAAATGACATGTGCCTGAACAGCAGCTGGGGTCCTCCGGCCTCTCACTGAGACCTCTGGGGTCAGAACGGTTCTCATACCAGCTCCCCAGCTCCCAAATTCTATTATTCTGCCATCTCCCTTGTGTGACTATAAAGCAATGAAATGATTTATTCATCTGAGCTCTATGAAAACCGGTTCTTATTTTACAGTATTCTGAGACTGTTCCTACCTTACTTTCTCTCTTTTTAAAAGGCTTTCTGCCTAAGATGCTATTTTTCAAAATCAGATTTATTCCTGAAAGAGTCCCTCTTCTCTTTGCCAATCTCATCTTAGCTGGCAAACTTTCATCTTTTCCTTTGGGATGAAGAAAAGCCGAATTCATCTCAGACAATATCCTGCCCATGGCAGCCTGGGGTCTCAGCATCTCTTTGCATCCAGGAAGTGAGAGAGATTCCAAACCCTCCTGGCTTGGGGGTCCCATGGTTGGGATGAAGGTCAAGAACTAAGAATGCTTAAGAAATCTCAAAATGTTTGGGAAATAGATCGTCTTTTGAAAGGCAAAGAATATACGATTTAACTTAAAGTAAAATTGGGCCAAGATAGATTTCGTATCAATTTGATAACTAAGTAAGTTTATATGTAAAGAGACCCTGGAATTTCTGTTTTGAAACTGGATTACTTGCACATTAATGGATTCTGCATTCTATAGTGTAAACTATGATGTCTCCTTGGGGCAGATTCCTGTATGTTTGTTTGTTTGCTACTTTTCTCTGCTGTAAAAAACCACCAGAGAGTGTGTTTTTAAGTTACACTGATAATAAGGCAAAATACCTACACTGTCTTTTCAATGCCCTACATGGAGGGAAACTTCCAAATAAAGATTTTTCAGACTGAATTAGTTCTACTCCCACTAATGACTGTAACAAAGAAAGAATAGAACTTCAGCTCCTTATACAATATAATTTGTCTCATCTCCTCCTCCAGCTGTCCCACTCTAACAGAGTTCTGGTCACCTGGTGGCTTTCCTTCCTGAAGTGATTCACGCAACCCAAGCTCCTTGGATCTTGTGACTTCCCCAGCCCCTCGGGATTCCGTCTCTGCTTCCGGCCAGGAAGAGACAGCAAACACTTCTACTCACATCCCACGGACTTCACCCAAACTCTTGGTCCCACCCAGATGTGGGGGCCTCTGACTCAAATAAGTAACCACATGACTGTTACCAGGAGCGCTGTCCCTTTAGAGGCGGGCACTCTTGTGCAGTGTACCACTTGTCGTTACGAGTAGCTTCTAGAAGCAGCTGTCAGTTGTTTTTCCTGTATTAATCCTGTATCCTTAAGCCTTCAGTCAAGCCTGGTCAAAGTTAGGACTTGCTTCTCTCAGCTATAATGTGAGAAAACTGGGAGGAATGTTTAACACCAACGCCCAAGTTGCGGGGCGTCTGAGCTGGTCACTAGTCAAACCGCAGCGATGCCTGAAGAGCAGCAGTTGAATCATCAGTGGCAGAGGCCACACGCAGCCCAATGGCCAGATAAGATGTCTGGGGAGAAGAACCCAACACATTGGTTCTTAAGGGTCCATGTGGCGCTGCCGTTGGGAGCTGTGAAATCGTTTCCACCAGATCTAAGAGAAGTTTGTTCCATAGTAATTTAAAAGTAAAATAAAAATGAAAATAAAGCATATGCTAATTATATTGCCAAGTAGGTGATCCAGGAAAACAGGGGTGTGTATATATTTATTTTTAAATACTCTTAAAAATGGTGGGATTTTTATAAGTGGCAAAATACATAATCACATGATAGTTTCGTGTTGGTCAAGGCTGGAGTAAATGAGGCCTGAACAGCAACTGAATTGACATTAGACATTGAGAAAAGTACGTGAGTTAGAGACTCACAGGCCGATGAGAAAGAATGTCTGTGAGGTGCATCCAAACTGGATGAGATGCTACGGGAAGGTCGATGCTGCCTCAGATTCAACGTGGTCCCGAGAGACATGCGCAGACAGACTCAACGTGCTCACCTCTTTCCTCTGTGCTGTTTGTATTAGGAACATAATCTCCTCTCAGGGATTTACTCTTAAAAACTGTCTTACTCAACTCTTAGCACTGCTGATTCATTTGGGGAACAGAATTCTAAATCCCAGGATCTACAAGACAACAGGGAAATGATCACATTAATCTTTAAGTAAAGCTTATTTCCCATAATGCTATTTCACAGCAAACTCAGCCCCATTTCCCTTTTCTCTGCCTCCGAGATCTTACGACAATCACTTCTTCCCTAGGAGGGCACTGCCAGCCAGCCAGGGTACCGGACAGCAAGCAGAACTTCCCTTTATGGTAGAATATCAAGCGGATGATTTGATCTATGGCTGGTATTTCTCAATCCAGTCTGAGCACCTCCCAAGGGAGATTCTACTCTTGCTACAAAGTTAGAAATCACAACAGTAGCCATTGCCACCATAGTAGCCACAGTATTAGGGGCATTCTTTAAAAAAAAAACCTTTAAAATGCTACCAGGAGAGTTTTATGGCTATGCCTCCTCAGAACTCGGCCATGTTTAAAAACAAGGGGAGAGGTTGGAGCAGGGGCGGCGCTGACTTTGCTCTTGCTTTTGTTAATAGTATCACAGCTGAGTTCATGGGTGCCCTGAGGAAATACTAGGCGCAGCTTGAGTCGTTCAAAACAATCTTACTATAAAAGTGACTTTTCTTTTTAAATTAAAAAGCATTTTTGTAATGAGACATTGAAGCTAAGATTCCAGTGGGTCCTGCCAGGTTCTGTTGACTTCCTCCAGTTTGCTGTTGCTCTGTGTATGACTGAAAATTGGATATCAAAGATTAAGAACTGGGCTTATTTTGCCAGATACCTTTTCTCCTAAACATGATGCTTTGAAATCTATAAGCTTGAGTCATTCTTCAGAAACTACACAAAGTTTGTCCTCAGAAAGTCCTCCCAGCATCAGTCCTTGGCCCAGCGCAGTTCACACTTTCCTACTGAATTTTCAAGGACTCCAAATGGCAGCCAGACAACAAATGGCTTTGTTAAGTGCACACATATCTACAGGGAGGAGACGCATATATCTTTATTGTGACACAATCTAGGTTTTTCAGAGGAACAAGGCTTGAAGTGTGTGAGCCACCTATGGAGAAAGCAGTCAGAGCTAATTATAGCTCTTGGTAGAGAGAATTTGTGGGTTCAGGCAAAGCAAACATGTAGGTTGAGAGCAGTGTTGAACCTTGAGAGCTTCCTGCCAACACATGCATTTAAGAGCAATGCCCTTGATTAGTCCTTATCTAGACTTCCCATAAATATTCTTGTGTAGTCTTCTTGGAAGTGGATGGTTTACAAATTTCCTATATATTTCCTGTGCTCCCAATGGGTTTTCTGGATGATCTCTAACTATATTCTATAAAGGCGCAGATTTCTTGAAGTTTGAAATAAGGCAAACAATCCCCAATGTTGTTATTATAAATCCTCATTTTTCCTAAGTGCTTGCATCTTAATATTCTTAAAATAATGGTAATTTAGTGAGATTGATTATCAGTTTAAGGCTTTGGGAGACATATCTGGTGACTGAAACCAGCATTTTACTGTAAATGTGCTTAATAAAGAAATATCCCTCTATTCTGTTCTACAGTATTAAATCAAAAGCTGCTTTCAGTTAAGCTCTGTCAAGCAAATGTATAGTTAATCCCAACCATCAGGATTTTAATGAATACCTTGAAAAGTAGAGCTAATGCAAAATTGTACTAACACAGCCAGTTAGCTCAGCCAGTTAAAGCATAGACTATGAGGTCTGGTCACTGATTTATGCCCCATGTCGCCCAGTTGGCGTTGCTTTTCATCAGGAAACAAAATATCCTAAAGATGCATTATATTAAAAATATGGTTTAAAATAGATTTTGGGCTTAAGATTCATTCACTGTCTGCATCCTCACTGTATTATCTCTGTTTCGCTGTTGAATTGCTACACGTGTGTCTTTTCGCAAGTTCTTCATCTCCCCTGAGCCTCAGTTTCCATTTGTAAAATATGTATACTCCATAGGTATCTACCTCACAGAGGTCCTGTGAGGACTAAATAATAAAATATCTTTAACGCACATAGCTTGGTGCTTGGCAGATAGTCACAGATGTATGGCGATGGTCACGGTCATGACCAATCAGACGGGTCACAGGATGAGTGAGAACTAGCGATTTGGAGTCTGAAGGGGCTGCATCTTTCTGCTTCTGCTTCTGTGCTGACTGAGACGTGCTCATGACATCTCGTGCCTTTCTCCTCAACCCTACGTGCCTGCCTCAAAAGAACCGGGTAAGCCACCTCTGTATTGTCAGATCATTTGGCATAGAGAACATAAAATCAATTATTGTTGAATGAACAAATATACTGATTCAAAAGCTACAGTCCTCACTGATCCCACTCCCATCCTAGTCAAGCCTAACATCGTCGCTGGACCTGTGTCCTAACTGGAGGGGCTTCTCCTGTATTCTCAGATGGCGAGTGCTAAACCTCGGGGCCCTTGGGACACTCACCTTCCTCATCGGCCGCACTACTCCCCTCTGGCCCCTCCTCCCCATCAGCCCCGCCTCCCCATCAGCCCCGCCACCAGCTGGCTGGAAATCTTTGTGTGGCCCGACTCCAAGCGCTTTCCCACGCCCCCCCCCCCACGTCCACTGGTCATTGTTCCTGTTCTCTCCTCTTCCCTCCTCGCGGCTTCTTTCCCAGAGTGCCACAGGATTCTTGGAACTGTCTCCCTTAACTCTCACTTAGCCTACAAATGACTAAAAGATTCATCTTCCTCAAGTATAGATGGAAAAACATATACTTTCTCAACAATTTCAGTGGTATCTCATACCTTTCCGAATTAAAAACAAACTCACCCCAGTGAGATCTGCAGCTCTCCTCAAGGGGGCCCACCTCCTTTCCAGGACTCATTTCTTACGAGTACCTCGCCTGGACCTTCACACACGTTAAGGGCTTCATGTTTCCAAATCTTGCTTTGCTCATGGACTTCTCTGTATCTGCGATGTGGTCCTCTCATATCTTCACCCATGAAATGCTTTCCTTTTTTTGCATTCCAAGAGAAATTGGGCTTTCTCCATGAAACCTTTCAAAACCACCCTTCCAAGTGTTCATAATTCTTGGCGATCTCTCTTGTATGTGCTTAAGAACTGAGCATTGTCAATGTCTAGCTTGCTATATTGTTTCAACCATTTTCAAATGATTATCGGCAAGCATTAAATGGTAGGAGTATTGATTAAATATGGCTTTTTATTTATAACTGTATTCATTTAATGCTGACATTATTTTGTCCCAAAGTCTAACCATGTGCTCATCACATCAAACTTTAAAAGGGTGAATTTGAAGGAACGCCATAATCTGAGGTGGTAATAGATACCATGTCTCAGGAACAGACCTCACCCAATGCTATAACCATGGTATTTTATAGACCACTTATTTGGTGCTAATTTTTAAAAACTTTTTATTGATTTTTCTTACATTTGGTTGCTTTCAGGACCAATGGGAAAATTTTCCAGCAAAACACAGCTCAAAAGAATGAAAGAGAAATGGTAATAGAAAGCCTCACATTTAACTGCCACAGCAGGAAAATTCAAAATTGAATTCAAACCCTAGCTATTAAACACACGGATCAAACCTCCCTCTGACTTAACCAAGCTGAGCAATTTTTCTCTTTCTCCCACTGACATCAGAGTCTGCAAGAGAGCTGAGTGGTCGGCAAAAGAAAACGAGTACTCGTCTCTGGAGCCAGAGCTTGCTAACTGTGGCCTGATCTGCCTGCACTCTGAGGGGACGGATAATGTGTGGATGTGGCAGAGAATCAAAAACACAGAACTGCCATGTACTACCTGGAGACCTGGATTCCCACCTTGGCATCTGAGGTTAATGAGGGTGCCCAGCTAATCTACTGTCATGCTCTTCTATCCCTGCCATTAGCTGGCTGCCTACTAGTGCCTCAGTAAATATATGTTGGACAGATACTTGAAGGAACAAGTGAATGAATGAATGAATGAGGACCCAGTGGGGACAAGAGACAGGGCCTGAGGGATGGCCTCTTGAGAAGCTGACCAAGGAAGGTAAGGAGGAGATAGCCAGATGAAGGCGCCTTGGAAGGGCTGGTGGCATCTAGTCGGCTTGGTCGGTAGGAACTGAACACACAAAATTCAGAGGCTAGAAACCGCCCTGTTATGAGGAGGAGGGGACACCCGCTCTGCAGTCTTGGATAAGGGATTCAAGTGGAGATAAAGGACAGGTACGACGACACTAGGTGCTGGGTGAATAATTACTAACGAGAAAATATCACTATTGAGTCTACGTAGCACTCATGAGACGTCAAGTTCACATGTAGACAGGAAAGGGCATTAGAAGAATTGAAAAGGCTCATGAATTCTTTTACACTCTCCCCATTGGAGGTGGCATCCCTGTTCCCTCTCCTTGAATCAGGGCTGACCCAGAGACTGCTTTGCTCAATAAGAACAAAGTAAGTGGCACTCTGCCACTTTCAGCCTAAGACCTGAATCACGCAGCTTCCATTTCCTGTTGCTTGGAACTCATCCTGGGGGCCTTGAGATCTTGCTTTGCCCATTGGAAAGAGGCTGCGTGTAGGCGGTGCATAGCTGAATCCATTCTTCTAGCCACCCCTACCCTCACGTCATACATGTGAGCCCCACTGACAGCTGAGCACCTCAGCCCATCCATGTTGAAAAGAAAAACCAGGTAGCTGAGTCCTGCCCGAATTCGTGACCCACATCATTGTGAGATAATAAAATAGTGCTTAAGTTTGGAACAGGAAAACCATTCCACTGCATCTACCTCATCGTCATGTTCTAGTGTCACATAATATAATGTTCAGAGAATTGAACAAAAATTTGTCATTGTCTTTGCAGCAGGGAGCCATCAGCACTCAGTGGCCCCAGCTACCAGGGGCACACGCCCTGGGGCACGACAATGAAAGGAGAGAAGGAAATGATCCCAGCAACTCAGTGACAGAGGATACTGTCTCCAGGGCTTCTCCTCTGGATGTTTGACATTATCAATGACCTAGACCTTTGGCCCGGAAAGCAGATCGACAGCTGCTAAGACAGCAACAATGCTCACTCCTCATATTCTCTTCTCCTGCTCAGGCTGAAGTTAACACATGCTGTATCCATTCCTATCGTGGCCTCCTAGAACCCAGAAGCCTGAATCTGCTTTTTAATTTAGAAGCGAAGAGCACAACCACACAACATGCTACTAGGGAAGCTGGTGCCTCACGACTCCTCTCTCACTGTCCCTCCCACCCAGCTTCTCTTCTTTTTCAGTGGTGCTATCATCTCACTTATGTGGGCTTTAAGGCTTCCTTTTGAGAATTCAAGGGCCTAATCCAAGATCTCGCTGTTAAAAGTACTAGCATCGCCTCTTACTACCCTGATGGACAGTGACTTCAGTGGGGTACAGGAGGGTGGGGGGGACTTGATAATATGCGTGAATGTAGTAGCCACAATGTTTTTCATGTGAAACCTTCATAAGAGTGTATATCAGTGATACCTTAATAAAATTTTAAAAGTACTAGCATCGCTATTTTAGGCTCATTTTCCTTCTATACTAAGAGAAGTATGTTTATTGATACTGGACACTGTCTTAATGATTAAATCACCACAGCAATGCAGTGTAAACTGATAAATGATAGATTTAGATACTACATGTCAATTCTTAAAAATAACTTTGCCTCCATATCACATTTTGGTTCAGAAGTATATATTTCCCTTCTCTATTATAACTTATAGTGTTCATGGCATATGGAATATCTTTCATTTTACAGACAAAGCTTTTCTCATCTTCTGCATCTTAAAGGAAATCAAGAACAGATCTGTGATTATTGAGTTTGGAAAAGAATGAATTAAACCAACTTTCAGCAAAGCAAATTTTCCACAATGCAGCAAAACCCCTGTGATTGATAAAGCTGATACTGCAAGCTATCTTATATTTGCCTCTTTTCCAGGTATCAGAAATCTGTAAAATTAAAATGTTACAAACGAATCACAGTACACAATCAGATTAGTTGAGTAGAATGAATCCTCTGAGTTACGAAAGTACTTTTCTTGAAAAAGGCTTATTCCCTGGATTCTAAAAGAGTCATGATGTATATAAGGTAGAGGGGAAATGAGCTATGGGTTTAGAGAACCATGCAATGTGCCATAACCAATAATATTTACTACTTCTATGTATTGTTTAATGCTTTCATAATACCTTTTCATCTACATAATTTTAATATGCACTTCACAACAATTCTCCAAAATGGAGAGAAATATCTTCATCTTGCAGATCAGGAAATGGAGGCATACACAATTTGTGCTCATCAGAGTCACTGTTCATCTAAAAGCACTATGGCTCAAGCAGGTCGTGCACATGATTACTAAGTGAGTGGATTCAAGGCTCGCTTTGCTGGGGTCTTTGCTGACAGTGGGGTGTCATTGGGGTGCTGGGCAAAGCTGTCTGGATACATAGAATTTGTAAAGTAACACAGGGTGAGTTTCACAAAGTCTTCACATTCCTGGAATAGTTAAGACCTAGTTTAACTAGATAAGAATTTGGTTTTTTTTTTCCTCCTCGGAACAGCTTTCATTTTAAGAGAACTATGGCAGTGGCCCAATTCCTACTATAGATTTGTGTTTGTGGCTGCTTTGTAATTTATGTGGGAAGGAGGGTCCAACACAGTGACTGGGGAGAATGTCCAGACAAGTCCAGGTTATAGATGTGTGGTAAATCATAGGTTGAAGTCAAGGGCAAACTCTATGATTATCTCCTTGCAGAGGCTTTTACTTGAGACTGGTAGCTGGCCTCACAGCAGCCCGCGCCCACCTGCGAGGCCCGGCCAGCATGGCTGTCCTCCACCCTGCGGCTGTCTCAGCACAGCCATGATGATGAATGGGGAGTGGGGAGGCCTCCTAGGTTAGCCACACATTTCACAGATTAGGCTGAGAGTGAGAAACTTCAGGAAAACCTTTGCATAAATACACTTCCCCTTGTCCAAAAAGGAGGCCAGATGGAAACCTCTTCCAGGGCATTCTCTGATTCAAACTGCAAAATGATATTATATAAATCCAATTTTATAGAAGTGATTATAAGATTTACCCCAACAGATGACCAACACTTTCCCTGATACCTAGTATCACTCTAAGGGAGTCTTGGGAGTAACTAAACATAATATGTGGCTTTGTGCTTTTAAAAAATATTTATAAAATGTTCTGAAATTTCAGATGAAGGAAATCCAACCAAAGGGGAATAGTGTCTGTCATGGGGAAATAGGATTAAGGGTAATATTTATTTTCTTATTTCCATTTTTCCATATGCCAAAATAGCACATACCACTTTTACAAACAAAAGTTTACTTCTAAATGGCTTTTACCCTTCTCATCAGCCTAGTCATGATACTACCTCATTAGTGTCAATCAATTCAGAATCACTAACTTCTTACTGAACATGCATTGTCCATTTTTCTAATCACTTCTTTTTTTTGTTCAGTTACGTATAAATATATCTTGAAGACATACTATTTTTCCAGGCATTGTACTATGGGTGCATTATGGGTCTGAGTTATGCATCTGAGTACTGTAAAGAAGCCATATAATTTGAAATATAGACAAATGGAATAGTTTAGGTGAATTCAGAGGAGGTAGAAGACATTTTAAACTGAAGTTATCAAGAAAGTCTTTCTGGAACTGACAGCATGTAACCTTGGCTCTCTGAAGTATGGGCAGGATTTTAACTCATTGCAGTGGGAGCAAAAGGGGAGTCCAGTTAGAGGCAGGAGCAGAAGCCAAGTGGCAGAGGCATACAGGTGTCAAAAATATATTAGCCCAGACTATGCTGTCCCTGGGTGTCTGATCAAATGGGAAAGAGAAATAGTATTTAGTAAATTTGACAGTGAAAGTCAAAAAGTAGTTCATATCAATGATCCAAGGAATAGAGACATGATAAGTCCAATGAATTCAGAAAGGGAGAAAAAAATGTTCCCAATGAGTATTTAAAGTAAAGGATAAAAGAAACGGCCCTGAGAGAGGTCGGTAAGCATGAAACATGGCACCTGCTCACCCTGCTTTCCCCAGTCCTTGAGTAAGTAAATTCTCATCTCAATTTCCCCACACCCAACCCTCCCATGATGGGATGGTACAAAAGTCCTATGACAACACACCTCAGGTTTTCTGTGCTGGCCCACATTTCAATTCTTTTACTACATTCCCATAGACTATTCTTGAAATTTTCGTCTGGTGGGCAGAAATAATGGCAGATAAATGACTGAAAATGGTGAGGACCTAACTTAAACAGAGGAGGATATAAAAATGAAGATGTTTGTTTTAAGGCATATATTGACAAGAACAGGTCTTGTTTACTGCATTTTGTAAATTCATCTGGGCCCCAGGAAATACTCAATAGTTTCACACATTTTAACACCTAAGTCTGATGGCAAAATGAGCATGATTTTTTCCAGGAAGTCAGTAGAGAAGAAGCCTCTCAGAAAGGACCCTCTGACCCACTGCTGCTGCTTCTACTGCCTCAGCACAGGCCTCAGGGAGCAGGCGTGCCGGAGGCAGCGGGCAGTGCAGCCAGCAGGGAGCGGGCTGGCCTGCGAAGCGATGAATCAGAGCAAGTAATGCAGTCACATGAAAATTCTTTTCTGCATATTGTTTTCTTTCCATTACAGAAGGCAAATACTCCTCTATGCTCAGGGCAACATACTGATAGCCAACGTCTCCTTTAACTAGGGAAAAATAGGACAAAAGGAGTTTATACATCTACATTTCTCTACAACACTGATAAGGGTGGGCCCTACTGCCCCCTCCCTGCTGCACTGAGGTGCTCCCAGGGTCACCTCGGTCACCTCAGCCTGGCCTTGGCCTGTTCTCCAGATATCTTAGCATCACCAGGCTGCTGAGGCCCAGAAGACTTTGACTTCTGATTAAACCATAAGATAGGGCTGTGTATACAGTTTATATTGTGTGTTACAATTAAATAGAAACTCTAACCTAAAATGGTCTAAATGTCTCATATAGATACTATTATTCATCCAAAATAACTATTTTTAGGGAGATAATGGTTTAGAGTCACTGGTATGTATGTGTGTGAACAAATTTTAAAAATAAAGTTAAATGAGTATAAACATAAAGTTCAATGTATTTAACTTCTGATGTAGGGAAAAAATGGCATTAAGTCGCACGCTAAGGAAAATCCAGGTGTCGCCTTACAAATTCCGACCCTTAGAAACCTGTGTATAGCAGGTTGGAGTACTGAAATACTGATTCTGCTGGTTCTCCACTTAAAAGGTAGGATGGTAAATCATTCCTGTCCTCAAATCCAGCTTCCCACCTTCAGGGAACCATTTAATTTACAGCTACGATATTTAAAGTCCAGAGTGGCCCAGAACCCCATGTCCACATCCAGTGAGAGGAACTCAAAGCACGCCTTGGAGAGAAGGGCTGTGCTGGGCCCAGCTTGCTCTGGCTCAGAGCCAACCGTGTGCCCTCCTTCTCATGTCTGTGTTGGGTGAGGACACATTGGTGGCTATAGATTGGCCAAGATGGGTGTGTTTACGCCACAGAAACTGACAACACACGCAAAGTAGGGCTCTGTTTTCCCCCTTCACTGGTGCCCTTGGGTAAAGCTGGCTTTGAGTCTTGAAGGTAGAAAAAGCATCAGAGAATTTTGGGGGCTGGGGGATGGGTGGGCATGGGAGCTAGCAGACTTCACTTTGGTGTAGGTAGGTGACCTCTCAGGGAGACTGGCTGGGACCCTGCCCAAGGCAAGATGAGGACACCCTACTCTGGGGTCCATCTTGAATCCCCTTGGTTAGGTGATAAATACTTCCAGTAGCTTCTTTTGCTATTAATTTTGTGATTGATTTTACAACTTCCTGGGGAATAGTGAGTTACAGCCAGTAGTTCTCTGAGGAGGGTAATTTTGAGTACATTTTCTATGGTTCTGCTCTTTTCTCTGCCTTTAGAGACTGAACCCTTCTACTTCACTTTGAAGAGCATTATTTTGTTTTGGTTCTGGAAGAATTTCACTGGTTTAATAGAAACTTCACTGTGCTTTTACTTAAAATGAGGCAAAAGCTTCAGGGACTTTGCCATTATTTGAAAAAATTGATAAGAAAGGACTGATACTGCATGGATTATTCATTGTTAAGGTAATCAACATCTTAACTACTCTATCATTCCAAAAATTATTTCTGCAAAATAACCACACTTGGAAAATCCTCAATCCTTAAACAGACACATATTCTGTATTTGCATGGGAATTTCTCATAATTTACATTTGCCAAGTAATTCTAAATTGTATTATTTATTTTATTTTCATCTTCAGTGATTAATATAAAACTTGGGGTCACTGATTTATTTCTGTGTATATATATGGGAGATATAAGACATGGTAACAGTAGGGTAAACATAAACAATAAAAGGTAAGTGACATAAAATCTGAGCCAGGAGGGTCTGCCTAAGTCTGTGTATTTGCTGAGAATTAAAAGATCACAACAGCCCTTTTAGCCCACATGCAACTTTAAGAACACTGTCATTATTGGAACACAGAGTATTTTCTGTGAAACAGAGACATAAAACTAATAATTTCTGAAGCATGTATGAATAGTATTTAATCTGTTTAGTTCTGAATTGCCAAGGATCTGTCAAGCATGTGAGAATCATGGGGGCTGATTACTGGTATATACCATACCTAGAAGAGTGCTGGTCTCAGAGAATCTTCTGGAGCAGTAATGAGTACCTTGTTTACACAAACATGAAATCCTTCTGTGTGTTCTTTCTCCCTCCTCTCCCATATTGTCAGTTGCTAAACCTTCTGAAGTGCCTCCTGGTATTTGACAAACCAATGGTATTTGGGAGAGTGAATTCCATTTGGTAACAAAAGTGCAGTAACCTGGTAAAATATCATTTTGACAAAGGTTGAAAATATCTTATTCCACATTTTACTACACTCTTTTTCCTCCTGATGTGATTAAAAACATCTAAGAGTTTAATTTAAAATCCAGATTTTTGTGTACTTATTACAAAAACGAGTCTTTTTTTTAAACAAAGAACTAGCAGTTCTGTAATTCAGACATGAAATATTAAGTAATAACAAAATTAAGGGTATAGCCATTAGCCTATTAATTTTTAAAGAGGCATCTCAAGGAATGATTTTTCTTTTTATTAAGCCCTTATATCGATACACACTTAATTGGAAAATGGTAACATGAAAAGAGAAAGATGTAAATGAAAACTCATGTAACTGCCTGTCTACATTAATACAAGGAAAGTGCAAAATATGTTTTTGGTGTCCACCCTTGTTATAGCGACTGCTCACTATTTTGCTCTGTCATAATGGGAAATAAAAGGTTGGAGGCCCAGAATACAAAGAGCACCATGTGTATTCCCAGATGGTTCATTGACCGACTGAGCAAACTTCGGTGCCTGCTTTGCCTTTGGGTGCTCTCCCTGAGCATTATTTATAAAGTACGGGGAAAACTTATGTGCACAGGAGATGCTCACAAATGACTCATAAAGGTTAAAGGAATTTGGGATGGTTTATATTGGACAATAGAAGAGAGAGTAGAAACTTGAAAACTTTCAAGTAAATAAATGGAGGACAAATGGATATAAAATACTAGGACCTGAGGAATAGTAAAACACCAGATTTGCATGAAAACCTCATTCCAAGGTGGACGTGAATGAGCTTCCACGCTCTTTCCTAAGCTTGTGGGATACCTGATGACTCTCTTCAGGTTGTACATTGGCCCCAGGAGATCCTACCTCTGTGACCATACATCTCCATGACCACTCTGTAATAACAGAGGGACATGCCATTACTACTTGGTAAGTGAATGCACGAAAGAATGAATCAATGCTTTAATGACTTCCAGATGGTTGAAGATGTCAGTATTTCCTTGACAATAGTGAAACATTTAAATACTTCTTTCCTACATCAAGTATATAGATTGGTAGTGCAACAGGGGCTAATTTCAGTAATAAACCAGTATCAATAATATTTTGCAAATATTCATGCACCAGAAAAATCACATACATTTAAATACAAAATAAACTTCTTTAATACAGAGGAACATTTCTGTTCATTTGCCCCATTTTCTGAAGAAGCCAGAAGAGGGTGAAAGAGAACAGGTATGGGAAACACTAGAGAAGAAGCCAAGACCTGTGTCCCATGGGCTTGTCCCATCCTACCTGGACTGCCCAGTGGTGAAGGGGGAGGAAGGACTCACCCACCACAGACAGCTGGGCACAATTCTGCAGGTGGGAACTGCTAGCCTTTGGGTACCATCTGGTTGAATGCTTTATAGTTGAGCCTGCCAAATATACTTCAGATGAATACACTCATCCAGCCTCCTGGGGTCACTGTTTATTTTAGTATTTTAAACAAGGCTTAAATCCCCTTCCCGTGTTCTGCGGAAAAAGAGGGAATTCCTGGGCTGTGCTTTCTTGGTCTTTTCTCTCTGAGTTGCTGCACACAGCTAGATATCTCACCTCTTGCAAGAGCTACCTTCTGTCCATCTCATGGCACCCAACACTGGATAATCTCCCTCTGCTTTCCACATACCACAAACCATTGAAAACAATCTGCTCAACAGATTTTTCACAACAGCATGATGTTATTTTTGATTGGGGAAATTGAGGAAGAAATAGAGAGAATGGAAATAAATATACATCAACAATGGAACTTTTTTATAGTAAAGACGCTACTTCAAATCAGTAGGAAGTGAAGGATTATTCCACAGACCATATTACTATAGATAAAAATGAACAAAGTTCAATTCATATCTCCATTTTATGCCTTAGAAACTAAGTATGTCTAGATAAGACAAAAATTTAAGTGAGAAAAAAATGAAGCATCAAAAGTATTAGAAGAATAAAAGGAATGAATGAAAAATTTATAAATTTGGAGTAATGCAACCCATTCTAAGCTGGCACTAAAACCAGAAGCTATAAGGAAATATATAAAAATATCTGAATACAAGAAAAAAAAATTAAATGCCTATGGCAACAAAGCAAAACACAAAACAGAACGCAAAACAACCCTCTGGAGTCTGGTGGACACACTAAGCCATGCCATGCGGAAGAGCACTGCCTGTGTACTAGCCCCTCTCCTTGAGTCTGGCCAAGCCTGTGACTCACTCTAATCAATGAACATACTCCTGCTTTTTCATTCTTAGAAGTCCTGAGCTGCCAAGTTGGGAGCCCAACTACCCTGCAGGAGAGATCAGGTGGAGAAGGGCGAGGTGGGGAGGAGAGCTCTGAGTGCACATTGAGGAGAACCAAAGAGCCGGCTTCCCAAGAGCGAAGACCCTACTCAGACCGCCCCAGCCTGCCCCCAGCCACCCCAGCTTCCTAGCTGAGCTCCATTCAGTAAAGAAACCATCTGGGTCATTACAGTGCTAGCAGGCCTCAAACAATTATACTGTCCCCACTGTGCTTTGTCCAAATTCATGACCCACAGAATTTTGAGAATTAGTAAAACAGTTTTTGAAGACATAGGATAATTTTGTTGTGAAGCAATAGGTAACTGGAACACTATAATAATCAAAAAACAAACTGGGAAAGTATGAACCAAGCATATCACAAGAGACTAGTTTCTTAAATATACAAAAAGATCTTACAAATCAATAAGAAAAAGACAATGCAACACAAAAGTAAACAAAAGGATCTTAAAAGTAATTCAAAAGACCAAAATATAAGTGGTTGATAATCTTCTGAAAGATGCCCAAACTCAATCTCCTCTTTTTTTTTAATGGGATGAGAGTCCATTATTTTCAAACATATTTGAAAGCTTAGTTATAGAATAAAAAGTGTAGCAATAAATAGAATGGAGATGATGTGAGGTTACCATACTCTCATGTGCTACTTGCTGGGAGCAATTTATCAATATTAATAAAAATAATACAATGTAATATTACTTGATCAGCAATACAATTTCTCATAAGATGTTTTATAGAAAGTAATACTTAAGGATGCAAAGTCCATGATGTATTATGGACCGAACGTTTGTGTCTCCACAAGATTCATATATTGAGGCCCTACTACCCAATATGATGGTGTGTGGACATAGGGCCTTTGGGAGGCCATCAGGCTTAGATGAGGTCCTAAGGGTGGGCCCCCCATGATGGGATTAGTGCCCTTATAAGAGGAGGAAGATGGGGTAGAGCATTCAATCTCTCTTTCCATTTGAAGCACAGCAAAAAGGCAGTCATCTACCAGGGGTTCTTGAGAGGGCACCAGCAGGAACTGAATCTTCTGGTGTCTTGATATCGGGTTTCCCAGCATCCAGAACTGGGATACATAAACGTTGGTAAGCCACTCAGTCTATGGCATTTTTTATGACATCTTAGGCAGACTAAGACATGAATAAAGATGTTCATTAAGCATTATTTATAATATCTTTAATGTCAGAAAGTTCCACATATCCATCCATAAGAATTTCATTAAAAATGGCAACATGTGTATACAATGTAATACTATGTAGCTGTTTTTAAGAATAGGTAGAACTATAATACTGATCAAGGAGGATACCTAGTTGTTGGTAAAGTGAAAAAAAATAAGTTGCAGATCAGAAGGCACTGTAGGGTTATATTTGTGACCTTTCATAAAAAAATATAAGCATGCGTATATTACACATTTATATACATGTATATTCATGACATTTCAAAGACACAAAGAACTGTTAGTGGTGATCAGTTGTGAGGATTGGAATACTGACGTTGGGCATTATCGTGTGGAGAGGGAACAGAGACATATTTGTTTCCTCTCTAGACCCTTCTGTGCAAGTTAGTTCTTAACATGAACTTTTTATTAAAAAGAAAAGAAAAAACAGTGAAATGCTCCAAAGGCCTTTGTGTCAGGAGCTTCGCCATTCCCTGAGGCACCGAACACAGGAACACAGCTGATCTTGATCGGGACTCTGGGCTCATATATGTGTATCGGGTTGTGTTGGGCGACATCATGCGAGCACTATGCCTTGACTGGGCTGGAGAGGCCTGGAGGGTTGGGAAGAAGCCTGGAGACTTCCGGGAGAATAAGAAAAGCGCGTTTCCCACGCTGTGACTTGTGCGCCTGAGCAGCTGCAGGCTCCACTAACCAGCAGGAGAGAAGCCGCCCAGTGCCGCCGGCCATGACCCTGCCCTCGGAGCAGTGAGGTCTTTGGGGAGTGCTTAAGGAACCCCTGGCCTCTTAGCCCAGGCTCTGGATTCAGATGGGAGGAAATGGGTACGTTTCACCAACAATCATGTCATTTTTGAATATGCTTCTGACCTTTATAGATTAATTTTCCTGAACCTGAAAGGTATGTTATGTTTTATTATTGTCTGATATTCAAATAGAATCACACTCACTCACACGTTTCACTTAGACATACTGATTCTGATATATTTTTAAGGGCTTGAAAAGCAAAATTGATTTCTAATTTTATCAAAAAAATCACAGGCCTTTATATCAAAGTGCTAGGTTTCTTAATACCTTTGTGTCACCCCTTATAAATGCAAAAACTGATTGATCTCTCTTATGTGTGTGTGATAGGCCAAATCTAAACATGGTCAGAGGCAAGCAGACCTTGAAGATCTTGTGGAATGGGAATGCTTTCATCGCCCGTACCGTGCTGCGTGTCAAACAGGCATGCCAATCAGTTTGCAGACCTTAGCAGGGCCCTGCATGTGCAAACATATAGGATTGGTGTGATAGTTTCGTTTAGCATTCTCATTTGGAAGACATTCTGGAATATTCAAATAAATAACTGGGAAATGTCCAGATAGACATAATAATATGGCTTAAAAATATTAATTATTTGCCAGAGAGAGAAAGAAAAGATCACCAGCAAATCGAACAATGTACGAGCGTGAACCCTCAGTGAAAACTGAAAGGGTGATTGTGGGCATGAGGCCTGAGCTATGACCAAATCACCACAGGGGAAATTTATTTCCAGCTATAGAAACCGGCAAAGACGACAGCTCTGCATTTACTGAAAGAACAAAATAGTATTACCTCTATTTGTTTAGAAAGACAAAAGAGAAAAAAATGTGGGGGAGAAAAGCAACACCCAGTTGGAACCCTGAACAACCAAACAGCACAAAAGATATTACACACACTAATATTTGGACAGGAAAGTTTGGGGATTTTTTCAAGCAGACAAGTGAAGTCTATTTTGATGTTTCAGGCTCTACAGAGACAGAACGTTCTCTGGAAGGAGTATAGAGAAATGAGAGGTGGAGAGAAAATTCGTGAGAAGATCAAGAAGATGGGGCCATTAATGCAATAAGAAAATCCATATGCAATTAAGGGCGACGGAAATATTCTGAATTGGAATATCACTCTGTAAGTTTACAGTGCATATTGCCAATAGCCAAGTGTCCAAGCCAAATCCAAAACAAAGAAATAAGTAAATATAAATTTAAAGCTATTAAATGGAAAAATACTATCATGAATGACTGATACGATTAAGCTGTATTTTCACAAAGATGTCATCAGGCGGATTTAGAATGAAACCAGAGAGTTAGGGGGCTGCTGCAATTGCTTGGATGCTGTAGATATTTATTTAGCGAAAACTGGTCCTTTATTTACTATTTACTCCTTCTTTCTGGCTCTTTTCTCTTCTCTTTTTTTTTTTTTTACTTCCTTAATTTTAATTTTTAAATTTTATGACTTCCCTCTTCTGCGGCAGGCTGCTTCCCTTATCTTTCTTTGCTGAACTAGGCCACTCTTATTAACACAGAACATGTAGTTCTTGACTTAGAACTTCTTCATTTCCACTTCATACTTATGCCACATTTTGGATTCTACCTTAAAAAAAAATCCATAACATTTTTAAAGCATTTTGGAATTAATATTTGTGGTAGTAATGCAATTTTATTTGACAGTTTTGTAGTATTTTGATTTGCTGAAACAACTGGTTATGATGATGGTAGAATTCTTCTGGTTAATGAGGCCAGGAAAGTCATATGGACAAAATAAGAGATCTTTAGGGACTTAGGGCTTTGGAAGTTTTTCTATGAAGACCTAAGAGATTTATAGACAACAGATTTTACAACATTTAGGTACACGATAGCATAATACTATAGCACCCACAAATACTAAGCAATATTCAGAGTCTAAATACAGTCAAACTCATTTTGATTGTAAAAATTTAGTTTTTCAATTTGCCTCCTGCTGCACAGAAGTAATATACCAGGCGATTCATTTCCACATCTGAACTGTTGTTAAGCACAATGGCTGAAGGAGAGCTAGATGCAGGGTTTGGCTATTATGTCACACTCGGAGGAAAAGGAATAAAATTACAGTGCAGAATGACCTATCAAATTTGCTTGACAGGTGCTAATTCACTTTGATCTATCCTTCACCATAATTTCATTGGTGGGGAGGACATACATATTTATAAGTGCACAAGCAGGTTGCTGTTGTTCTGTTTGTAATTTACAGCAACAAAGAATTCATTTAGATTTCCATATTAGAGGTCCCAAGGTGACCCTGTACTGGATATGCCTGCTGTGTAGGATTCCTAACATAATAAAGAATAAAGCAAAACAATAGTACATCATGACCTGGGCTCATGGGTAATCAAGTCACATATTTATCGCTGAAACAATAGCACCGTGCAACACAACGTCATTACTATAATTTGCTGATGAAAGCCCAAGGGACCCCAGGAAGTGTCTGTCAGGAGAGCCGCTGATTAATCTGAGTTACTTATGCTTTATTAAAGAGTTATTGTTTTAATCATAATTAATAATAAGTAGTTACCCATGGAAAAGTTGCAGGGGAGATCTAGCTCAACCCCTTGAGAGGCAGACAGGTCTTAAGCTTTGTTAACCATGAATTACCAGCACATACAACAAAACAGAGAACCAAATGGGAGAACAATAACAGTTTTATTCCAGAAGATGGATTTAGAATCCCATCACCTATGAAAAATGTTACCTTTTACATAAATATCTCTTAGGTAAACATGACCATGGTCCATTACCTTTGTATTCCATGAAATGCTTTATGACCTCAGTGGGGTGAGATATTTTACTTCTAAGGAAAGTCATCTCAACTTCTATGTATACAGTAAACATTTCAGTGCATGGTACAACTAATGAAATGCCATAAGTAAGCAAAAGTCTTGAATAGGCATTTCGTTAAGCAAGATATGACTAGCTAATAGCATATGGAAAAGAGCTTAATATGATTAGTAATTAGAGAAATGTAAATTAAATCACAGTAAGAGAGCATTACACCCCCACTAGAATGGTATAATGAGAAAGTTGATAATACCAAGTGTTGGTCAGGATGTGAAGAAACTGAGTACCCTTCCCCTTGATGGTGGGATGTAAAATGTTACAGCCACATTGAAAATATTTAAGTAACTTAAAAAAAGGTTAAACACACATTACCATAGGCCATACTGGTTCCTCTCCTACGTATCTGAGAGAAATGAAAGTATATATATATGTATATGCAATTCATAAAAATCTCAACTAGAAACACTACAAATGCCCATCACCTGGTAAATGGATAAACTAAATGTATCATCCATTCAATGGAATTTTGCTCATCAAGAGGACAAATGCACATAATAAATTAAAAATCTCAAAATAATCATGCTGAGAAAATAAGTCAGATGAAATATTACATATTATATGATTTCATTTACATGAAACTTCTAGAAAAGGCAAAACTCCATAAGCAGAAAATAGATCAGAGATTGCCTGGGGCTGAGGGTGGGAGTGGGGATGTCTCAAATTTGCAGGAGGAAACTTTTCAGGGTGACAGAGTGTTCTGAAAATGGATTTTGATGATGGTTGCTCCCTGGTTTATATTTACTATCAAACTGTACACTTCACTGGGTGATTTGCATGATGTGTAAATTATGTCCCAATAAAGCTTTCAAAATGCATCAAGGCATAAATTTAAGATCTGCAAACTCCTGTCCATGTTCACAAATCATAAGAAGTTTACTTTAAAGATAAATAAGTATACCATAATTACTCACTAATAGCATTATCTTTCTCCTGGAGAGGGTATTCTGCAACTCTCAGAAAATTAAGACTATAGCTGGTTGTACCTGGTGAAAGGTGTCAAGTATTCCTTTATAGGATCAGACCATTATGGAGACCAAACCACTGAGGTGACTTCACGGGCACTCCAGGTGCAGGGCCGATCGCTTAAAGGGGCAGCCAGATCCTCAGTTGGCCAGTCAACACTACGTATTAAGCCATTCCAATGACCTCATGGAGCAAATTCTCATATTAAAAAGCTCCAGGGAGATTTTCCAGGGAACTCAACAAGTTGATTAAAGAACTGTATCAGCATTTCAACATCTTTGTAAGTAGGGACAGTGACCTGGAGGCAAGAGTCAAGAGATAAGATTCTTCTCCATAGAAAGGGCAGTAAGCATGGGTTTTTAATTACTAAAATAGTCTTCTACTGAGGAAAATTTCATGAGTGTGTCCTCCAACTACAGGGTGTGGCATTTATTGACATGCCAGATAGCCCCCTTGCTGAAGCTTCTGAAATGTCATCCTCTGATCCATTCCTAATTCTGAGTAAGAACACAAGTAGCATATGATGGGCTGAGAACTGAAATGAAAACAGATACAAGGCCCTTTGCAACATTTCTTGTAGAACAGCATTTCAATTACCAAGAGAAAGTGGATTCTCTAGGATGCTACAAGGCAGATGTCAGCCTCAATCGGTCAAATCCAAGAAATGTGTTTGAGTTTCTCATAAACAATAAGGAATCCCACATCTAATTCTGATTCATGTTTTCAAAGCCTACCAAATTAACAGTTACCTGCAGTAATTCAGGTAATACATTATTAACATTTTGTTTCCACTTAGGATTCAAACACAAAAGAAACTAAAAACCTTCTGTTGTCGAATGTAGGAGAATCTGGCAGAGTGATGACTGCCACAGAAGCCTTGATTTCCCATCTTCCTTTTCTAACTATTTCCTGCTTTTCCTTTAAAATTCATATTAGATCTGTGGTTTTAAAAAAAGATTTTATTAACTACCTGATGTCTTACTTCCAGACCCTTATTCAAGTCTGATTTAGATGTTGCCCCACTATTTTGCCAGGGCATACAAAACAGATGTCTATAATTTTCCCTATCACATGCAGACATTGATTTACTTTTCTTTCTCTCATATTAGATAATTTGTTAAGAGGAAGGATAAATACAGATGTGTGTGTGTATGTGTGTGTATACATGTACATACATGGAAATGGCCTCATTTTCTAAGACCTGAACTAGAATTTCATAATTTGTAGAAACATGATATAGGTACATGATTGGAAGAATTGGTATTTTTAAGATGTCCATACTACCCAAAGCAATGAACAGATCCAGTGCAACCCCTACAAAAATTACAATTATATTTTTCACAGTAATAGAATAATCCTAAAATTTTATAGAACTACAAGACTCTGAATTGCCAAATCAATCTTGAGAAAGAAGAACAAAACTGGAAGCATCACACTGCCAGGTTTCAAAGTATATTACAAAGCTACAGTAATTTAAACAGTATGGTATCAACCTAAAAACAGACTCATAGATCACTGGGACAGAGCAGAGAGCCCAGAAATAAAACCATGCGTATTTCATCAGTTAATTTACACAAGGGAGCCAAGAAGACACAGTGGGGAAGGGACCATGTCTTCAATAAATGGCATTGGGAAAACTGGTCAGCCACATGCAAAGGAATGAAACGTGACCACTATCTTAGACCAGACACAAAAATTAACTCAACATGGATTAAAGACTTGAATATAAAACTTGAAACCATAAAACTAGAGAGAAACATAGGCATGTAAGCTCCCTAATTTAAGTGTTGGTGATAATTTTTTAATCTGACACCCAAAGCAAAAGCAGCAAAAGCAAAAAAAATGAGCAAGTGGGACAATGTTAAAATAAAAATCTTCTGCACAGCAAAGGAAACTATCAACAGAATAAAAAGGCAACCTATGTAATAGAAAAAAATATTTGCAAATCATGTATCTGATAAGGGGCAAATATCCAAAATATATAAAGAACTCATAGAATTCAACAGCAGAAAGGATGGCTATTATCAAAAAGACAAGAAATCATAAGTGTTGGCCAGGATGTGGAGAAAAGGGAAACTTTGTGCACTGTTGATAGGAATGTAAATTGTTGCATCCATTACAGAAACAGTATAGTCATTCTTCAAAAAATTAAAATAGATCTAGCATACGACCCAGCATTTCTACTTTTGGGTATTTATCCAAAGAAAATGAAAACACAAACTTGAAAAGATATATACATCCCATGTTCACTGCAGCATTATTTACAATAGCCAAGACATGGAAGCAGCCTAAGTGTCCACCAGCGGATGAATGGATAAAGAAATTCTTGCATATATGTTATTATGGAATATTACTTAGCTATAAAAAATAAAATCTTCCCATTTGCAAAACACGGGCAACCTCAAGCGCATTATGAAAAAAGTCAGACAGAGAAAGATACCATATGATCTCTCTTATATGTTGAATCTAAAAAAAAAGAAAAAGAAACAAAACAAAAAGTAAGCTCAGAGATACAGAGAACAGATTAGTGATTGCCAGAGGTGGGAGGTGGAAAGTGAGAGAAATGGGGGAAAAGGGCCAACAAAACAAACAAAAAACAATTAAAAAAATAAGGACTCTTACACAGCCATTAAAATGATGTTTATGATGGGTGTTCAGCAATACAGGAAAATGTTTTACCTATAAGTGAGACGAAAAGAGCAGAATATAAAATTGTAGTATAAATGACACCCACTGTACAAAATCTATGCATGGAAAAGAAGCTGGGTGAATAAATTTTTTTAAAAAAGGAAAAAAAATTGCTGTCTATCATCATCTACCTAATATATGTAACATAAACATTTATTAGGATATATAATATTACTGTTGTCATGTTTACTGAGCTGTTTGAGAATAAGTTGCTGACATCATGACGTTTTACCTCAAATAATTCAGGGAGGCTCTTCTAAGAAAAAGGAAACTGGTATGTGACCACCATATAGTCATCAAATTCAGCTAATGGGAATCCTGATGTAACTTGCAAGGTCCCTCCTGCTCCGGCTGCCCATCCAGCACCACCTTTCTGTGTCTGCCCCAGGACCTTTGTATGCTGAACTCCAGGTATGAACCATCACTTCCTGGATGGGCACACTCTCCTGTTCTCCTCCATTCCTTTGTGCATGCAGTTTCCTTACTTTAAATACTTTTTCCAGCTCTGTTCTCAACTGAACTTGTTTTGAAGTCTTTGTGTTTGAATGCAGGCTGTGCCATCTGATCGCTGTGTGAGCATGGGGTGGTTAATTAACCATCATTTATTAAATGGTATTAAAAACAGTAACTGGTGAGAATGTTGTGAGGCTAAAGAGAGATCCTTTAGGTCACGAGTTTGGAAGAGTGCCTGGAAAAACGTGAGCATTCAAAATAGACTTACTACCACTCGTACGACGATATTCCTGCTGCGGCATTCACTTCTCAGACCTTGGCTTAAATTTCACGAGCTTTGGGAAGGTCTCATCGATCCCCAAATACAAATTCCGTGGCCCACTTGAGAATTTAGCCATCTTGTACTTTCCCTCTAAAAACACCCACCTTAATTTTCTGGAAGTATTTTTTAATCATTTGTTTCCTCTAGTTTGTGTTTGAAGTCTTTGCAATACTGACTACATCTGACTTACTCAATTTTATAAGCCTAGTACTTAGCAAAGTACCTGGTACCCAATAAGGTTTTAATAAGGACTTTTTGAATCAGTGAATGAGTTTCAATGATTCAGAATTCAGACTTAATTTCAGGATCTAATGGCCAAAATAATTTTCCCAAACTAGGCTGACAACGGACTGTTCAAGGGAAGTCCAGATGGGTTAATTGTAGAACACATATTTATTCTTCAGGGATACAGAAACACCCTAACACTCAGGGAAACTTGTTTACATGCAGCGTGAAACTTTCAGTGTGCTTTTTTCCAAGCTGTTAAAAAAAAATGAAGGAATTAATTCCTCTGAGCAGTCCATTTCTCACCACTTTCTCGACATTAAATTCAATGCTAGATTTGTGTTTTAAGCAAAGTTAACAGGAAAGAAGATGAGACAATCCATTTGTTACTCAAATAAAATAACGAGAAGTCAGTGAAAGTGTACACTGATGGTGCCGTGTGGGTAAAGAAACAAGGGACACACAGTCCTTCAGGTACTGACCCAGGCACACCTGTTAATAGGCCCACATGCAGCATGGGCAGGTCAGGGACATGCTGAGAATTATCAGGCCTCATAGCTGAGATCAAAAGTCAAGAGTCACTGGGAAAAACATTGTTTTTTTTCTCTAATCAATTCAGGAAAAAAAGACATATCAAACTTCTAATGAATGATTAAAATGAAAGTTTTTTTCTAGGTTTGTGAATGAAAGTTTCCCAAATGTGTCCTTATATAAAGATTACTTATTCAGCTGACCTTGAACAATGCAAGAGTTAGGGGTGCCAACCCTTCATGCCTTTAAAAATATGCCTATAACTTTTGACATCACCCCAAATTTTATTAATAGCCTACTGTTGACCTAAATCTTTATGTATAACATAAACAGTTAAATAACACATAATTTGTATGTTATATGTATAATATACTGTATTCTTGCCTTATTAATAAAGCTGGAGAAAAAAACAAAATGCTTTTTTCAAATTGTTGCAAATATCCCAGATTTTTTCCAATATATTTATTGAAAAAAATCCTGCATAAAACTGGACCCAGGGAATTCAAATGGATGCTGTTCAAGAGTCAACTGTATAGTGAAACTGTACAAATTTATATTCTGCAAAATCCAAATACATAATAACTTAAATGATAGGCTAATATGAAGTTATACTTTTAAACTTTAATAGAATAACATGTCTTTGACTTTAGAGAAATGTTCTTTAAAAATCTCTTTAGAAACTACTATTTGTATACAAATTAATATCTCAGAAAGATTAATTTCACATTTCATTAGCCTAGCTCAAATTCCATAGACTTGTAATAAAATGCATGAAAAAAGCACTAAAGTTATTCACAAACTTAAAACGTCCTTCCCAAATTTTAAATCCATTCACAATATAAACTCTTCTTATAGGACTCAACTGGGAAACAAACGAACACCATAAAAGAGATCGTTTTTCTCTTCTCGTTATGACGGTGATGATGAGGAAGGAAGTATTGCCAGGGACCACACATTATCAGGCACCAGACATCATGCTAAACCTTTTATGTATCTTATCTCATTTCCTCTCACAACAGGCTTTTTGAGGTTGTTC
This sequence comes from Smutsia gigantea, assembly GCA_032199065.1. Classification (NCBI taxonomy): domain Eukaryota; kingdom Metazoa; phylum Chordata; class Mammalia; order Pholidota; family Manidae; genus Smutsia; species Smutsia gigantea. The sequence goes on along the minus strand of JAVSCE010018556.1, from coordinate 134,928 downwards.
TTTATTTTTCCCAATTTGAAATTAGGAAAATGGGCTGAGAGAAGTCAAATGACTTTCTCCAAATCATTCAGCTGATACATGGTGCAGTGGAGGTTGAACTCAATTGGATCATCTATTTTAGGAACTTCTCAGAATGAACTGTTCTGTATGTTACAGGTCTACATCTAAGAAAATGAGGGTGTTAATATTCAGAATCACAAGAGCTGTCATCTCTTAGTCGTCAGCCTGTAGGATGGCACTGGATGAGGGAGACATACTATAGCCTATTAAATAATCCTAAAAGAGATACATGCTTGGACACGTAAAAGAGGTAGGTCAAGACCTGGTGGAATTTCTCTGCTCTACATTCCTGTAGCTCCATGTTTGTCCCAGCTAGACCTTCTCAGCTAGTGTATGTAGACCTTCCTGGTATGGTGTCGGACTGAAGTCTGCCTGCCCCATGTGAAGCCCCCAGAGGTCAGGGAATGTGTCTGACTTTGCTCACTACTGGCTCTCCAGCCTTTCCCAGCACTATGCATGGAGGAGGTTCTGAGTGAACATTCGCTGACTGGGTCCGGCAAGCATGTGTGGTCAGGCTGCTGCAATGCTGAGTTCTTAGTAAGCCTTTGTTCTTCCTAACACGCTTCCTGGAGGTATGCGACCTCTTTCAAGGCTGGCTCCAATGTTCTTCTTATCCTAATTTCAGCTACTGGCAAATTTGAGGAATTATGACTTATGAGCATTAGGTCTGGTTCCTCTAGCTGTAGTCCCGGATGCAGGTGAAAGAATGTGCTTTAACATGAAAACATACAAGCTGCTGTGAAGTTCACTCTAAGCCCAGCAAGTGCTGCAAGATAAAAAAAAAACCCTGTCTTTCGATATAACATATTCATACAAGTTCTGAGGGGCTACAAAGAGTTCAAATAAGATCACACCCTGGGAATATTCCCACAGAATCTAATCAGTTAAGCCTTCAAAGGAAGCCCCTCCAATCATATTCTTCCTTTTAGAAAGAAAATAATTGATATTTGATATTAGAGGCTTTGAGATATGAGAATATTTGATTCTAAAGACAACATGTCCTAGACTGCCTTAGTAGGCAGATAATAAAGCTTTAGATATCTTGTGAGGAAAAAATTAATATATGTCAAATTGAAAAGGTACATATACACTATAGTGTAGGAAGTGCTTCCTATACATCATTCCTTTCTTGGAAGTCTCACAACCAGCGTAGTGAGGTGGGTGCTATTATTTCTTCTTTAACAGATGAGTAAACTGAGGCTCAGAGTGTAAAGAAACTTGATCAAGGTCACAGAGTTCCCTAGTGGCAGGATTGGAATCTGCTTATTTTTCAAAGCATCTTACCACCCCTAAAGCCTTTGGAGTTAAGATGGGACTCATGAGAGAATTTCTTAAAAACCTATCTTGGATCTGTCATGAGAAATGCACTCAAGTTCCTCAAATGGTTAAACACAGAATTAACATACAAACCAGAGATTCCACTCCTGGGCATACCTCGAGTAAAAACAAGGATTCAAACACACACCTGTAGACAAATACAACAGCACTATTCATAACAGGCAAAGGTAGAAATAACCCAAATGTTCATCAACAGATGAGGGGATAAACAAACTGTGGAATGTACATATAATGGACTATTATTCAGCCATAAAAAGAATTAAAGTACTGACACAGGTGACAACATGGATGATCTTGGTAAACACGATGCTAAGTGAAAGAAAACAGATACAAAAGGGCCACTCTTGCCTGATTCGGTTTATGTGAGATGCCCAGAAGAGGCACATGAGTAGATGCAGGAAGTGAATTAGTTTAGTGGCTGCCATGGGCTAGGAGGACAGGGAAGTGGAATTGAATGCTTAATGGGTAGAGGGTTTCATTTTGTAGTGATAAAAATGTTTCGAAACTAGGTAGAAGTCATGTTTGTGCAACATAGGGAATGTACTAAATACTACTGGATTGTTCATCCCATAAAATGGTTATTTTATGTTGCCCTATTTATGTGACTTTCACCTAAAAGAAAAAAAGGGCTCAAAATACTTATAGAAATTTTAAGACAGATTGGGATTCCCAATGTTCAAACTGGGATTCCCTGTTTTCATAATCAAATAAATAAGGAAGGCATTTCCTTGGCCTTGTGCATATTGCATTTTTGGTAAGATGGACAGTTTTTAGCAACGCAGCCACATCTTTCTGAATCTGGCATTCTGCCTTGGGCGGGAATGCAGCAGTGTGCCAGCCGTGCATCAGAAGGCAGCTCGGACTGGACTCAGGGGAGTGTGGGAACCGGCAGATCATGCCCTCCTGGAGCCCGTTTACCCTTCCACAGAGGGGGATGGAATTAGGCCGGAGGAGTGACTGTTACATTACCTTCTAAAAAGTTTTATAAGTTAATAGTTTATTAATGAAATGAAAAGTGTGTCTTCATCTTGCCTATAATAGGCATAATATTAAATTTTGTCCCCAAAGTGCCTGCTGCAAAGCAATACTTTAGGAGTGAAGCACGATGGATGCCATGATGAAAATGAGGAGATTGTTCTGCAGATGTTGGCTGAGAAAGGAGCTGGAGCCATAATAGATCAAAGCCTTATTAAACCTAGCAATCTACTTAAATACAACAGTTGTGATACAATATGTTTCTTTCCCTATACGTGTGTGGCTGAGCGCTTCATAATAATAACAGTGTTCCTGCACACAGCAGAAATTCTGAATTACCGAATGACCATGGTCATCAGAATAATGGCTCCCAATGAGGTCTAAATCCTAATCCCAGGAAGCTGTGAATATGTTATCTTACATGGAAAAATAAATTTGAAATTATTTTAGAGTGAAGAGTCACAAAAATAAAGTTGTGGATGGAGGTGAGGCTGGCCTTTCAATAGGGAGAGTATCCTGGGTCACATAGGTGGTGCCCATCACAAGGACTCTTAAAAGGTAGAAGATGAAGTCAGGACAGCCAATGTTAGAATGATGCCAGATGAGAAAGACTCCATTGGCCACTGCTGGCTTTGAAGACTGCTGGCTCCAAAGGCTCCCTTTGAAGGGAATGCTGGCAGCCTCTCGGAGCTGGAAAGGGGTGCTCACAGATACAGCCTTGATTACTCCACCTGGAGAGCACACATTTTTAAGGAGGTTATGACAGTGAAGGAGAGGGATATGGGAAAAAAATACATAACTAAAGAGATTGAAATAGAACCTATAGGGAAAACAGTTATGATTAATCAGTGTCCTTGAAGCTGACACAGGCATGAACAGACCCTATCTTCATAGTGGATCACTGAACAGTAAGAATGGTACACACGCCATAGGTCCAAATAAGGAGATCACACACATTAAAAACAGAAACTAAGAGTGAAATGACAGAAATATATACATTGGTCTCTGTCTCCTGTTCCTTACATGAGCTGCAAAAATCTTGTAAGTAGGGGTGCTAGGAGCATCTTTTGTTTTAATGATTTGTCTTTAACCTTGGTTCCTGACACAGCTCCGAAGAGGGGCCTCCTGGTGATGGGAGCACCTGACACTGAGCTCCTAACCCCCTTGGAGTCTCCTGGTGATGGGAGCACCTGACACCGAGCTCCTAACCCCCTTGGAATCTCCTGGTGATGGGAGCACCTGACACCGAGCTCCTAACCCCCTTGGAATCTCCTGGTGATGGGAGCACCTGACACCAAGCTCCTAACCCCCTTGGAGTCTCCTGATGATGGGAGCACCTGACACTGAGCTCCTAACCCCCTTGGAGCCTCCTGATGATGGGTGCACCTGACACCGAGCTCCTAACCCCCTTGGAGTCTCCTGATGATGGAAGCACCTGACACCGAGCTCCTAACCCCCTTGGAATCTCCTCAGTGATGGGAGCACGTGACACCGAGCTCCTAACCCCCTTGGAGTCTCCTGAGTGATGGGAGCACCTGACACCGAGCTCCTAACCCCCTTGGAGTCTCCTGAGTGATGGGAGCACCTGACACCGAGCTCCTAACCCCCTTGGAGTCTCCTGGTGATGGGAGCACCTGACACCGAGCTCCTAACCCCCTTGGAATCTCCTGGTGATGGGAGCACCTGACACCGAGCTCCTAACCCCCTTGGAATCTCCTGGTGATGGGAGGCACCTGACACTGAGCTCCTAACCCCTTGGAGCTCCTGATGATGGGAGCACCTGACACCGAGCTCCTAACCCCTTGGAGCCTCCTGAGTGATGGAGCACCTGAACGAGGCCTACCCCTTGGAGTCCCTGGTCCTGGTGATGGGAGCACCTGACACCGAGCTCCTAACCCCTTGGACTCCTGATGATGGGAGCACCTGACACCGCTCCTAACCCCTTGGAGTCTCCTGATGATGGAAGCACCTGACACCGAGCTCCTAACCCCCCCTCAGTGATGGGAGCACCTGACACCGAGCCCTAACCCCTTGAGTCTCCTGAGTGATGGGAGCACCTGACCTAACCCCCGAGCTCCTGGGAGTTCCTGAACGAGCTCCTAACCCCTTGGTCTCCTGAGTGATGGGAGCACCTGACACCGAGCTCCTAACCCCTTGGAGTCTCCTGGTGATGGGAGCACCTGACACCGAGCTCCTAACCCCTTGGAATCTCCTGGTGATGGGAGCACCTGACACCGAGCTCCTAACCCCCTTGGAATCTCCTGGTGATGGGAGCACCTGACACTGAGCTCCTAACCCCTTGGAGCCTCCTGATGATGGGTGCACCTGACACCGAGCTCCTAACCCCTTGGAGTCTCCTGATGATGGAAGCACCTGACACCGAGCTCCTAATGGAATCTCTGGTGATGGGAGCACCTGACACTGAGCTCCTAACCCCCTTGGAGCCTCCTGATGATGGGTGCACCTGACACCGAGCTCCTAACCCCCTTGGAGTCTCCTGATGATGGAAGCACCTGACACCGAGCTCCTAACCCCCTTGGAATCTCCTGGTGATGGGAGCACCTGACACCGAGCTCCTAACCCCCTTGGAATTTCCTCAGTGATGGGTGCACCTGACACCGAGCTCCTAACCCCCTTGGAGTCTCCTGAGTGATGGGAGCACCTGACACCGAGCTCCTAACCCCCTTGGAGTCTCCTGAGTGAATGGAGCACCTGACACTGAGCTCCTAACCCCCTTGGAGTCTTCTGGTGATGGGAGCACCTGACACCGAGCTCCTAACCCCCTTGGAGTCTCCTGAGTGATGGGAGCACCTGACACCGAGCTCCTAACCCCCTTGGAGTCTCCTCAGTGATGGGAGCATCTGACACCGAGCTCCTAACCCCCTTGGAGTCTCCTGGTGATGGGAGCACCTGACACTGAGCTCCTAACCCCCTTGGAGTCTCCTGGTGACAGGAAGGTCTTTTGTTCTAGTGAGGTATCTTGTGGGGGACTCCTAGGTGGGGGCTGTTCACCGGAACACCCAAGCCATGAGTAGAAGCTTAGAACCTTCAGTGCCTCCTCATTCTCCGGAGAAGGGCTGGAAGTGGAGTTCACAGTCTCTCATGGCACATGATGGAGTCTCTCGATGTACCCTCACAGCGTAGGGGTCAGAGAGCCTCGGGGCTGTGAGCACATCCCCGTGACAGGAGGGGGACACCCCGGCTCCGTGGGGACAGAAGCTCCCGCACTTGAGACCCTCCCAGGCCTTGCTCTTGTACCTCCTCATCTGGCTGTTCGTTCATGTCCTTCAGCCCATTCTTTATTACATAATAAGCTGGTGAACATAAAGTCTTTCCCTGAGTTCTGTAAGCTGCCCCAGCAAATGGTGGAATCCAAGAAGGGGGTTATGGGAACCTCTGCTTTGGAGCCAAGTTGGATTACTGGTGAGTAGCCTGGAGACCTGCTCCTGACGACTGGCCTCCGATGTGGGGCGGCCTTGAGGGACTGAGGCCTGAACCTGTGGGGTGTGCCCTGACTCCGGTCAGTGTCAGAACTGAATGGAATGGCTGCTTGCTGAGTTGCTCGATGTAGGGGAACCTGCACTTCTGGGCTCGGAGCTGCGTGGGAACGGCAGGAGGGCCTCCCTGACACTGAGGGACTGTCGTCGGCAGGCCTCAGCCAATGGGGGAGGTCCTTGTGTCTTGTCCACCCCACTATTTCAGGACCAGAAGGCATTTAGCAGGGCTTGCCTTTACTTTTTCTTTACTACCTCCATATCAGGGGGATGGTTTTAGTATTATTTTTGCTATACAAAGAGATCTTCCTAAAAAAGTTTATTATCAGTAAGACATGAGGACTGGGTCTGCTCTTAGTTTGCTCCTGCCAGACACACAGTCAGCAGAGTGACACTAGACGTCTCGGCAGCTCTTCCTCAGTGCGGGTGCCATCTGCCCCGCAGGTGAGTGGGGCCAGCGCCCTCTCTCAAGGCATCGCCACGCTCCTCAGCCTAACCAACACAACCTGCCCCGAGGAAGGTATGTCCTCCTACTTTAACAATGAGAACAAATACCATTCAGGAAGAAACCAGAAGTGAGTATCTCCTCTGAGTTTAAAAGGAAATCAAAATGTTTAATAATATTTTATAAGCACGTAAGTATTGGTGAGAGGATTACTTGTGCATTATTTATACTTTCCCCTTTGGAAGGCAGAACTATTTCAATAGGCATGATGATCAAAATGCATATAGAGAAGGCTGTGCTGCACAATTTCATTTCTTACCAGTTAGGAAACTGCAGGGTGTGGAAAAGAAGACAATTCATCCATTGAAGGCAAGTGTATCAGAGAGTTTATCAAGATAGTGAGAAACGTCCACCAGTTTCTGCAGGCCAAACTGATCTTTGAAAAGCTCATGTGCCTCGAAGTTGTCAGCCAAGCGGTTGGCGGAACAGGAGTTGAAAAGTAGTCTGCTCAGGCCAAGAGAAAAATACATGGATTCCAGAGCCTAACAAGAAAATGTCTGAGAGAGAAAGAGGGGAGGTGCCGCCTGGCCCACAGAGGTGGAGGAGAAACATCACCCAAAGCAGGAGCGATGGAAACGCCTTCTCAGCGGAAGAAAGTATCGTCACATAAGCCAATTGAATTTCCACAGCTTAAAGTTTTGGAGATATTAAGCTCAACTCTTTACAGAAATGCCTCTGTTTTGTCTTTCTTGGCTGAAGAGCAGCAAGACCGGGGTGAGTGCAGATGAAGAGAAACGTATCAAAGGCAAAAGAACAAGAAGGAATGAACAGAAATGGCATTGCAACAATAGCAAGGAGACTAAACCATATGAAAGGAGATAAACTTCAGCATGAGAATGAGACTTGTGAAAATTTTAAATTATTTTAGAGTGAAGAGTCGTAAAAATAAGACCTATTATAAGGATACCAATTTTGCCCTTATAAATTTCTACTTCTCTTTTCTGAATTTTGGGGAAAAAAATACATATTCATAACAACTAGGATGATGAAGTGTGGTGAGTTAAACCGTCTGTGTTTCACTCCCCTCACTTACTGCCAGTGGCCCCCCGCCCCCTGCCACATGCTCGGGTCCTCAGGCTGGGTGAACCGCACCCGCATCTGCATCGGCCAGTGAGACACTGCGGACGCGCGATAAGCGGGGACGAGCTCTTGCTCTTCTGCGGTCACCTTCGGAAGGCCACCCCCTGATGGCTGCTGGTCCCGGGGCATGGGACACTCGTGGGGCAGACCTGAACCCCGCCCGGAACCCTGGCCCAGCTACAGCAAGCCCAGATGGACCAAACCCCAGCTGCCCTGCAGACACAGGAGTGAGAAATGCATCCTCTCGTTCTGTGCCAAGGAGGATTCCGGGTGGATACGGAGCACACCCCAGTGACCTCTCACTGTCTGGCTCGCTCAGGAAGTTCCAATTTCTTCTGTTGCCCAGAAAATTATTTATAGTGCCTCTTCTCACTCCCAAATTCTATGATCACCATGACAATAACAGACATTTAGCTTCGTAATTTTTCACATTTTCATTTGTAAGTTAGCTCTGAATCTTGCTTCCTTTCTGCTTCCCACTGTTCCTGGGGGTGCCCATAGCCTGTGGCTCTGCCCAGTGCATCCCCTGGTGAAGGGCTGCAAGTGCCTCCCCGACCAGGCGATGCTCTGAGCTCCAGCCCCTCTTCCAAAGCTACCCTCCTGACACTACCTTCCTTTCTTTTCCCTCTTACATATCTGGACCTACCTTTCTCCCCCAAACCTTCAACTGACTTCTTTCTTATTTCTTAATCCCTGCAGATCCAGGGACAGCTGTCAGGGAAAGCTCCTTTATTCTCCAGCCTCTGCAGCACACACCCACCCACCACAAGGCACCATAGGGCTCTCCTTGCAGCTCCTGTACAACACCGCACATAACAGTGGCCCCGGGGCTGCGGGTGTGATGAGGTGCCCCCTCTCTGGGTGAACATTGTCCCACTCAGACATCCACACAGCTGCTTCCCAGGCTGGACTGCTCTTCACTTGGCTAATCCCTGCATGGTTTTCAGAGTTCAGCTAAAACCTGCTTCTTCTCAAAGCTCTATCGACACAAGCCTGACACTCAACAACATCTGCTGAAGAAAGGTACAGAAACAGAGGTGAGTTCATGAGTGAGAAGTGAGTGCTGGCTGAAATCCGTCTCCTCACTGAGGGCCCAGCATACGGTGTGCCTCAGTATTAGCCCATCCAGGAGGTGAGAAGGCTGAGCTGCACGCTCTCCTGGGGTCCTTTCAGCTCAAAGGGATGTTATCCTGTCATAACCTTTGGTTTCTGGTGACAGACCATACTGGTGGGAGAGGAGAGACAGGGGAAAGACCTGGGTGATAGACAGAGGGGAGCACCAGGCCCCATGAGACAGATGGGCTCAGTTAGAGTGTCAGGCTCCATTTATCATCTAATCTGAGGGCACCAAAAAATGGAGATTTGGAGGGTTTCCCAAACATATGTATACACACATATGTATATTTTTAAGGCTTCCCCTTATATTTATATATCTATATTGTATTTAAGGCTTCCTCTTATAGCTATGCCAAAGCCCTCAGCCAAGCCACTGTTTGCTGCCCTCTGGACAGCCCCTAAATAGCCATGCCCTCCCTGCCTGCTCCACTCCAGTCCTGTTTCACAGTGAAGTCAGAGTGACTATGGAGCAGGTGAGCCCAGCCCAGGCCCCCTGCGGCTCCGCAGCGCTCTTACACTACGTGCTGAAATCCTCAACGTGGCCTACAAGGTCCCCTTCAGCCGACTTCTCAACAGTCCTTCATGTCTCCCTACTTGCTGTGTGTGTTTTTTTTCCAACTGAGACACACGAGGCTCCATCCTTGGGCTTCCCAGGCCCCTCCTTCTTCCCTCAGCCCCTCATGCCCTTACCAACACCAGACTGAATGCCGAGCTAAATGTTAATCGCTGTATTTCTCTTCTCTGGTCCTCACACTCAGGTGTGCTATGTCAGATAACTTAATCACCCTTTGGAGTCCTTAATTACACTAAGATGTTCCACATCAGGCTCCCCAACTACAGACTTTGCCCTAGGACGGCAGAGACTCAGTACTGGACCCCCGGCCCCGGGGACAGGGATTACAATATCAGAATCTCATCACTGATGAAACAGCCTTGGCCCAATTGCTGAATCGGAACCTACCCATGAAGAATCAATCAGACAAGCCCAGAAGGTGGGTATTACAAGAAAACCATCCAGGGTGTCCTTTAGATTTCTGGGTCATGTCTAACATCCGGAGTTACCTGATTCCATGGTGTGGTCTGTGCCTCTCATTGGCTTTGAGCTGTCTTACACCTCTGGAGGGCACGGAAGCCTGGCAGGAAGGCGGTGATGATTGCCTATACGTGTGTACGAATTCTGTCCAGTGGAGGCGCAACTGATTTTCCCTCCTCAGCCCAAAGAAGCCAGTTTTGCACCTATTACACTCATTTTATCATTCATGAGTATTTATGTATGTTTCTGCTGTTTGAGTTCTCCTTTGAATGACTTTTTAATACTTTACTGGTTCTGTTATTAATTAGTAAGTTAAGTAAAATCTTTGATATGTGTTCCTTTTATATTTGTATGAGTCATAATTTTACCCACTTTTAAAACTATCTCAACAGTTTTGGACATCATCCACCAAGATGCCAATGAAGCCACCTGACAGGTAGGTAAACCAAGTGGCTTGAGAAACACTTCCCGGGAAGTGTGAGCCTGGGTACAACTTTTTTGTGGCTTCCAAAATGTGTCCCAAATGGCCATAGATTTTTTTAGCTCTGCTAATTCCATTTCTCTAGTTCTTTCTCTCTAAAGATATTGATATTATTTTCTTTTTCTTTCTGGTGTGTGAATGGCCAGTAAATTATCCTCCTGGGGTGGCACCAATAATTGGGAACTAGGTTTGACAGTCTGACCATTTGGGTGATTTCTTGATAGATGACAGAAATCTATTCTCTTTTGATTGACACATGACAAAGATTTCTTTCTGTTCTTCGTCTATCTTGGTCCCAACTAATAAAGACTTTTGTGCCCACTGGAAAGAACAGCTCTCTGATATCTGGACCACTGCGTCTTGGTGTTTCTATGTTTACTCCTGACACACAGTTGAAGTTGTAAAACTGATGGCTTGGTTCCCCATGTGCCCGTTAGCCTGTGTCCGTGATGCAGAAAGGCTTTTACTTCTCATTGTGAAATGTGTACCAAATTCCAGAGAACATTAATGTATTAGATGATAAAATCTCTTAAAGGGACTCTATTCTAATTACCTTTAAAATGATAAATAAGTGCTTATATAAATTGAAATTCCTATGATCTACAGAAAATATAATAAAACTTTAAATATGCCAGATTTTTCTTATAGAAAGTAATTCAGAAATATTATAAACTTCCAAGTTTACACAATTTAAGGTAACTCTTGGCATATGAGACTAATAATTTTTGTGTAAAAAAAATCATAGAGGATCTTTAGGTCAGTGGAAATACTCTGTATAACACTATAATGGGTAAATACATGCCATCATATATTTGTCTAAACCATGGGATGTGCAACACCAAGAATGAACTGTAGTGAAGCTATGGACTTTGGGTGCTAATGATATATCAGTGCAGGTGCATCAACTGTAACAAATGTAGCCCTTTGGGGGGATATTGCTAGTTGATGTTAAATATATAAAATTCAGATGTCTTTTCTCTCATTTATCAAGATTAATTATAATAAGCACATATTATATTTCATGTGGGTGTTCCCTAAACTTAGTGTACTATTCAAGTAAGCTACTCTTATATAATATTTAAGATCATGAAAAATATAAATTTATGTTCATTGAATCACTGCTCTGAGACTTTTTCTTTTCATGATTAGTAATATATATATATATTTTTATTAGTTTATTTTGATATCATTAATCTACAATTAAATAAGTAATATTATGGTGATTACACTACCCCCTCCATCAGGTTTCCGCCCCCCCAACCCCATTGCAGTCACTGTCCATCAGCGTAGTGAGATGCCATAGAGTCACTACTTGTCCTCTCTGGGTTGTACTGCCCTCCCTGTGCCCCCCCCCAATATTACATCTGCTAATCGTAATGTCCCTTCTTCCCCCTTACCCCTCCCTTCCCACCCATCCTCCCCAGTCCCTTTCCTTTTGGTAACTATTAGTCCATTCTTGGGTTCTGGGAGTCTGCTGCTGTTTTGTTCCTTCAGTTTTTTTCCTTTGTTCTTATACTCCACATATGAGTGAAATCATTTGATACTTGTCTTTTTCGGCTTGGCTTATTTCACTGAGCATAATACCCTGTAGGTCCATCCATGTTGTTGCAAATGGTAGGATTTGTTTTCTTCTTATGGCTGAATAATATTCCATTGTGTATATGTACCACCTCTTCTTTATCCATTCATCTACTGATGGACACTTAGGTTGCTTCCATTTCTTGGCTATTGTAAATAGTGCTGCAATAAACATAGGGGTGCATCTCTCTTTTTCAAATTGGGCTGCTGCATTCTTAGGGTAAATTCCTAGGAGTGGAATTCCTGGGTCAAATGGTATTTCTATTTTGAGTTTTTTGAGGAACCTCCATACTGCTTTCCACAATGGTTGAACTAATTTGCATTCCCACCAGCAGTGTAGGAGGGTTCCCCTTTCTCCACATCCTCGCCAACATTTGTTGTTGTTTGTGTTTTGGATGTTGGCCATCCTCACTGGTGTGAGGTGATATCTCATTGTGGTTTTAATCTGAATTTCTCTGATGATTAGCGATGTGGAGCATCTTTTCTTGTGCCTGTTGGCCATCTGAATTTCTTCTTTGAAGAAGTGTCTATTCATGTCCTCTGCCCATTTCCTAAATGGATTATTTGCTTTTTGTTTGTTGAGGTGCATGAGTTCTTTACATATTTTGGATGTCAACCCCTTATCAGATACGTCATTTATGAATATATTCTCCCATACTGTAGGATGTCTTTTTGTTCCACTGATGGTGTCCTTTGCTGTACAGAAGCTTTGCAGCTTCATATAGTCCCACTTGTTCATTTTTGCTTTTGTTTCCCTTGCTCGGGGAGATATGTTCATGAAGAAGTCACTCATGTTTATGTCCAAGAGCTTTTTGTCTATATTTTTTTTCTAAGAGTTTTATAGTTTCATGACTTACATTCAGGTCTTTGATCCACCTTGAGTTTACCTTTGTGTATGGGGCTAGACAGTAGTCTAATTTCATTCTCTTACATGTAGCTGTCCAGTTTTTCCAGCACCAGCTGCTGAAGAGGCCGTCATCTCCTCAATGTATATCCAAGGCTCCCTTATCAAATATTAATTGACTGTATGTGTTTGGGTTGATGTTTGGATTTTCTATTCTATTCCAATGATCTGTGGGTCTGTTTTTGTGCCAATACCAAATTGTCTTGATTACTGTGGCTTTGTAGTAGAGCTTGAGGTCAGGGAGCATAATTCCCCTGTTTTATTCCTCCTTCTCAGGATTGTTTTGGCTATTCGGGGTCTTTTGTGGTGCCATATGAATTTTAGAATTATTTGTTCGAGTTCATTGAAAAAAGCTGTTGGTAGTTTGATAGGGATTGCGTTGAATCTGTAGATTGCTTTAGGTAGTATAGCCATTTTGACAATATTTATTCTTCCTAGCCAAGAGCATGAGATGCATTTCCATTTGTTAGTGTCCTCTTTAATTTCTCCTAGGAATGTCGTGTAGTTTTCAGGGTACAGGTCTTTCACTTCCTTTGTTAAGTTTATTCCTAGGTATTTTATTCTTTTTGATGCAACTGTGAATGGAATTGTTTTTCTGATTTCTCTTTCTGTTAGTTTATCGTTAGTGTATAGGAAAGCAACAGGTTTCTGTGTGTTAATTTTGTATCCTGCAACTTTGCTGAATTCAGATATTAGTTCTAGTAGTTTTGGAGTGGAATCTTTAGGGTTTTTTATGTACAGTATCATGTCATCTGCAAATAGTGACAATTTGACTTCTTCTTTACCAATCTGGATGCCTTGTATGTCTTTGTTTTGTCTGATTGCTGTGGCTAGGACCTCCAGTACTATGTTGAATAACAGTGGAGAGAGTGGGCATCCCTGTCTTGTCCCCGATCTTAGATGAAAAGCTTTCAGCTTCTCGCCGTTAAGTATGATGTTAGCTGTGGGTTTGTCATATATAGCCTTTATGATGTTGAGGTACTTGCCCTCTATACCCATTTTGTTGAGAGTTTTAATCAGGAATGGATGCTGAATTTTGTCAAATGCTTTTTCAGCATCTATGGAGATGATCATGTGGTTTTTGTTCTTCTTTTTATTGATGTGGTGGATGATGTTGATGGATTTTCGAATGTTGTACCATCCTTGCATCCCTGGGATGAATCCCACTTGATCATGGTGTATGATCCTCTTGATGTATTTTTGAATTCGGTTTGCTAATATTTTGTTGAGTATTTTTGCATCCACATTCATCAGGGATATTGGTCTATACTTTTCTTTTTTGGTGAGGTCTTTTTCTGGTTTTGGTATTAGAGTGATGCTGGCTTCATAGAATGAGTTTGGAAGTATTCCCTCCTCTTCTATTTTTTGGAAAACTTTAAGGAGAATCGGTGTTATTTCTTCTCTATATGTCTGATAGAACTCAGAGGTGAATCCATCTGTTCCAGGGGTTTTGTTCTTGGGTAGTTTTTTGATTATCGCTTCTATTTCGTTGCTGGTGATTTGTCTGTTTAGTTTTTCTGTTTCTTGTTTGATCAGTCTTGGAAGGTTGTACTTTTCTAAAAAGTTGTCCATTTCTTCTAGGTTTTCCAGCTTGTTAGCATATAGGTTCTCATAATATTCTCTTATAATTCTTTGTATTTCTGTGGGATCCGTCGTGATTTTTCCTTTCTCATTTCTGATTCTATTTATGTGTGTAGATTCTCTTTTTCTCTTGATGAGTCTGGCTAGGGGTTTATCTATTTTGTTTATTTTTTCAAAGAACCAGCTCTTGGTTTTCATTGATTTTTTCTATTGTTTTGTTCTTCTCAATTTTATTTATTTCTTCTCTGATCTTTATTATGTCCCTCCTTCTGGTGACTTTGGGTCTCATTTGTTGTTCTTTTTCTAATTTCAGTAATTGTGTCTTTAGACTATTGATTTGGGAATGTTCTCCTCTCTTTAGATAGGCCTGGATTTGTTCTGAGACTTTTTATACCCGTTGCAGTTAAGTTTTGTAGAATACCAGCTTAAAGATAATTTTTAGATCTTTAGGTATCTTACAGCCTTGGACTAATATTAAGTTAGTTAATGGAAAATCAACGGATACTCAGGAAATTTCAAAGAAAGATGGAAAGATACTGAAACATTAACTGTTAAGCATAACTTCAAGTTTGTATGCTTTTCCTTTTTACCTTCATATGCTACAGAGAGGCCATATCTGGTTTATGTTAATAACTGTGTTCGTATGAAAGGAATTTTTGAAGCTATAAAAAATTACATGTGTGTGTCCCCGAGCTTTGCTAGTCTGGTAAAATCCTTGTGTATTACAGACAGTTCTCACTGATCTTTCCCCAATTATCTTTGTGAAACAGAAGTTAAGCATTACAGTTAGTGCGAATGATTACAACTATACCAATAGCAATAGTTATAGAGAAATACACTGTGTATGTGCTTTTCTTTTCTCTTTTAAGAGTCCAGCCTAGTTTTCTCATGAAGCAGCAGCTCTTAAACACTTGGTCTCTATATCCCTTTGGAATCTTAAAAGTTATTTAGGCCTTTAAAGATGCTTTGTTAGTGTAGTTCAAAATGTAAGTTATAATTATCAATATTTTCTGTTTTAAAAATTGAAACTGAGAAATCTTAAAAATATTTATTGACACATTGGAAAATAGAAAGATTCCACTCCTAGGAATTTACCCAAAGAAAACAAAATCCCTCATTCAAAAAGATAGATGCACCCCTATGTTTATTACCACACTGTTTGCAATAGCCAAGATATGGAAGCAACCTAAGTGCCCATCAATAGATGAATGGATAAAGAAGAAGTAGTATATATACACAATAGAATATTATTCAGCCATAAAAAGAAAATAAATCCTGCCTTTTGCAACAACATGAAGGAATCTAGAGGGTCATTATGCTCAGTAAAATAAGCCAGGCAGAGAAAGACAAATACCACATGATTTCACTTATTTACAGAATATGCAAACAAAACAAACAAAGCAAAATGGAACAAAACAGTAGCAGGCTCATAGACACAGAGAAGGGACTAGTGGTTACCAAGGGGGAGCGGTTGGGCGGCGGAGAGAGGGAGGGAGATAAAGGTGTGCAATATCTCACAATCACAATGTAATTCGATCACAGGGAAGGTAGTACAGCATGGAGAATATAGTCAATGATTCTGTAACATCTTTCTACATTGACAGATAGTAACTGTACTAGAGAGGGTGAGGATTTAATAATATGGGTAACTACTGTACCACTGTGTTGTGTTTGAAACTAACGTAAGATTGTATATCAACAATACTTCAATAAGAAAAGAAAAAGAAAATAGCAAGGATGAACCTGCTGGATATTCACATAAATATTTTATAAAACACAACTTTTTATGAGGAAAATCATACCCTTTAACATTTTTACAAAAATATCCCAAATGTTTAGTTTAGCAAACAATGTATAGATTTTCAGATGTTTCTTCATTTTCCAACCATTGGGATCATGTAGCCTCTGAAAAACTCCATATAATACTATCATTAAGAAATGATTCAGACCGTATATAACCCCTGAAAACATCTCAGGGACCCTCAAAGTCCTTGGACCACACTATGTCCTAAAATAAATTGTCATTTTGTTCCACAACATGAAAGAACATAACAAAGAGCCACACTTGGAGAGTGGATCTCATTTGCCTTGTTTATAAGATCCGTATCTAAAAGGTGGCTACAAAATGATGTTAAAATGTTAGCAAAGATTACTCAGCTGTGATGGGCTTGCCTCACTGATTTCCTGATGGATGCCTTCATCCAGAACATAACGACTTCTCCCGCAACACGAAAACAATCTATGAGAGTGTATCTTTTACCACTGTCTGAGCTGCCTCCCTAGGAGAGGTTCTGTCTTACCAGAATCATTTTCTGTGCTTTAGAATGACTTTATTATGCCCTTGATTATTTGAGGAAGAAAATGTTTCCTCAGTTAAGCAAGAAATAAGGTTCTTTACAATTGCCTTGTTTTCCATGTTTTTGCATTTTAAATACACATTGTCACTTTGAGAAGCGTGAATTCCGCCCCCCACATCCATGATTCTATCTTAATCCTACTAACCAAATCCCCTCTAGCAATTTTACTGATTTTGCCTTCCGAAAACTGGACCCTAAAGTTAGAAAAAGAAGACAAAATATTCAAGATTTTTTTTGTACCTACAACTTTGAGATTTCTCAAAGAGCCCTGGAAAATCCCCAAGGTTGGCTCTTTCACTCTATAAATAGAGAATTGCTGGAAATAATCAGGTCTGTTTAACATGTTATTATTTTGAGAGTTGCATGAGGAGGACTGTCTGATGCAAAGAAACACGCAGCTTCCCCTCAGTTGCATTTGTATAGGCAAATATAAGCATTTCAGAAATTGCATGCTTTATGGAAATTCACTGGCGATGTCAGCGTCTTTTCTGTCCCCAGTATGTTCTTACTACCATGGGAAACACTAATGTAAACTCAAAGAAAGGAGAGAATTTCATCCTTCTCCATTCTGACAGTATTGGTTCTGGTAAGAACAGCAGCCTCCAAGTCTGTAATCTACAGAGAATTTTTTGTTTCACTATGATGCTTTCCTAAAGGTCTGCTTGTAAGGTACAGATCTGAGCTTGTGTCTTCAACAAGGAGAGTCTCAGAGCTTTTAGGAAAAGGACTTTCAACTACTGATGTTTTAATCATTGTCTCTTGGGTAGAGGTTTCTGAGCTGATAGCGCTTAGACAATTCCAGATATACCCATGGAATGAGTCAGGATCTCCAGGACTCCTTTAAATGAAATCAGACTGCTAATACAAGATCTAGTAACTGAATAATTAATTTCTTAGGACTGAATGAATTGAAAAATAAATATTTACTTGATTTGTTTGAATAGTGCTGATGTTGTAATATTCAATTTTCTGAAAATATGACAAAGCTCTTTCTCATTCTTCTTAAACTTTCTATTACGCACAAAGATCTAGTAGACTCTACTTTTACATTTCAAAAAGGTATCTGACTTTTACGGACACCCCAGAACTCAGATATTCCTACTAAACTTCCTTACTTTTCTTGGCAATATCATAGTCTGCAGAGATTCAATAAAAATCTGTCCTCCTTTTTATAAAAATATAAAGGGAGGATTTCACTTAAATTTCTAAGTTCTGAACCTGGAATCTGGTGGTCTTGAGCTTAGTTTTATAATCAGAGAATAGCAAATTATAGAGGTTTAAAAATTCTTTATGAAAATTTCCAAACAGAAGTAATTTGGTGGCCTTTGTATTACAATGTATGGTTCTAGATGTAAGAAATAAAGTCAAGGAGGCCTACATAGTAAATTAACATTGTTGCCTCACCTGCGTAAATAATCAGGCATGGAATGCTGGATCATCCTATCATATTGACAGTGTTATCTGGTTGCATATGGTCTGCACCATTCATTGTGTTGAGATATTTTAAAAACTTGGAAATTAATGCAAATGGTTTTTGTCTACAGAGACACAAATGGATTTTGTCCCTTCCTCCCAACAAAGAAGCCAGTTGTGAATCTATTAGTTTCTGCAAGGCTAACTCTAGTCTCTTAGAGCCATTTTAATTTTGGTCCAAGTTTTAAAAAATTTTTGCTTAGAAAAATTATATCTTCACTAAAGCAGAAGAGAGTACCAGTATGAGTAGCAAAGAAAACAGAGATATATTTCTATAAATCACAATTTGAAATATGGCTCTTGAGCAACAAAATTTACTGGAGCACATTTGCAGTCTTTACAGTTACAGATTATTTTTCTTCAGGGGCACAGCACTAGGGAACTCTGGGGGGCAGGTAGAGCATTTTACTGTTGCTTTTTCCAAAAACTCATTTGAACTAAAGGCATTTAAAATGACTCCACTCAGCAAGATTTTATTTTAAGATGCTTCCTTTTGTTTCAGTTCAAAGATAGTTTGCTCTTACTGTTAACTATTCAAAATGGAAAAACTCAAGAGATTTGGTCCAGGAATAGGAACACCTTTATGAATCAAAATAAATGAGAGAAGACTGTTGATACATTTTTTTGGAAACATTAAGATGGAAACCACATTCTAAAGTAAGGACAGGAAAATTAATGTCTGTAATAAAAAAATACAATACAGCATGCATCCTGATATGAGTGGGCAAAAATATAGCTGGAGTGTCCACTAGGAAATATTTGGAGGCAAAACTTGAAATTAGATATTTGCAAGGATGATAATTAGTGAAGACTGTTTTTCTTTAGAAGGCATATTCAGGGAAGATAGGAAATCTGTATTCTTTTCTGAGTTTTAAATGGCACTTTTTGCCATAGGTCTCCTACTGACTTGTAGAATCAGCTAAAATGCCATCAAACATTTTTTTTAATGCCTTCTTAAGGCAAAAGGTATTTTAATTCAGTTTTAAGATATTTTAGGCTTATTAACCTCAACAGTGAACCTAAAGATTTTCTATTAAATCCGCTGTCCATCAGCCTAGAATAGACATATTACAATTCTCCTGCCAACATCTTGCCTCCTTTATGAAGGTGGCAGAAGGCAGAAAATGACTTTGTCAAGTTGAAAAAAAAAAAGAAAAAGGAACAAATCACAAAACTATTTTATGTCATTCATCAAACATTATTGGCATACTTTGTGCCAAGATTTGTGCTAGCTATCAGAGGAGGAAAATTACATTATTTGTCATTTTATTTTTATCTAATTCTTTTTTGTAAATTCACAGATGAATAAGTATCTTTTGGTAGGAACAGTAATATACAGATAATGCATTTAGGAGACAATAACAATTTAATGCTATTTCACAAACTACCATTTTATGCTTTTAAAGAGTTCTTCGGTAAGTAAAAGTAGAAAGCACACCAGAGTCCTCAGATTGCAGGGAAAATGGAAGCCACATTATTAAACTTTATCCCACCTTCTCCCCAACATGTTCTGTATTATCCACAATCCGTATCTTGAAAGGATTTCAAGATACCATCCCTGAAACTGTGCAGTTGGAGGCTTAGGGGATCTGATAACTGGACACAGGGCTGGGGAAGTTGTCAGCTTCGTGGGACCTCAGGGCCTCCTCAGCCTGCCTCCCAGGAAGGTTTCGCACATTCCAGGTGTGGAACACAGCGCTGCTCCAGTCCCTGCCTCCCCTCTGCTCCACCCAGTCACAGACTCCTCAGAGCTGACTCCCGACTCTCTTCTCTAGGTTTCCTGAGGCCTCCTCTGCTCTATCTGGTGCCTTGTGTTCTCATTTCCTCCAACTAGGAGCCTCTCAAGGGAAGAGTCCGAATCTCTCTCTTTCTTGGGGCTACGTGCAATGTCTGATAAGAACGATATCGCTGAATTCTCTAAAGAAAAGGAGAAAGTCTGTCCAGAATATTTGCTTTATGAGTAGACTCCTTATAAAGCAGAGAACAAAGTGTTACATGATTGATTTGATCTTAGCTAAGCAATTTATGTTAGAAGAGGACAACCTATTTTCTCAGAGACTTTGAAGGGTTAACTCTGGATCAGTGACCTATTTAAGTCTGTAAAGAACACAGAATACATGCTGTATTTACAAACTCCAAAGGAAATTAGCTATTTGCATTTTGATCTGTAGGAGGGGAGAGAAACATGTCACCTTTTTGACATTTTATCCTCAAGTTATATATGAAGATTAAATTTGTCTGTATTGTCTGTGTAATCCATTTAGAGTTGAAAATCATAATGGTGGAAAATACCAAGATTGCCTTTAAAGCCTAGTGGATATGAATAATTAAAAAATATATATTAGATGAGAAGCTGAAATGGGAAGAGGTAGCCTCAGTTCCTGGAGGCCCAATTGGGAGAGGTTTTCAAAATAGGAATCAGAAGCAATTGGCATCTTTTTATTTGCATATAGAAATTAGTCTTTTTATTTGCATATAGAAATTAGTCTTTTTCATTTGTTCTATCAAGGTGAAAAAAAAATTGTGTTAGCATCAGTTCTACAATATAATCAGTGCAAGTTTAGATCGCATGGTTTGAGTAAGCAAAGATGCTCAGATGTCCAGTGTAAAGAAATACAATGAATTACAAACTCTTTTACCTGAAATTTTTCTTGCTCTTAGAATCAGATTTAGTAATGTTCCTTCAGGTAGTAGGGTTCCTGATTAGAAAGGCATGAGAATCCAGGTTCAAAGACAAGATCAAGAGAAAACTGCTTCTCCCTATTCAGATGAGGTCTGAAAATAGAGTGAGAGGCTGTGGCGTGGCCTGGTTCTCCAGTCACTGGAGGCCACAATGTCCTCATCAGTGAAAGTGGGCAGAGTGACAAAGGTGAACAGCAATGTGACACTAGCAGGTGTCTCCTTAATACAGGGACACAACAGACACAAGGAACTACAGAGGGAAGGGAGGAATGAGTGGGACCTACTTAGAGAAACATTCCAGTTCTCTTCCCTTCTCAAGGGTCCACAGGTCACATGGAAAGAGTTTAACACTTAGTTCTCCACGGGGAAAAAAGGTCTGATTTGTAGCATTTGCTAATTTCTATGATGCCGACACTCCTGCAGGGTCAGTGAAGCTCCCAGCCTGAGCTGCTGACCAGAGCTGGGCAGAGATGCTCAGTGCCCACTCAACAGGATCCCTACCATCTCAGCATCGTCGGGGAGAACTACCTCAAGAACACAATGGGGACAAAACGAAGTAGAAGATGGCTAAATGATGAGCTTAGATTATTTATTACTATTAAAACATAATTTACTAAAGAGTAATTATAAAATACAATTTTTTAAGTAATTGCATTTAACAATATAAAATTCCTGAAAATTGAGTGATTGATTCTCGCTGACCAGTCAGGGCCAGCTCCAGCACACCAGTGTTTGACACCACTCACAGCTCCCCTGCCTCTGTTCCATCCATTCCAGAACCACTGGGAGCAGGAGGCCTGAGGTCTCCTGTACAGCAGAAGCACACACGTCTTCATGTCAGCCTCACCACTGCAGGCAGCCCCGGAGGCGACAGCATTCGGGGAGCCCTGGGCTTACAGCTCTTAGGGGGTTCACATCAACACCTCCGGGTCAAGGTGGTGAGCAGAGAATCAGCTGCTATTCTCTCCAGTTCCTAACCTTTCTTAAGAGCCATAGCTCCTAATTTCTTTCCAAGGAGTTCTCACTTTCAAGGTGCACTGACAGTGTTTTCCACCATGTCCCTTCAGACTGCTCAGCAATGGGGTTTCCCCTTTGGGCACATATTTCATGTTGGGCTGACTTACGGTGTGGGTGTCCATATGGACAGCCACTCCCTGGGATCAGGGATGTCAGAACTTCAAGGATTAGCACCTTTCCTGGTTCATAATATTTCCTTATCTACAGTCCAATTATTCAGTAGCTTGCACTTCATTTCTCATTCACTAGTAAATTATGATACAGCCCTTACAGCACTCTCAGAGAATTATCACTTCAGTTAACCCAAGTATAACCTTAAAAAAGCTTCCTGAATCCTAATGAAAGGTGTATTAGAATGTTCTCTTTGAATTACTACAATTGTCCCTCCATTCTCCTGTCTGCAATACCATGAAGCAGATTAATTTTCCTACAGCCCAGCTGAGGAAATACCACCTCCCCTCCTCCCAAACCTTCAGTAGCTCCCATTATTTGTCAAATGAGTTCCTCACACCATATCCAAAGCCTCCTACAACTTGACATTAACCTATACTTTCATCCTCAATTTCTCCACATATACACTGAGTTTCAGTCGAATCAGATTACGTGCCCGTCCATAAATACGTCCTGCTTCCACGTCTTTGCTCATTCTTTGCCACCACTTACACTGTTCTCTCCACTGCCACCCATCAAAGTCCTGCCTGGACGTCACAGCTCAGTCCAGATCCCATGGCCCCCTTGAGCTAGAACTGACAGCGCCCCTTTTTTGTGGTGCCACAGAAATACGTTTGCACTCACAGTATTTGTTACATGCAGATTTAAGCTTGCTGACCGAATGAGCCTTTTCTTACTATTTTTGTGTCTCCCACCATCTTGCCAAGTACCTAGAAATAGTTTTTCGATATCTAGATATTTTTCCTCCCATAAATTCCTTAGGGTGAGGAAAAATTCTTCAGGGTGAAGACCTGGTTTTTATGATTATTCTTATCCTTTACAGTACTTGGGATTTATTTATGAAGTTCTCAATAAATACTTGTTAACTAAATGAGTAGAATTTATTTTCTTTTTTTCTTTTTTGCCTTAAAATACAAGTAGGACTTTTGTCTACCCCAGAGACTTAAAAATATTCTCAGTATTTCAATATAGGCAGTAGCTTAGCATAAATAGTACGTCCTTGAAGCTGCCAATGGCTGGAAGATGATGAAGCTTAGTGTGCTTCTGACATGTTTTTAATGTGTGTGTCAGAATCTTTAAGAGTGTGAATGAACATAGGTATTATTCTTTACATATAAAGTATATACATATTAAAGTACATGTATATACTTTATATGTAAATATAAATGCTAAAGAGACAGACCTGAATCTGTCTTGAACCTGTAGAATCTGAAGATGCATACATTTCAGAGCATCGGTGGTGACACTGGTAAAACATTCAAATAGTAACTTACTCTGAGTCTGCTGACAGGTTGTCCTCAAGATGGATGCCATCCATCCCTTCTAAGAGCTACTGAAACACATACTAGTCTCTTCAGTGTGATTTTAAGACTCAGTTATTTGTGTGGCTTAGAAAATCTACTCCTAGAAATACTTCACAAATACTAGCAAGGCTTGCAAAGACATATGTACATTGTTGTTCATTTGGAGAAGGAGAACAAGCAATCTCTGCAAACAGAGCAAAGGTAGATAAATTACAGTGCAATGGAATATTCTGCAGCCAGAACAAAGAATGAGGTATGTCTACAGGTCCTTGCTTAAAAAGCTGTCCATGATATACTGTTAAATGTGGAAACATGTTACAAGAGAAGGGGAAAAAATCCAAATTGCTGAACAGTATGTATGTTCCCCTTTCTCTAAGAGTAGCATCCTGTGTACGTGAGCATTTATATTTATGAACACACATACGTGGGCATATGTAAACATCTGAATATACATGTTGCATGTACTCACAGATGTGCATATGTGTATACATTTATACTTAACGCTTATATGTATAAAAACATAAGTTGTATAAATGTATATACTTTTTTTTAGATTTAAAAAAATATAATCATAGACAAAAAGGTATAGAAAGATATGGAAAAATTACAAAATAATCACCTCTGGGTATGGCTTCAAGGAGGGAAGAGTGACATTTTACTTCGTTCACTTAGAAATATAAAAAATTAGAGTTGTAGGAGTTCAACACTTTGATATTTATTTGTTCTAGTTTATGAACCAAACTTGCAATATACCCGAAGCCTTTTCCTAAGAATGGCCGTTCTTTGTACTCAGTTTTGGGACTTGGCTATTTCCAAATGGCTCACGATTGTGCTGTTACTACGGGATAACTTGGAGCAAGTTCCCCAGGACCTCGGTGGGCAGAAGCGTCTCCAACACACTCGCTTTCTTCCATCACACCTGTTTGGCCCTGGAGACCCGTGGTGAGGAGCTCTCGAGTCATGCTATGTCCTGAGGCCTCACCCATGCTCATCTCCTCAAACCCGTCACAGGGAAATGTGACAGGCGTGTGACACTAGTAAAATGGTCTAATACTCAGATGCCCATCAGAGAACCAGGTCTTATATTCTCATGAAAACAGGCCACCATGACTGAGTCACAAGAATGATAGAAAGTTCTCTCTTTTTTTTTTTGGTGAATCAAAATGTTACATATGGTTATTTGGTTTTATAAGGGTAGTTTTCACATCAAAAGATGATTTAATATAGAATTACTTTTTAAATGAGCTGCCTCCGTACATTTAAAATGTATTTTTGATATACAAATATTTGACTTACCCTTACATGCTTAACAATATTTAATACGTACCCCACACACCTTCTGCTCAGATTCTAGTTTGAAACCAAATCAGAAGCACATTTTCCTATGCCAGTCTCTTAAAGCATATTTTGGGCTAAGGATATCTATTTTCTATTTTCTTACAGTGCATCTTGAGATACAATTTCTCCCCAACTATTCTAGATCTTCATGTTGGACTTACTCTTTCATCCATTCAGTCGATATTTATTAAATTCCCTACTGCTTGCCATTCACTCTTGCTAAATGCTGGGGATACACATGTGAACAAAAGAAACACAGTTCAAATTCACCGAGAGTATGGACTGCAATTCCATGCAAATCAAATTGCATTTTGGCACATGTGGGAAGAATCAGGGAGGAGGTGAAATATTAAGTAAGGGGCTGTGGGCATCAGGACTGGGTTCTCTTCTCTGTGGTTGGGACATGGAAGAGTCCTGAGGACTGGGGTGGAGAGCTGCATGAAAAGTTAGACATGAGATGTGCAAAGGCCCTAAGGCACAGAAGGTTTGGAACAAGCCTGGGAACAGGACAAATCTGTGTATGAGCGCAGAGGTGGAGGGCTGTGACAAGAGGGAGTATGTCACATGTACACAGATTCATGTCAATAAAAACATGTCTATGTAAGGCTTTCATAACTCAGTTTGTTCTGGCTGTTAGTTTATATTTACCAAACAAACCTGTACTTACCTGTGTGTTCTTATGTGATATAAAAAGTCACATGAAGCTCTCTGTGGTCTTGCCCCAGAATTTCAAGGAAGTGAGCTCTCTAATTCCTGCTGGGCGGATGTATTTTACCAGGAGGCAGAGGGACCCGGAGGGAAGGGGATCAGGTGGAGGGAGCTGACTGCATCACTGGAGGGGCCCTGAGGGAACACTGTGGGTTCAGGGTGCTTGACGAGCTCAACTGGGGATGCATTTCAGCTGAATGTTTCAGGGAGCCTGTGTGAAATGGGACAGACTGAAATAAAAATGCAGTTGGCATGGCTAAGGGAAACAACTAAATCAGAGCCAGAGCCGAGAGGCCATTAAAGACATGGGGTCTGCACACGTCAGCAGTTTTGTATCAGAAGAAAGCTGGGTGTAGCTTGCTGCCAAACCACTGAGAACACCCTTTGTTAAGGACTTACATGGATTTTTGCCTGACTCTGGCCATTAGCAACCAACTGGGAGCTGAATAATGTGCACAGGTCTCTCTGGTTTCAACCATATTAACACTCAAGACAACTTATGTAAATGAATTAACTTCCTGCTGTTACCTTTAGAAACCCTAAACTTTGTCAGCAATCTGAAGCAAAATTTGGGCTGCCACTTAAATCTGTGTTTCCTGAACTGCAAGCCCGAAGACCTCAAATAAATGCCACAGGTTTAATCCGCACCATGCTGTGGAGGAGTCCTGCCCCTTCCCCACAGCCACCAGAATTATCTTCCTGAAACACAAAACTGGCCATTACATTATCTTGACTTAAAAACTCCAATGACTCCCTCATGACTAAGTGGGAAAGCAGCAGCTCCTCGGGAGCACATACAAAGTCCTTTGCAAGTAGGTCCGTAAATTTTCTTCTCATATTGTCTACTTTGTGGAGGTCATACTGCAATTTACTTCACTCCCCATCTGGGCCAGCACAAATCATCCTCTGTGATGTGGCACATGGGACCCTCTTCTAGGAATAACCAACCAAATCCTTTGTGTGGTAACCCACTGCTGGTCCTACAAGACAGCTTGCCAACTCTGTTGTCTGAGTCACAGCTTTTGGAGAGCAGCACGTGGCATTGAGGAAAACAGAGGCCTCACCTAGGTATCTGGGTAGTCAGCAGGTTACCGATGTTGGTGCCAGAGGTCCCTGATGGACAAACTCTTTTTAAAGCTACCCACCATGAGGCAAAGTTGTATGTGGGGGGATGCAGAGTGGGTTTAGGTCAGGTGGGACTGCAAGAATTTCAGAGGTGAAGGAAACAACATGTGCCAGTGTCCTGGGACAAGAAGGAACACACTTGATCAAGGAACTGGAGAAAGAGCCGAGGTCTGGAATGCAGACAGTGAATTAGATGAGAGAAAGCCAGCAGAGGTGGGCTCTGGGGCAGTTTTTGAGGAGTGTAACTACCTTTTTCCTTTATTGAATATTAGTGGACTTGTGGCTGATCATCATCCGAGTGGAAGTGTAGTAGACAACGGAAAATACGAATGGACCCAACTGTATCTTGAATTGGTTCTCTCATGGTAGTTGGAGAAAAAAAAAAGTGGTCACAAACTACAATACAGTAGGGGGCGCTGATAGAATTCAATTCAGCAGATTCTTTCTAGAGTGTGAGGCCAGTAAGTACCTGGTATTGGGCGGGATATTAGAGGTGGATGAGATATGTTGACTGGGGCATCAATTATTGGGGCAACATTTCAATATTAGCCCAAAAATGGAGTAGGATTTCAGTACAAAATAAGTAAGTTTCAGAAACTTCATATAACATAGGAGAACTTAGTGGGTCTTCAAGCATGGCAAAAAGGGCTGGAAGCGATGGGTCAGAAAGGAGAGCAGCAGAGCCAAGGTGCTAAAACAAGAACATGAATGGCTGGTGCATGCCAGGGTCATCAAAGAGAGGGGCCTATTTGGAACAAAAGTGTCTTTTTAGGGGAGAAGGGGAATCATTAAGACATTAGAATATTAAGAAAAAAATCTCAAGGGTGAAGGGTGCAGGGGTTGAAAATAATCATCCTAAAAAGGAAGGCTATGGGGTAATTAAAAAATTTGTAAGAATCCATGAATAGGCTTTCAAGTTACTATTGTTTCAAGTTACTCTTATTTTAAGTTACTATAGGCAGCCTTTAGCTTGGAGGAGATTAAGACTGCCTTGATAACTAAAATATGAAATAGTATGGCAAGAGAAGATAAGGATCTCGAAATTTCTCTAATTAGGTGCTAAAAATAGATGTTTCTAAAAGTCCTGTTTCCTTTCTAAGTCATCCAACATTTTCCAGAAGCGCTTTTAATCTGGCAATGTGCTAATTGTTTCTAATGGCCTGTAAACAAACTCCCTAAACTATTAACCTTCTCTCTTTAGCCAGAGATTCAGGAAATTAGTCTTTGAAAGAAAAGGCTCCAGCAGGTTGCCCAAGGGGTTTTCCGAAGTAGAGACACTGTCAGTTTGCAGGGGACTCAAGGTCAAACCAGAGCTGCAAGTTTGTGATGAGTGTAGATAAGCCAAAACCTTTAAAAAAAAAAATTTTTTTTTTTGGTGTATAACCCCTTTTATTTATTTTACTTTTTTAATATAATTTATTTTATTATCATTAATCTACAATTACATGTGCAATATTACGGTTATTAAACTACCCCTTCACTTAAAAAAAATTTTTTTTAAAGGGATGATTCCTCCTTTGGTTCATGTTAGCTGTGTTCCTATCTATAAGGAGAAATATAAATGATAGCACCTCTCAAATAGCTTTCGACACACAACACAGTAATTCCAGGATTTTTCAAAACATTTAAACAATATCCCCTAATTGGCAAAACTGTTTGAAGTTTGATCCTCCTAAGCTAAAACTAATGACATTGAAAGTGGAGTTCAATTCAGTCTTATAAAGGCAATGGCCCCCCAAAGTACCAGGATGTGAGCCAGAGAAATTTAGGTTGCTTCCTTCAGTTCTGTTTGTTTTGTGTAGAACACGAATAAATTCACTTAATTTGTTCTGAAAGAAGAACAATCATATAATAGGCAAAAATGTCATGATAAAGATGGCCAACGAAGAGAGACTTTTCCAGCCATATTTCAAAACGTATTTAAAGGTACAGTAATTAAACTATGTCCATGGTACAGAATGAGGGATGAAACAGAAGTGGAAGCTCTGATAGAGGTCCAAACAGATGCAAATATATCTCTTAGGCAGGAAAATACATATGAGGGGGTGGAAAGAGAACAAGGTCAGTAAAGCCCCCAAGAAAGGACTCAGTTAACTAGTTAAAACTAGAAAGCCAGAGAAGACTCAGGGTTAAAGTTAATCCATTAAAGCTCAAA
This sequence comes from Smutsia gigantea, assembly GCA_032199065.1. Lineage (NCBI taxonomy): Eukaryota > Metazoa > Chordata > Mammalia > Pholidota > Manidae > Smutsia > Smutsia gigantea. The sequence continues at coordinate 106,453 of JAVSCE010018556.1, read as the reverse complement.
AGGTCAAGAGCAACTTGGCCTTGAATGTTTGAATTTTCCCCAGATAAGGGAAAGTATCTGAGCAAAGCCCATGACCTCATTGCGTCAATTAGATCATTCTAAGATTTACTCTAGCCTGCTGAAAGGCCCACCCATTAACAGCATCATAAAGACAGGGAGATCCCACCTTAAGCCAAAATTGCATTTTCAAAAAACCCCAGAAAGTTTAAGAAGAAAGATTCTTAACACACTCATTAGCAAACAAATAACTGCCCACCTTGGAGGAAGGGCAGACAGTCTTGATTGATATGCTCCCAAACCAGGAAACTGCTATCCCGGGAGGGGACCAGAGCAGTAAATTTCTTGTGTTAAGCTAATTTTGCAGAATTACCTAGAGGACTGATAAGAAACTTAATGTCTCATCAAAGATACTTGAGACCACTTAACAAGCCCACACCCCTAGCCCTCTGTCACATTCCTGAAAAACCCTTAAAGGGGGAACCCCCAACCTTTCAGTGCGCTCCTCTCTGAGGTCGCCCACACTTCCTAAGTGTGTAACCTTTTAATCTTAAACTCTTTCTCTCCAAACTTTCAGTGTATTCCTCTCTCTGAGGTCGCTTGCACTTTCTAAGTAACTTTAAATAAAACTTTTACGCTGCTTCACTGTGTCTCTGCCCTTCAATTCTTTGTTGTGGCGGGGAGAAGAACGGAGGAAAATACACCTTTCCCCCAACATATCTGTGATTGCATGTTATGAAACTAACATTTCAAATTAGTGAGATATGAACTGCCTTGATAAATGGGATTCAAATCGTTAATATAATAATGATAGAATAATAAAAGTTGAATTTTAGCATTCCTTGCTACAGATACTTAGGGCAAAAAATAAACATTAAAAAAAATGGAAATAGAAAATGCTGAGAATACAGCACAGGGGAACTGAATTAATAAAGAAATTAAGCATTGTTAGAAAAATTCCTAAGAGGGCAGAAAAATTAAAAAATCACTGATAATTGATTACATAAAAATTAATACTTGGTATGGAAAAACAATGATCAAAAGAGAAACAATAAATGGGGAAATGTTTACAATTATATATAGAGAAAAGTGCTAGTGGTTTTGACATATAAAGAAATCTTACACATTTATTTATTAGAAAAATAAAGACACACCCAATAGAAAACTTGGGGGGCCAGAGGAAAGGTCAAAACAAGTGATTCACAGAAGAATCAATACAAATAGCCATTGTCCGGAAAGATGCTGTCGGGGCAGCAGCCGTGCATCAGAAGGTCAGATTTCTGTACACCTACCAGACATCGGCCCTGTGGGCTCCAACAGGGAAAGTGCTAAGAGAGAAAAGGTCAGAGAAAAGCAACACGGAAGTCACATGAGAGCAGTCGTGGTAGGAGTTTGCTGCTTACAAGGCGGGTGGTGATTTGGCATGAAGCACCCAAGTCTTAGCTCCTCACGCAATATCTAAGGCCGGCTGTATTCAGCAGTAACGAGGCAGCGTGGAGTGCATTCAGGAATACACACGTTAGTATAAGGCCTGGGTTGGAGACCCTATCGTCACTCCTCTCTCCAAGCCTCAGATGACTTATGAGGACTGGGAACACGAGCAATACCTGCCTCACAGGGCTCTTCTGGCCATTAAAGGAGATGATGCCTGTAAACGCACTTAGATGCACCATTGGTGAAAAGTTTGATTAGGAAGTGATCTTTCACAGGCTGGTACAGCCGGAGCAGACCTTGGGCCTCACTGAAGGGAATCCCAGATAGCACAGGCAGCTTACCTGTAGTCCCGTAACACATGGCAGCTAAGCGCTGGGAGACAAAAGTTTCTGCACACATGGGTAGCAGCCCTGACCAGCATCTCACCAATTCCACTAAAGACTAGAGACTCCTCACAATCCCGGCAAGCATCAGGTTTAAACCAGAAAGTCGTAATGCCACAGAAACTCTGCCTTCCACGTCAGCAGTGTCATGGGAGACCCACAGAAGGACTGAACTAGAAGGATGGCAGATGTTCTCCCATGATTCTTTTTTGCCTGGCCTTTTTTCTACTCCATTCTCTTTGCTTTCTAATTACCGAATAGCATGAAAAAATCTGCAATAATTCTAAAATTGCACTGATACAGAATGAAGGAGTTTTTTTCTAGAATAAAATTAAATGACTTTTGTAATTGTTTTACTAGAGAACTGCAACCTTGTTTTCCCTTCTTCAGGAACGTACAGATTCACTTCCACTGTAGGGAAAAATAAACAGCTAGCATAAACTCAAAGGTGACACTTGAAACTTGATGGAGGGTTCTGGAATTTACTCAAAATACAGAACTAAATTACAGTTGTTGGCTCAGGAAAATGACTTTCAGAGTTGTGTTATCTGTGTGCAATCAGGCTCAGGCTCTTCTTCACAGTGCACACTTCTGAAACACTGCACTGCCTGAGACACACAAAACCTGTTTTCCGTTACAGGCTAAGCCCTGATTTTTTCCTTAGCTTATCAAAATCCAATGGAAAAGAGCCAGTCCTGTGGCTGAATGTGAAGGGCAAGGCATTTCATGTGTGCAATCTGAAATCTGGAACTAAGTTTTCTAATCTTCACCATGGAAGAATTAGAGGAATAGAGAAGTTTGGAACCAGCAAGGTTTCAGAGTTCAGTTGGAGACAGAAGTCTAACTGAATGTGGGTTTCCTGCCTTAGGCAATGGGGGAGCAGGGGGTGGGATCAGATCTACTTCCTCATCTTCCCATCGTGTCTTTCTCAACCACATTGAAATGTGGGGCCAGAAAACTTGTGAGAGGCTGTCTGAACACTGTAGGACATTTTGCATCATCCCTGGCCTGGACACACTAACATGACCTCCAAGCCGAGGGAACCAAACATCCCCCAGCTGTTGTCAAACCCAAGTGGACCATCACCAGTCTACAGCTATGTAAGGATATCAAAGCTGCATATTCTCCCTCACTCCACATTATTAAAATAGAAAAATGGGGTTCCAGAGAGCATTGACTTTTACATTGTCATACTTAAATTCATAAAAGTATAGAACTGACCTTCAAAATATTACTTTTATCAGAAGAAAAAAATAAAAACAATCCCATTCAGCTAGCTAAAAAAAGACTTGTTTATCAGAAGTTTCATCAGACAGATGATGTCTGGGATTTCAAAGCAGGCATAGCAGTCACAGTAAAGATTAAATACTTGTTAGTTATGCTTCATAAAACTGTGGCTGATGTAAACTGGAGAACAAAATATAGATGAGACAAGACCAGTAAAAACTTACCTACAATGCACTCTTTCAGTTAGCAGTTAAGAGCCAAATCTTAGCTAATATTTACTGTTTGCTATGTGCCAGACAATCTTCACACTTTATTTCATTTAATTTTCAGAACCTTTTAAAGAAGTTAAGAAGGCTGGAGAACCTGCCCAGAGAAAAAGGCAAGTAGAGGAGAAACCAGGCCTCTTCTCCAGAGCCTAGGCTTTTGAACAGAGTCTGTTCACGTGAGGCTGATGGGGTCGGTTCCACAGAATGATTCTAGGGCAAATCAATCTATGTTCAAAAACAAATGTCAATGGAAACTGGCAAATAGGAAAATCAGACATGGTGCATGGTGAGAGACTGGGGGAGGAAAGAAGATCTGTGCCTTCTGTCATCTCACTGCAGAAAAGCGTGGTGTAGAATCAATGTCATAAATGGACAGGAAGAAAGCCATAGTGCACTTCCAATATATTTATGGGAAACAAACTTATCTCAACAAAGCCAAGTCTTCAAGATAAATACAAAGATAATTTCACCTATCTTTAATTTAGTATGACATGCAAAAAAAAAAAGGTTCAATAACTGAAACTTATTTTTTAATTTCCTGAATCAAAATATCTCTCCATATGGATGTGGAGTTGCAAAAGCCAAAAATATCACTCTAGAAAGCCAGATTAGAGTTGAACACTGACAGCTCTGTGAAATTCAATGGGTGTGATGGGACCATCACATTCCATGCATTTTATCATTTTCCTAGAATACCGTTTTGCATAAACTCTGCAATAAGAGTTACCTATGATAGAGCAACTCTAGCTATTATCTTAAAAAAGGACAGTTACAGAAATTTCCAAGAATAATTTTAACTTAAATGTTTAGTGTGGGCATCTGGCCCAGGAGAGACTTTTGGCTGCAACCCTGTACACAGCTCACCAGCACACCGTAACAATGGGGCATTTGAGTATTTAGACCCCTGCTAGGAGAGTGTAGAAATCACCTGCCACAATCACACAAGTTCCTGGTATAGAAGTGGAGTAAGACAGAATCCTCTCTCATTTCATATGGGCAAATAGAAGGATCTAAGAGGGACTGATAAATCCAGGGGAAAGTGTCCACTGATAATAATACTCAGAAAATATTTTAGGGTTTATGAAGCACTTTCACATGGGTTTTATTATTGGACTATCAACACATCCCCCTGATGATCCTTTTAAGTCAGTGTTTATCAACCTCATTAAATAAAAAAGTAGCTCAAAGGTAAGTGGGGAGCTTGAATTTATACAGCTAGCAATTTGCCCGGAATAGAAATCCAGCTTTGATCTCCATTTCCTTTGCTTTCTGATCTATCATGCCACCTTCTGACAGTATCATTCCACATAGACAGGGCAAGCAAGGAAAGGAGACAGAGAAACCCAGGGGAGAATTCTTTTCTACTTCTGTTCAAACCCAGGCTTGAATTAAATGAGTTGCGTCAATTAACTTACCCATTTCCTCCTTTGGAGAGAATTACTTTAACCTAGTGAATACAGGTTTATCATGGGCATTATTTGAGGCTAATATCTGAAATGGTCACTGAACAAATATAATAGCCTTTGAAATTGGATATAAGAACAGAACCCAAGTTAAGAAAGTTTAGTTGATGACAAAATGCAATTCCACTTGTCAAGTTCTCGAACAGTTAAAAGGCATAATTAAAGAGATATACAATGTGTGTATTTTAAGAACTGATACTAATTTACTAGGGTAATTTATCAGTGACATTGTTGTCTATTTGTATTGTGGGTAAATTTTTAGAACAATAATAGCTTTTCTTAAAAGACACACCAATTGTTCATCGCTCGTCATGCTTCTTAAATGATATGAAGTTTCAAATATGAAATTAAATTTTGAAGTGTGCTCCTTAAACTTTTCTTTAATATATGTTTTAACTATCTAAGTATGTTTTATGTCATTTTTATTTTTAAAATGATCATTTATATCAGATGTAACAAAGATTATAATAATTTCTATATCAAATATCATGGTATTTGTAAAAAATTATGAATGATTCAAACTTTGTTATTCTTTTGCAGGTATCATCGCTATAACATGTAACAAAGTTTGTGTCAGAATGTCAGGGTGCTTAAATAAGGTAGCTGAATCTATTTTTGCTTTAAAAAATGCATGTCATTCTACTGAATGGAGTACGTTCCATGGTGATTTAATAAAGCAATTACCAGAAGAGGTTAAATCGGTAATACTTGTTAATTTCTGTCCAGAAAGACTTATTGTGTATTCTGTTTTCCACCACTGTCTGAAGTAACTTTTCTCAGGATTCCCAGGTTCTTCTCCCGCCCTTGCTAGATCCCATTTCAAACAAGGACGAGCTGTCTAGCTGCGGGCACGTGGTTAGCAGGCTCCTCCGGAAGTCAGCACCTGAAGGCTCTGCATCAACACTGTCCCCAGGCAGCTGCCCTGGGAGACTGAACGAGGTGTGGACGTGGAGGATCAGTGTGGCCCACCCCAGGACACCCCTATCCCAGAGCTCCCCACGCGGGGGGCCAAGGCTGAGGTAGGCCTGTGCTTCAGTTTATCTTTTTCTGCAAATCTTGCTCCCTTCCTTCCCCTTCACAGGACTTGGGCACTGATGAATAAGTACAAATATTTTTACATACCAACTTTTGTCTCAGTGCGTGTTCCTGGAGAGCCCCACCTGCCACATGTCTTCTACTTCACCTGCTCCAGGAGCCACATTCAGAAAGTTAACATGGCTACTAAAATATCCTAGTAAAAAAGTCTTACATTTCCCAAATACTTTTGAGTCACCAAGTCCTGATTTCTTTCACAATTACTTTTTATACAATTACAGGCTCACATGATTCTTTCCATTAATATTAAAGTATATTTGCCTGCAGCAACGTGGCCCCTCCTAACCCAAAGTATTTCCTCAGAGCTGATAGTTGGGGCCAGATATTGCCATTTGGGTTAATATCTCATTTCCAGAAGAACCATTTTTGTACATATGTTTCCCATGAGGAAAAGGATTATTAATAACAGTCATTACAGCTGGTGTGTAACACTTGTGTTGGGCTCTACAATTTTCAAAGTATGTTCATACAAATTAACTTACTTGATCCTAACACCACCTCAGGAATGAATCAAGTTTGGAAAATTAAGGTCAAAATAACTGATGTGCTCCAAATCAGATAACCAATTGGTTGTGGATTCAGGGGGAAAAGCCTGTTCCTACAATTCCCATCCTGGAGCTGCCTGCCCTCTGTGGTGCCACCTGTACACGACACACATTTTGCAAAGTGGAGTGTGTCCCTACACTCCCGGAGGGGATGGGGCCCAGGTCCTAAAACCTAGGGCTTCAGAAATGGTAACTTTTGAAATAGCACTTGAAGCTATAAGGGCAAGGCAGGGCCTAGAGCACTGGGCTGTTCTGGTGCGTCCATCCCCATGGTAACCGCTGACATGGGAGAAGGTGCTCTGCAAAGACAGGGAGGGAGCTCAGAGCCACATTCTGGAACCACACACTTTGTGTTCAAAGGCAATACCCCTAACCATTAAGCTACCCGCCCACCTTGGGAACCAGAAAGGCCATGTGAGGCAAACAAAAGACACCCCAACCTGAACTGCAAAATAGAAGGAAACGGAGGGGGGTGAAGGAAGAAGCAGAAACTATCTCTGCCTTTCCTGTTGGGGATAAATCAGGCGGCAAGAATTTAGGGGATGACTTAAGACCACTTATGCAATAACACAGGACTGTAAATAACTCTTTGATCAATGGTCTCTACAGATCTCCGTATTTGTGAGAATGATACAAACAGGAAGAGCCTTCACCAGAAGAGGCATTCCACAAACAAAGATTTAAGGTGAAATGTGAAAGTGATGTGGAGGGAGGATTAGTTACTGTTGGCAAAGTGGTCAGTGCTGGGACAATCAAAGGCTGCGGCTTGCTGGGGACAGAGAGTCAATTTGTCTTGCTTGGAATAAAGTGTCTTTGTCAGAATAAGGGATCAAAGTCAGGCTGTGGCCATAACACCACCAAATACCAACTCCTTACCTACCCGGCAGGTGTGCAGCCTGCCTTTCTAACTGCGGTTTAGGAACAAAGAGAAGCACGATTCCCTTTCTCATGGGGAACTCTCGCCAACGCATACAGGGCGGGGACAGTAGAGAACCACACAGCATAAACTCGTCAGTGTGCAACCCCAAGTAGGATTGTCTATGCTGCATCCCCCACAAGCCTCAGGGCCTGTAGTACCACAACTTGGGGTGGATCTAGCAAAAAGGGGGACAAATTTGCTTTACAAAAGTTGTGGAAACATTACTGATTTCACCTTGCATTCAGGCAATCTTGAATGAATCTTAGCACAATTCTTCCCTAAGACTTTCTCTCTCCTGCTTAAGAATGGGTTTGCTTGGTGTGTGCGCACATGCCCTCTCTGGGTTGCAGAAACTCTCACCGACCATCCCATTTTATTCTCTATCCCATAATCAGAAAAGCTCGTGTCTTCCAATAAACAGTAGCATGTAATTTGGGGAAGGAGACTGGGCTGCAAGGGCTCCTTTCAGGCCTCCAGTTCAGAGATGCTTACTTGGAAGGAGTGGTTGTATCTTACCTAGTGTTGTATCTCCTCCCTAGAGTCTCTGGGCACTTTGGGTCACAGAATATGTCCAGTGGCCCTAGTAAAGCTTCTGGTGAAACTAGGGAACCCTTAGTTTTAGAGGCATATATAGAAGGCCTATATGACAAACTTTATCTGGGACAGTTACAATATTTGATTTTATTTGTGTATTCTGTTTGGTTTAGCATTTGTCTTACATTTGTCATTACTCAAAGTATTATTATTATTAATAGCCATATTAAAATAAGCTGGACTGGTTTTGGAGACCACACCCAGTACTTCTCTTTTCTGCCATCACCTCATCTAGAGTGTGTGAGGTGCATGGTGTCCACCAGGACCGGGCTGATGTCTGTGAGATGCCTGAGGCCACCAGGCCAACAATTGGTGGTCACTGGAAATTGTAGGAACTTACAAGTTTGTTCTATATGAAACATGTACAGAAAATAGAAGCCAGACAGTATAGACAGCATGTAAAAGTGGTCAGAAGGCTTTTGCTATAAGGCTTCTTGTCATTTATTGATTACAAATCTAGAATTATTTATTAATGTGATTGTTGGTAATAGTTACTCATTTTGGAATAAACTCTGCTAACTGTAATAAGCTAAAAAAGGAAGTACCTATTAAGTACATAAGATTCTAGTTCCAATGCCAATGCATGTGGGGGTTTCTGCCCATACCACCAAGCAATTCTTGGACACCAACTAGGTGTTCTGACACTGTCTACCAGGAGGGTAGCGTCAGATGCCACAGGTTCAGCATTCTGCAAAGTCCTGAAAAGACTCTCCCTGACCTCCTAACACCCCGTTGTTCAGATGCTGACTGAAAGTTCAGGTTGTCATATGGGCTTCTGACCCACCTGAATACAGACCTCAGATACCATAGAACCCCTCCTTGGGCTTGATTAACTCACTAGAGTGGCTCCAGAACTCAGAGAAACATTTTACGTACTAGATTTCCAGTTTATGGTGAAAGGATATAACCTGGGAAGAGCCAGAAGGACGAGACGCCCAGGGCAAAGTATAGAGAAAGGGTTGATGCTTCCATACTTTCTGGGTGCACCACCCCCCAGGAATCGCCACATGGTCTCCAGCCCAGAAGCTCTCGGACCCCATCCTTTTAGGATGCATGACTGAGTAAATCACTGGTGATGGGGCTCAATCCCCAGCCTCCTTCCCCTCCCCAGAGGTCAGGGGTGGGACTGATACTTCCATCCTCTAATCCTGGGGCTGGCTTCCCTGGCAACCAGCCCAGAGTAACCTCATCAGCTGCTCCCATCACTTAGGAAATTCCGAGGGTTTTAGGAGCTCTGAACAGGGACAAAGATCCAAGAGAGAATTCTCATTATAAATCACAATGTTACCGGATAGAATTTCTATTTCTCAAGAAAGTTATTGATGAGTATTCAAGTTGCATAGGTGTTATCAACCAGAGGGCCTTTAAACATACTATTCACCAAAGACCAGAGACATAACCCTGCTGGAGCAGCATCATTATCTACTATAAAGTCTGCAGGTATTCCGGAGTGCTGTGCTCGGAAAATGTAATTTCACACATGCAGTTCAGAAGGTACGTTTCATTTACATATTACTCAGTGAAGTGTGCCTTTTTCATTTGGATCAAATGACTGTTCTAAATTAATTTACTCAGTTCTGATTCCAAATTTATATGTACAAACAGATGAGTATGAAACTGAGTAAAGGAAAAAAACGTTATTTAAAGCAGAGTGGGGAGGCCAGAAGGGGATGTCCTCATGCCCCACCACTCCTCAATTGCAGGCCAGCAGGAAGAGGCTGTCCCATGCCTCTGAGCCCAGCAACAAACTCAGCCAATAAAAAGGCACCACAACTCAGCCACTGAGAAACCATCACCATCCTGAACTCTCACTTTCCTCCAATGGGCTTTCACTCAAAGCAGCTCCTCCCCTCCCCGCTTCCTCCTTTTGGTGCCATATTAATAAACTTCCATTTTGCTTTTTTAAATGTGTCTTTCATCAGGAACCCAGCTGGAGGAACAAAGAGCGTAAAGGGAAAATTTTTTTTTTCCTGCCTTATATTGCAATGGTATGAACTACTAGATAAGAGTCTTCTAAACTTGTTTTCATTTTGTTCAAAATCTGTAATCTTTCATTAAGGTATTCAACTAATAGAGTGCCCAAAATATGCTGGCTTTTGAAGCGTTAAGTAAATGCAAATCACTGCAAAACATCTGCAGGAAGACATTGAAAGTAATCCCTATCAAAAGTGAAGGATAAATTGATTAGATTAAATGATAAACACTCAAAAGATATACAAGATTTCCCTTCTGAAATCTATGATTCAACTTTTGAAATATTTCAATCTGTGGGAAGAATCTTTCAATGCAAATCTTATTTTTAATTCGATAAATTTATATTCATATAACAAAAAAGTGAAATTGAGAAAACCGATTTTGTTGCATCTAAACGAGGTGGAGCTTTCAAAATATGTATAAACAAAACCATATTTGACAGGTTGTTTTGTAAAAATGTGAAAGAAAAGTTCTCTGAATGAAGCAACTTGGGATAATATTCTGTCAGAAATATTCATTTTAATATTTTTAAAAGTTAGAATTGAGATTACTCTCTATCAAACTCTCTGAGTTTACCACCAGTAAAGGGAGTCTTTCTCAATTATAATCTACAAAGAAATATTAGCTGAGTTATTAGCAATTGTAAATGCCTTAGTCATTATTGAAACTATGAAGGGGGTTGTAGGAAATTGTATTAAAAAAATTTTTTTTAAGAAAATAATACAAAAATATATTTTGAAAGAAATACCAAATACACATTATTGGAGACAGAGATATAGCTAAGAAAATTCCTGAAGTAAATAAGTGCCAATAATACATATTCTATGTATGTTGATATAAGCAATACGACATTTTAGAAAAATTTCCTCTTATGTTAAAATAATTAGAATGAATTATGTTTAAGCACTTTGAGAACATTTTCATAGGTCCACCAATAAAGTAAAACTTATCTGCCATCCAATAAAATAATGTTTTAAACATTAAATTATATAATTTTAATTCTTTTTAATGCCCCTTTTACTCTCAGATGTATTATGGTGCCCACCCCAGCCACACGTGTCCTCCAGCAAATACCAAGATTGTCTCACTCTTCAGAGTCCCTTCTCTGACCAACACTGTTCCCCAGTTGGGAGAACAGTAAAATATTCTAAGAACAATAAAGAATGATGGAGTCAGGGAAAGTGTTGGCCGTGATCATAAAAGTGCGACTAATACAGGGAAAAAGGAGGTGAGGAAATCATGGAGCCCAAAGGAAAGGAAGAGTTGAGATGCTGAATTTACTGTTCAGCTTTTTTCCTTCCACATTATGTTCATAACTGGATATAGTTTAATTCATTGTTTTATATCACTGTGTATTTTGTTGAATGTTGTATCACAAGCTATCACTGATGGACATTTAGCTTATTTCAAGCTTTCAGCTATCAAAAATAATGCTGCTATGAATGTTCCTTACATGTGTTTTGATAAACATCTGCTCATATTTCTGATTGGTTTGTACCTAGGAGTTGAATTACTGACTGAAATGATAAGTCCAGTCCATTCATCTTTAGTAGATACAGCCGATCAGTTTTCCAGAGTGGTTGCATCAGTTTATACATCAGTATATGGGAGTTTCAGCTGTTTCATCTCCTTGCCACAGCTTGGGGGTGGGGTGGGGGGTCAGATTCTTAGATTTTAGGGTTCTGTTGTGTATGTAATAGTATCATATTGAGGCTTTAATCTTCATTTCCCACATTCCCATGTTTATTGTTTTGGATAATCTCTTTGAATCTTCTACAGTGTTTTTCCCACTTTTCTATTGCACTTTCTTTTTCTTATTGATGTATAAAAATTCTTTATACAATCAGACCTCAGTCATTTATATGTGTTGCAAAATCTTCCACTCTGGCATGTCTGTTCACTCCCTTAATGGTGTCCTTTCAGAAGCTCCAAATTTTAGTATAGATGAAATTATTAATCTTTTCTCTTAAAATTAAGTGATTTTCTGTCTTTTATAAGAAGTTCTCCTCCAGAGTAGAGCCATAAAAATATTGCTTTCCTTTTTATTCTAGAAACTTTACTGTTTCAATGTTTATATTTAGATCTACAATATACTTGGTATTGATTTTTATACATGGTGTAAGACAAGAAGTCAAGGTTCACATTTTAAAAACATAAACAGTAAACCAATTTACCCCCGAACCACTTTATTTAGACAAACGGTCTCCTGCCCACCCCACTCCGTGGTGCCACATTATTACAAATCAAGCAACCATATAAGTGTGGATCTGAATGTGGGTATGTGGCTTAATAATGTAACTTTATATCGGGAACCCTACTTACAACTATCCTGAGACAGACTAAAGATAGGACAGTGAGGTCAAATACTTCTGCAGGTGGGAAGCCGCAAACAACAGAAATCACATTATTAAATGGCGCAGATATTAAAAGGGAGCAAGGATTAAAATGGCTGAGAGGCCCCACCGCTTCTCATGCAGGGCATGCTCTCCCTGTGCCCTTGGACCTGGCCATCGTCCCTTGCGGCTGGCAGGTGACATCTCATGAGCAGGGGCCAGAGGCTGCTGTTGGCCAGTGCGGCCAGGGCGCCTCTGAGCCAGTGAGCCCTCCGCTGCTCCAGGTCTTCTCCCCGCACCTTGGCGCCCAGCAGTGACCTCCATGGCAGGCCTCACCGCTTCTCGCCTGCCCATCACTGCAGCCCCTGCAGCCTCCCAGCCTTTCTGTCCAGGGCCTCCCCCGCACTCCTTGGAACAGCCTCTCTGTTAAGCAGGGTGAGCCTACACAATGCCGCCTCTGGGGGAGCAAACCATCCTCACAAAAACCTCAGACTAGAATTATTCCTCATGCCCTTCATTTGCAACCTGCTTAAGAAGCAGGAGTGTCATTAATCCCAAAGAACTGACGGCCATGACTCTGCAGCCACCCCCTTGGCATTTAACTTATATTTAAACCACCCCTCTTCCACCCATCCTGATCTTCTAGCTACAATTCCTTTCTTTTCCTACAATTAATGATCTCATTTTTTTGAGGTGATGAACATATTCCTGAGGCCACCCTGGACTGTAGCTAAGGGCAGCGGTTTTGCTGTCATTATTATCATGGAGCAAACACTCATCTACCTGCTCTCACCATGTTAAGAGCAATGAGACCTTTGGCAAGGTAAGTAAGGTAATCTCTTTGTACCTTATTTTTCCCATCTACAAAGTGGGTATAACGTTTATCTCAGGGAAGCAAAGCATCAACATACATGCAAAATATCTTACAAATGGCAACAGAGCATTGGAAATAAATTCTCGGGGCTACTTGGCTCTGGGTAGTCCTAGCCTTGTGGGATACATATTTGTGGCAGATTATCCTGGCATACACATGGGTCTGGCCTGAGCATACGTAAACAGCCCAACACAGTCTGAAAATACCACAAAGTACATATTCATTTGGCTCCAGATAAGGAACCAATGGTGGAGACCGACAATGACACCACCAGGTGTCAGAGTTTGGCTTTGGGGTCAAGGGTCAAGGTCTCATCGTTTCCAGGGAATATGCAAGGTGGAGGTACACCAGCAAGCAGGTGATGTCCATATCTAGCTGACTGGATATGAAAAAATAGGGAGTGAGTGGGCAATTTGGTGCCTGCCCCGATTAAGCATGCACATCCTCTTCTGTGTACTTTTTAAAATGCTGTCTTGATCAAGTTAAAAGTACCCCTGGGAAGACCTAGCCTAAAGAAATAAGTTTGGGTCTCTGCTTCATAGCAATGACAGGCTGAGAATGCCCTGAGGGACGTTCTTGGGTTCTGCCTGGCCTGAATGAGCCCTTCCCCACACCACTCGCTGCTGCCGGTGTGGACTGTCATCTGCTCTCCCTGCATCCCATGAGAAACATGCTTTATCTCAGCCTGAAGCGCCTCAAACAGGTCCTTGAGTCACAGATGAGCTCAATAAATATCTATTGAGTGAACAGATTGATTGACTTTTAAGTAATCTCTGATGATAGAGATGTTAAGGATCACAGACGCCTGCACAGAATTGCTTCGCCTGTGATACTGATGCTACGGGACGCTGATATCTGTGTGTGCACTTCTGCACGTTAATGTGTGGGTGTGATGGTGTAGGGGCTATCATGACAGCACTTAAGAAGCTCTCGGTGTGCTGAAAATATACCTCTGGATCAAGAAGCTTTTGAAATTCCATTCCCAGTCCACTTCAGATACAAGATTTGAGCCCATGTTTTTCTTTGATGTAGAACTTGCCGAATTAACAGGACACAGAATCAACACATCATGACCCATAATTCAATAAATACCCATGTTTACACTCGGGTTATTGAGACTATTGCTTCTTTGGTTGCAAACACCTCTACAAGATGGGGAAGACACAAAGGACACACCTGCAAATACTTAATTCTCGATGTCATGGGAAACAATAGCTACATATGCAATATGTATAGAGGTCTAGGTAGACCATGTCATTGCTCACCACTAAAAAACGTCCCAGCAGTTTAGATTTTCTGAGGATGAATTGATGCACATATTATCTGCAATGGAAGTAATTTCTCCTCTCATGAAATTGATAATCAATGGCTAATTACAAGGATAAAATTGCAATTAAAAACAAATACACAGGCGGCTTACAGTATTTTTTAAGTAAAAAATGTGTTATCTAAAGATGACATGGCCATTTATTTCCAACAAAAATGGATCTTGAAAGTAATGCTGGACTGTCAACGAAGTCCCAGGCCAAGGCCACGTGCAGGCTTTCGGCACAGAGCAGCTTCCTAACGTCCACCACCAGAAGATGAACTGCTTCCAGTCCAGATGTCACAACATGCAATGCTGACCTTGACAAATACAAAATTGGTCTGGGAGGATTTGCAGTATTGTCCTACTAGCACCAGCGGGGGCTGCTGGGCCCCCACAGTGACAGCTAAATGAAAAGATGAGGCGCATGAATTTCAGGCAGCCGTGCCCGCACCACCTCCAGGAAACCTGGCTGCTACAGCCACGCGCCTCTGAAATCTCCATGACTCACCGCAGGAGAAGTGAAGGTCACTGACTGACATTAAAACTGACATGGCTCACATTTCAAAGTATCAATGTTGATTAAAAAAAAAGTTCTTCTATTTTCATAAGCAACTGACCCCAAGCCACAGAGATGACTAATCTGTATCCTTTGAGTTGAACTTCAAAATTTGACTTTTCCCCTTATTCCTCATAGAGCTTTAAAACTCTCCATTGATTTTGGACTAATTTATTTAATTTTATTTCATTCTGTTTTGGAAAATCCTATTGAATTCAGAAGGGAGTTTTTAAAAGGAGAGCATTCCATGTATAAAGAAACTTGTTTTCTGTTTGTTGCACTGCATGAGACAGATTAATTCAAATCAGCAACCATTTGTTTAAATCTCATGGATGCAAAGGCTGGTGGGAAACATGGTGGCATCGGTCATGGCTGCACATCAGTCAGGTTTGGCCTTGGCCCCTCAAGCAGCCGGTACCTTAGCAGAGCAGACGGACTTGGGCGCAGCAATTTTCAACTCTTACTGGAGTTTGAACAGTCATTGTATCTCGTTTTACTGCTAGTGTTTTCCTTTGCCCGTGGCAAACCTCCCTTACACCTCACCGGACAGTCATGCCTTTTACTGTACAGAGAAAAGTGGGACTGTGAGGGGAGGTAAAGTGTGAAAACAGAAAAGCAGTGCCAACCATACAAGACATGGCTGTGTACGCTGGTTCCGGCCAGCCCCTCGTGGTATGACCAGATGTATAGATAATAGATACTCAAATAATCTGAAATGAACTTAGGAAAAGAATTGCAGTCATTGAGCACTGTCTTTGAATTTCAGAGGAGGAAACGTGATCACCTGTATGGGAGACTTTACCCTAGGGAAGGATTCTCCTTTCCAGCAGTGTTTACGGCAGCACTCTCGAGCTTGGATCAGACTGGCACCAGGCCACACTTCCTCAGGGAAGAATCACTCGGGATAAGCAGAGACAACTCACTGCCATGAGGTCTGTGGCACACTGTGAAGTGGCCTGCTTCAAACTAGAAGATATTTTTGAAGTTCCCCCTTTCATCTTAAAAAGTTATAAGATACCCCATTCCACTATATAGCACGCTCCTGTTTATTGTAATAGCGGTATTCTGATTTACCTTTCTCTATAATGCTATATAAAGTGGACATATTTATCTGAAAGTATCTTTTGTTCCTGGCATGTTATCTCACCTGGGAGTATATAACTATCTGGATCTAACAAGAGAAATATATAGATCTGTATGCACCAGGAAGACCTCTAATGCTATAAAATGAACAAAAAGAATTCTAACAAATTTTCCATTACAGAAGTAAAGCCACTTCCTGAAGAAGGCTATGTTAAAGATCTCAGTTAAATTCTATCTAGTCTCTGACAATGCTCTTTGGAGCCTGATGACTGGATAAAACCATCAGTTCCCATCAGATGCCAAAGTGTCAGGAAGGGTTAAGCTGATACAAGGCAGCCATTAAGCAATGCCTAAAAAATTAGAAATAATGTATATATTAATCCTAAATCATAAAATAAATGCCAAATATAACCAAAATTAAAATGTGAGTTGTAAAGAGAAGTCTAAGATAGAACAAATGCATTCAAAGGGGGAGTAGCTGATACCAGTTTCTCATCTTTGTTAAATGAATGCATACGAAAAAATTGTCAGATGATAGTTAAATCACCCTCCCCAAGGAACACCAAGAACAAGTACAAATGGACTTTGGAATAAATCTCTACTAATCTCCAAGCCCAAGTGAATCTTTTAAGTCTGCAATCCAAGGTCGTGTTGCTTCAATAGGAGGTATGAATTTTATTTTAAGGCAAATTGAAAGCCAGAAAATTATAAAACCATTATATCAAACAACAATGACATCAAAAACCTAAGTCTTTATTGGAAGAGTTGAGGAAAATTATAAGATAGTACCACTTCTTAGATTTAATGGGTTTTATTTCTGGAAGGTTAAATTTTAACTGTGCGAACCAGGTTATTTTTTACTTTGTCTTCAGCTTTGTAAACTTGGAACAATGAATAAAGGTAAACAGAAGCACAGGGATGTACCAGGCAGCCTGAGAAGTTGATAAGCAGTGGGGATGTTTTTTTTCTTTTTGCCAATGATATCACAGTAATGACTGTTCTATTTTGTGTTTTCAGATTCTACATCTTTAAATTTAAGAATAATAATATTGTAAAATAAGATTCAAGGGGCAGAAATACTGCTTTCCCCATGGGGATATCCAAAATCAGGGTGTGCCCCACACTCACGGACTGGTTGGGGACAAAGTACAAGTCTCACCTTGACTTTGCCCATGTCACTTTTATTTGACTGAAGAGTTATACCTGAGTCAAACTGAGGTATACAGGAATGAACCTTGCTGATGCAGTTTCTATTGGAAGTACTTAATGATGCAGCCACTGTGCCTTTTAGTGCTGTACTTTCTGCTCTTGGCTTAATTTTTTGCTTTTTGTTTGATTCATTACTTTGTACTCATAAACTTAAGACTATCAACCTTGGGTGGGTAAAGATCAACTCACAACTACAGGTAAGTAGAGGGGACTGAGAGGCTGGATGGCAGGAGGGAAACTGCTGGTTCACATAAGACCTCTCTGGATGCATTGGCTCTCAAATAATTCAATTTTTTAAGAAAGGGTACAATATGTTAAATACAAAGTTAAAGGACACAAACCATGTAGCTGAATTAAAATTTAAGCCTAACATCTGGAAATGAGTAGCACATATATATTTTTCTACATATTACAGCCACATATGTGTAGTCCAGAAGGCAGTATCATCGAAAACCTCTTTTATTTCTGCATCTTTCAGCAGACAGAACCACAAACTTGTGTTTTCTCAAAAGATACAATCAATTTATAAGCTGTGAACAAGTACTGCTATCTTTTTCTGACTTTAAGAACCGGTCAGAGCCCTATAGATTACCTACTTTAATTCTTAGATTTTATAAGGAACCTGAAGGCCTAAGAGATTATATTATTTTCCTAAGGTCAAAAAGTTAGCTTAGTGGGATTGGAGATCCTTGAATATAAGCTATTACATACTTGTTAAGAATTATTATTAAGAAGGTAGATGAAAGAGATATTACTCTTTTTATAAAAAGCATGTTTCCAAAGCACAAAAATAAATGGAGTTTTTACTGTGCTACCCATTCACTACAATCTCTTTCAGAGGACAGAGTAGAATGAGTATTTCCTAACTCTCTCATGGGGCTGGCATTACTTTAATACCAAAACCAAAGAAAATACAAATAAAGAAAACTGCAGACCAGTATCTCTTATAAATACAGATACAAAAATCCTTAACAAAATACTAGCAAATAAATTTTTAAAAAACATAAAAAGAATTTTACAAAATGGTAAAGTGGGATTTATACCAGGTATGCAAAGCTGATCTAACATTAAAAAATAAACTAACATAATCCATCAGATAAACAAACTAAAAAAGAAAAAAAATCACATGATAATATCAATAGATGCAGAAAAAATATTTGACAAAATATAACACCCATTTATGATAAAACTTCTCAATAAACTAGGAATTAAAGGGAATCTGCTCAACTTGAAAAACTCAATTTACAATAATCCTGCAGCTAACACAACACTTAATGGTGAGAAACTCAAAACTTCCTCACTAAGATCAAGGCAAGGATATCCTCTCTCACCATGGCTTTTCTACACCACACCGGAAGCCCTTGCTAATGCAGTAAGGTGAGGGAAGGATTAAAGGTATATAGATTGGGAAGGAAGACATAAAACTGTGTCTGTTCACAGATGGCATGAAAATCTATGCAGAAAATATGAAAGAACACACAAAATAATTCCTACAAATAGGTGTTTATAGCAAGGTTGCAAGACACAAGGTTAAAATTCAAAAGTCAATCACTTTCTTATACACAAGCAATGGACAAATGGGATTTTACCCAATACCATTTACTTAGAAACCCCCAAATGAAATATTTAGGTATACATCTAACAAAACATATGCAAAACCTATATAAGAAAAACTACAAGACTCTGATGAGCGAAATCAAAGAACTAAATTAATGGAGAGGTATTTTGTGTTCATGGATAGGAAGACTCAATATTCTTAGGATGTCAGTTCTTCTCAACATGATTTATAGATTCAGTGAAGTTCCAGTAACAATCCCAGCCAGTTATTTTATACAGTGATTCATGGAGAAGCAACATTCTCAGAATAGCCAAAACAATATTCAAGGAGAAGAACAAAGCTGAAGGACTAACACTCCTGACTTCAATACCTACTATAAAGCTCCAGTAACTGAAAGAGAGCAGTATTGGTGCAAGAACAGATAAATAGCCCAGTGGGACAGAACAGAGAGCCATGAAATAGAGCCCATAAATATAGGCAACTGATCTTTGACAAAAGAGAGAAAGCAATACAATGGAACAAAGATAGTCTTTTCAACTACGGTGCTGGGACAACTGGACATCTGCATACAAAATGTGGACCTAGACATGGACCCTATACCCTTCACAAAAATTAACTCAAAGTGGATCTTAGACCTACATGTAAAATGCAAAACAATAAAATTCCTAGAAAATAACACAGGAGAAAACCTTGAGGACCTTGGGTATGACACAGCTTTTTAGATTATAATACCAAAGGCTCAATCCATGAAAGAAAGAAATAAGTTGGACTTGATTAAAATCAAAAACTTTTCTCTGCAAATGAGTTTCAAGATTATGAGAGGACAAGCTACAGATGGGCAGAAAGTATTGGCAAAACACAAATTTGCTAAAGGACTACTTTCCAAAATATACAGAGAACTCTAACATTTAACATGGAAACCAAGAACCTGATGTAAAAATGGACAAAGTATTTTAACAGACACCTCACAAATGAGAATATCCAAATAGGAAACAAATATACTGGAAAAAATTTTAAACCAAAACCTTACTAACTATGAGGGTAACCATTTCTTACATTTTTTGATAGGTGAATTACTTCTAAATTAAAAAAGAAAGCATTAGCAAGAAACACCAATCAGCAAAGTAAACATAAAGTACTGGGGTGTCTTCATGCAGGTTTTTACTACATCTCTATGCATGAATCAGTTGATGTAAGAAGAAAGGGTTGTTTTCTTTATTGTATATATAGGGTGTTCTTCTGATGTCTTATACTAAGGACCTTATTTAATCAAGTGATTCATTATATAAACATACTTTAGTCTAACTGAATATAGTAGCTTTTATTTATAAAATCCACAAAAGTAATAATCAGAAAGTTTTATCACAACAGACAATATTGTTTTTCAGTAATTATCTCCTTGTGTATTTCGGAGGCAGTCTGTTTTCTTTCAAAGGTGTTTTGAGTTATTAATATAAAGGTGGCAGCTTAGCCATAGGATATATGGAGGGCAATGCTCATAAGATAATATAATCAACACTACCTCTTTTAATACCATCTCTGTCAACTTTAGTGGAAGGTTTAAAATACTGGCTTATTGGCTGGTGAGCTGCATTCTGACTTACAGAAAAGTGTTTTGAATTTCTACTTGAAAAATTGGAAAGTGATTTGAATTATCTAGTGCTTGCAAAGCCAATGAGCCCTCATTTTCATTCTCCTACTTGGTTCCCCTGAGCATGGCTTTATCCTGCATTTGAGAGAATCTTCCACAGCATGTCACTATCTGGGACTTCACCAGGAGGCAGTGGGCAGACATTGCTGGCCCTATAAACAGGAAAGTGGTGATTTACCACCAGGTCATTTCTGGGGACATCTGTTGGGGAGGTGACGTGCCAGGCCTCCTGCAGAATGCACTAGGGCATGCTCCCCAGTGGGTCCTCACCAACCCTAGAGAGAAGGCTCTGTCCTGACGAGGAAACAGGCTTGGACCTGCCCAAGACCAGTGTCCAGGTGGGGACAGGGTCCCGGCCAGGCTGAGCCCAGAGCCCCTGTTCTGAGCAGATCTTCAGCCTTATGGAGTCAGGAGAACAGGAACAAGTGCTATTTAAACCCACTCCGCTCCTCTCACTTTGAAACAGCATCAATGGTGAAGCTTCTGGCAATTTTTGAAATAAATTAACTTAATCTTCAAGAGATTCAATGAACGTGCATTATCTCTGGGTTCCTTGTAAAGTTTAACAACTTCTATCCATTTAATTACCAGGAAAAAACACATAGAATTGGAAAACAATTCAGATTCCAAAACTTTCATTTCCTCTCAAACCCTTTAACCCTTTTCCTCCTCCACAGCTAGAAATCCCACAAGAGCCCCCGAGTTCGCCTTTAAGTGGCTCCTTCTGGCTGACCTTCATAATCAGCAAGTGTTCTTGGGGCGCTCAGTCCTGGCTCCTGGTGTGGACGGAGCACCGCCTTGCACATGGGTGAGCGCCCGCTCAGCTCTCATCACGGTAGGTGTCCGTCGGGTGAGCCATGCACAGGCTCCTGAGGAAGAGGAGGGAAGCATTGCAGACATCATGGGTGCTGGGAGGTGGCAGCTACCACGTCTTGGGGAAGAAGTTCTTAAACCCAGTGCGACAGCTCAAGGAGGTCCTGGAGAGGCAGCTGAGTGAGGTGGGCCCCTTCTTCACGTAGCAGCGCCTGGTTTACCTGGGGGCCCCACTCCACTCTGTCCATGTGATCTGCCTGGGGCTGACTGCACCGCTAGCCCCAGGTATGGTCATGTGACTCAGTCCTACACAGTCTAGAATATTCCATTCCCACGGCCAGAGTGGTTGATCCAGAGTGGGCTGTTGGCTGGACCTGCTCAGAGAAGAGAATCTGCCTCAGTGGATTAGCCATGAGAGGATGATGCCCAAGAGGGACATAGCCACAGCAAGCCTGAGTCCATAGTTAAAGACAGGTGAGGCTCTGGTGCCAGTGTTTGCGCTGCTGGATCAAACTATGCCTGAAGCTTCTATCCTGAGTTCTGCATTACATTTCCCTGTGTGCCTAGGCCTGTTTGGGTTATCTTTCATTCTGCTGGCTCATTAGACACCTGTATGACACCAGCACCCACTGCCCAAAAGGCGCATGGTGCCAAAACCATCTCTGGGCATCTTTGGAGCATTTCCCATGATTCACTAATTCAGTTCTAGTGCTCTGAGCCAGCTTTGCCACATTCCCTGAAGGTTGCCATTCTGCCCTTGACGCTGTGCTGGAGATGTCCCTGCCCCTCTTCCTGTCCCTCCAAGCCCAGGCTCCACTGGTAACCTCCTTCAGGGAAAGGCTGGCCAGCAGGTCCTCAGGGCACCCCAAAGCTCGGTGTCTGCTGGGAAGTGGGGGGAGAAGGCCTGCATTCTGCCTCCTGTGAGCAGCACCCCCGGCAAGCATGCTGAGCCCAGAGGTGTCCTCATCCAGGGTCTGTTTCTTGGGTTCTAGAGGTGACAGCTTCCCAGGAGCAGGCCTGTCTTCTCTCTTTCCTTTGTGACCCAGAGTGTGTGCTCCCAAGGGAGGAAGCAGAACATGCGGTCTCATTACTGACCCTGCAGTGGAGGCTCATTGTGCCAGGTGGGGCTCACCATTCCCACACGCTCACCCATTTATCCTCAGAACTACCTATGAGGCTCCGCTGCTACCAACTCTACTCCCATTGTACAGGTGGGGAAACTGAGGCCCAGGGCACCTGAGTGGACCCACCAGGTGTCCAGCTTGGCTGCTGCTGGTCCTACACTGAGGACCCTGCAGGGCCAGCCGATGCCCCCACATCCGAGAGTCCATGCGCACAAAGGGCACTTTGCAGGCACTATGGCGTCTGGTGCTCACCCCAGGCTGGGGCAGGGTCACACTCATCACGCCAGGGCACTCTGGGCCTGTCCTTGCCCAATCTGTGGAGGGCAGCCCTCCTGACCTGGCCCTTGGGAGGCTCCTGGTCTCAACCCGGGGCAGAGGGAGATGGGAGGTGGGGAACAGAGGGTGGTCATAACAGGAGTGACCTCGGTAGCAGGGCCTTGGGCTCCCTGCACAGCAGGTTGTAGGGGAGGTCATCCCACCCCCAGGATCCCCAGGGAGGCCTCAGCCACACCCACCCTCCCAGCTGCAACTCCCTCCCAGCCTGACATCTGTCCCCTTTGCCCTTACTGAGGTCACAGCTGCAGGGGGGCCTTGGGGCGCATGTGTCAAACTGCAAGCAGCTTCATTCAACACCCCTATGTCTGTGGGCAGAGTCTGGGGCTAGAAATAGACCCACAGTGACCCCCCACAGTGCAGGCCATCTGACCACAGGTCCCGGGTCAGCTCCTGCTCACAGGGAGGAAATCCCGGGCTGGGGAGGCCATTCTTCCAACAAGGCCGCCTTGTGTGGCTCTCTGAGGGCCTTTCATGGTCGCCCCTCCCTCCCTGGGGAGGCCCAGCTGCAGAGCCTCCTCACCAGGTCCCCTGGTCCCTTCACTGGGGGGCCAGGCCAGAGGGGGAGCAGAGAGTGGTGGGGAGGAGGGGCCTGAGGGTGAGCCAGCCCCGGGGCTCCCACAGCTGCCACCAGCCCCTCCATGCTCTCCCCCGGACACCAAGGCGGGCTGTGTGACTCAGCTAGGGTTTCCTATTGCACAGAGCAGGGGCCTGCCGTGCTGACCTCTCAGGAGGAAGAAAGGGCGTTAGGAAGGGTGGGACAGGCCCTCAGGTGTTGATGGGGGGTGAGCCAGGAGGACCGCCTTTTGGGGAGCCTGCCTTCCTCCCGCCCCCTCGCCCTCCCTCCCTCCCTCCGTCGCTGGGGCTGGAATACAGGTGATGAAGCAGACCAGGCCCTGAGCTCCTGGCATCACAGCTCCTGGCATCACACTCGTGTGGGGGGACGGCTGTGTGACCTTAGGCTGCAGGGAGCAGGAAGGACCCTGGGGGTGGCCTGCAGAGGGGGAAATGAAGGCTGAGGGCCAGGATCAGGGCGGTCATGCCCAAATGGCAAAGCTCTGGCAGTCCGTGAGTGAGGACGTTTGACAGTCTGGGGGCCTCCAGAAACCTCTGAGCCTTCACCAGGAGCATAACTGTGCTGCTCTCCAGGCCGCTGGCCCGCAGGGGCGCCGTGCAGAAGGAGCCCCGGAGGCCTCTGGATCCTTGAGAGCAGCTTGAGCGGAAGCTGCTTCAGAAAGTGTACTGTTTATCTGCAGGCTCTCAGGGTGGGAGGACATCATGCACAGCTACCAGGGAAAGGCAATTTTTAGAACCTTGTATGAGGGGCTTCACTCATCTCCCAGGAAGGAGGACGTGAGCTGAGAGTCAGAAACCACAGGCCCTGGGCTGCGGCTGGATGGGAATGCTGATGATCCCGTCTCGGCAGAGTGGTGAGTAAGAGCTGATGGGAATCGCATGTAATTTATTTGAAGTCCTGGGGAAATCCAGTCGCTAACTTGGAGCTTTCACACTGAATTGTACAAAGAAGCTTTTTTCTGCCATCATGATACACAGAACCGCAGGGTGACTCATCTCCACCCCCTGGGCCTCAGAGCAAGTACGCTTCATTTTTCCCTAAAAATAGGAACAGAAATGTTAAATAAAATACTCTTCGGGGAGAGCTATGTTGAACAGCTGTGTGTCAAAGTTGTGGAGGAGAGGACTTCCAGTCTACTCTCAGACCAGAATCATCCTGGATCAGAGCTGAGTTTCTGATGACAGTTTCCTAGGGCCCCACTCCCTTCTGCACTGGGCAGAACAGAGTGTAAATGACCCCTGGAGAGGCACTGCTCTCTGGGGGCAGCAGGCAGCCATCCCAGATCGTGGGGCATCTGACATGTGTAAGGGCTGGGGCTCTAGCAGGAACGCTGATGAAGCGGGGAGGAGGTCATGCCACGAGCCGCCTCTGCACCTCCAGTATTCACGAATCTCACTCACTGCAGTGTGTGGGTTGTCATGGTAACAGGTGGTGGGGACAAGTTTCTAAAAAGTTTGGAGAAGGTGATTTTTTAAGTCAGCACCCTTGTTCGCAAGTGACTGAAACCTGCTTCTTGCTGGATCAAGGAAGAAAGATTTTGGGGTTGTGGGGTTGTCTGCACACCCTAAAAGGCCACAGGGGTGTGGACTTCCGTGACTGCAGCCAGGGCTCAGCCTGCTAATCAGGACAAGAACACATCCATCGCAGGGCTCTGCCTCCTGCGGCACTCTGGCCCCGGGCCAGTCACTGATGGCACTTCCCATGGCCACAAGCACGCAGAGCCGAGCCAGCAGGCCAAGCCCGGGGACAAGCTGCTCTGTTCCCCCAGGTGTTTAATGTGCAACTTCTCTAGGTGTGACTTCTGGGTTACCTACTAGGAGATGTGCTGCAGGGAGGTGGGGTTAGGCTGTGCAGGCCACGCACCAGAGACAAGTATTACCAGCACTGTGCTTGGTGGGAGTGGCGGCGGCCAGGAGGGCTCAGCCCACACTCACGGTGCTTGCCTAGCCTCAGTTCTGCGGCCACAGACATGACAGGAAAACGGACCCAGGAAATCCATGCCTGATACACAGCCTCTGCTGATGGGCGGATTTCTGCCGCTTATCCCAGTGCTTCCTCAAAGATCTGGGGGGCACAGGCACGGCTTCTAGTCGCAGGCATGTGTTTTTATTTCCAATTGGTTCATCCTTCGTACTGATTCCCTGTGGGGAAAAAAGCAAAGCAAACTAATTAAAACAAAACCAATATCAAAAACAACTAGAGGCCAAATGAAACACAGAGTCTTGTAAATTAAGACAAACCTGTCTCAGGTATGAGTTTCGGGGGAGAGAAGCCTGCACTGGAACCACGATGCTCTCAATTATAGGTCTTCAGCATTTTTTAATTCTTCTTTTTCAAAGATCCTGATTGACAAGTCTAGTAATTACTTTTCTCCTGTTACTTTTACCACCCCGCCAAATTTGGGAAGAAAAAAGTGACTCTACTGGGATATATGAAAGGTCATAACATGTAATAGCACAGAGATTTTTGCAAGATGAAAAAATTTACTGCAACCAAGAAAAACACACCCAGGTTGCTAGGATCTGAAAGTCTGCAGACCCCTAACATTCACATCTCGAAATCCTAACCCCCATGTGATGGTGCTGGGAGGTGGCATCTCTGGGAGGTGATGAGGTCATGATGGCAGAGCCCCCACGATAGGATTAGTGTTCTAACAGCAGACCCCAGGGAGCTCCCCGCCCCTTCCTCCACATGAGGATGGGACAAGAAGATGCCATCTCTGGACCGGGAAGCTGTCCTCGCCAGACACTGACTCCACTGGGGCCTCGATGCTGGACACCCACCTCCAGATCTGTGAGGTAGCAATGTCTGTTGTTTAGCAGCCCAGTCTTAGCTATTTTTTATAGCAGCCCAAACAGACTTGTGGTCCACAGCAGCAGTAACTTACAATCAGCCTCCTGCTTCCCCCCCCCAGCTAAAGGAATGGTACTTGGAGGACTCCTGTGCCCTATGGTAACTGTCCCTGGAGGGAGCCGAGAGGTGCTGTGAGTCACCATTCACCAGCACTGGCAACTGCAGCTTTTCTGAAATAAGTAAACAGCAGGGTGGTCTTGACTCACAGCGATCAAGGAGGAACTGAGGGGGAGTAGGTGTGACCACCTGTGTTTTGAGACCAGGTCACACCCATTCCCATGAGATCCGCAATGCAGCCAGTGTGAGAAAAGAACATGCTGGCTGAGGGTGTCTTATAATCACCATACTTGTTTGTGGAGAAAGTGAACGCCCCTGTGGCCAGGATTCTCACCTGGCCCTGGTCAGCTAGCTCACTACACACGTTACTCTATATAAAGAGCTCCGCCCAGTGCTGTGGGCGACACGGTGGCAGGGCTGCAGGCCTGCGGGAGAGCAGAGGCTGGAGTGGTGGCAGCGTGAGGACAGAGACTGAGACGGCTGTGGGGGCAGAGAGGCCCGGGGCAGAGACCGGCTTGTGTATGCAGACTCGCTCTGAGTGGGTAAGATTCTGGTGACTGACCTCCACTGTGGGAATAAAGTTAGGTATAAACCTTTTCACCCCAAGAATGTTCCATTGTCATTTCTTCAGTCTCATTGAAATCATAGTGAACTTGTCTGGGGCTGAAACCCACTGGCAAGACATTGCTCCACTTTGAAAAGTGTTCCCAGACACCTTACATGGTTGGCTGTTTTTAATAGTGTCTGGCCAGTGGGTTTCAGCCCTGAGCAAGGTCAGTATGGATTCAGTGAGGCCGAGGAAAGACAGTGGAACGTTCTTGGGTGAACGGGTTTATTACCAGGCTTGTTCTCCCAGCAATAAGCTGAGCACTAGATTTACGTCTGCAACAGAATTAAAGGGGGAAATAGACAGCATTGCATTCATTCTAGGAGACCTCAACACACCACTCACTCCAAAGGACAGATCAACCAGACAGAAAATAAGTAAGGATACAGAGACACTGAACAACACACTAGAACAGATGGACCTAACAGACATCTACAGAACTCTACACCCAAAAGCAGCAGGATACACATTCTTCTCAAGTGCACATGGAACATTTTCCAGAATAGACCACATACTAGGCCACAAAAAGAGCCTCAGTAAATTTTAAAAGATTGAAATTCTACCAACCAACTTCTCAGATCACAAAGGTATAAAACTAAAAATAAATTGTACAAAGAAAACAAAAAGGCACACAAACACATGAGGCTTAACAACATGCTCCTAAATAATCAATGGATCAATGACCAAATTAAAACAGAGATCAAGCAATATATGGGAACAAATGACAACAACAGCACAAAGCCCCAACTTCTGTGGGACGCAGCAAAGGCAGTTGTAAGAGGAAAGTATATTGCAGTTCAGGCCTATTTAAAGAAGGAAACACAATCCCAAATGAATACTCTATAAAGTCACAATTATTGAAATGAAAAAGAAGAACAAATGAGGCCCAAAGTCAGCAGAAGGAGGGACATAACAAAGATCAAAGAAGAAATAAATAAAATTGAGAAGAATAAAACAATAGAAAAAAATCAATGAAACCAAGAGCTGGTTCTTTGAGAAAATAAACAAAATAGATAAACCCCTAGCCAGACTTATTAAGAGGAAAAGAGAATCTACACACATAAACAGAATCAGAAATGAGAAAGGAAAAATCACAATGGACCCCACAGAAATACAAAGAATTATTAGAGAATACTATGAAAATCTATATTCTAACAAGCTGGAAAACCTAGAAGAAATGGACAACTTCCTAGAAAAATACAACTTTCCAAGACTGACCAAGGAAGAAACAGAAAATCTGAATAGACCAATTACCAGCAACAAAATTGAATCTGTAACCAAAAACTACCCAAGAACAAAACACCCGGACCAGATGGATTCACTGCTGAATTTTATCAGACATATAGAGAACACATAATACCCATTCTCCTTAAAGTTTTCCAAAAAATAGAAGAGGAGGGAATACTTCCAAACTCATTCTATGAAGCCAGCATCACTCTAATACCAAAACCTGGCAAAGACCTCACAAAAAAAGAAAATTACAGACCAATATCCCTGATGAACATAGATGCAAAAATACTCAACAAAACTGAATTACATCTGCACCCAACAGTCTACAGGTCTGCAATCCTCCTTCATCTCTGCCTCCTCCCAGAGCACTGGACAGAGCTCTTTATAAGGTGATTCAGTCCGTAATAGCTTATTGCCTGTGGGTGTGGAAGCAGTCGCCTAGCAGCAGGCCAGTTACTTGAAGTGGTTTAGGTTCAGGTGAGGATCCTGGCCATAGGAACCTTCACTTTATCCACAAATAGTATATTTTTATTTTTGAAGTAAATGATAAATGCACAGAATAAAACATGTAAATGGGAAAAGGGTGTGGGGAAGCATCAGTCCCCTGTTCCATCCCTTCCTCCATGGGCAAGCACTTTGACCAGATCCTCAACCCAGGATGTGGACCTGACCCCTTCTGACCACCTATGACTGTGGAGCTCACAGCCACAGGCAGGGGTTGAGGGCTACCTCATCCCCTCAAGCTCAACAAGACATAGTGTTTTTGGCTGAATCTCTTTCGTTTTCTTTTACTGTATAATCAGCAGCACCTGCTCCATTGGAGTTGCTCACAGATGTGTGTAAAGTAAAACCACAGAGTCACAGAACTGGAAGGGACACTGACTCCCCAACCCGTCTGCAGGGGGATGCAGGGCATGAAGTGGTCGGGGTGCATCACCAACAGGCCCACTGACAGCCTCTTTCTTCCTCTTATCTCACATAAGCACCTCCAGTCAGGGGATGCTTGATCCATAATTTGTTATGACCACCCCACCAAGAATAAACGGGCCGAGGATGGCTCTGCAGAAGGTGGAATATGAAGACACGCAGGGAGGGAGACCATGGCCAGGAATGGGCGTGAGGGAGTGGGGACAGACACATGGGCTGCCCTGGACACCAGGACATGTCTGTGCCCAGCCTTGATGGGGAGAGAAATGTGAGGATATTTCCAAAGTTGCTTCCTCCAGCAGGAAACACCCATGAAAAATAGTTGAGAGCTTCCCATCTGAAAAAAAAAAGGGGAAGGAAAACATAGGATGAAAGGCAGAGAAATATTTGCTAAAGGCTCAAGGGGCAAAGAAAGAAGTCTGTGGTTGTTCGTGTGGTTGTTTGGAACCAAAACATCCTGATGGAGGAGAAAAGAAACAAGACTCACTATTTGGACTTTGGGTCATTGTTTCGATGAAACCTGCTTTCTTTTTCTGAGCTTTCCTCCTCTAGAAATTATGAAATGGGGCAGGGGAGGGGGGATGCCTCAGCATCCTGGGCAGGACTTGTGGGCTCCTGGCTGGAGGCCTTGAAACAGCTGGCGGACGCCAACCGTAGAGTTTCTTGGCTGGATGATCGAAGCCAGGTGCTCAAAGTATGTCATAGAAATACGTGGCTCTGTCTCTGCTTGTCTTTCTCCTGAAATAGCTCGATTTTCAGCCAGCTTTCCCGGGATGTGGCAAACACGGGGCTCAAGGCCCATTCTGTCCACCAAGCATATCGTCAGAGATGGTCACTGGCTTAATGGTTCAGGTCGGAGCAGCCTGGGGGGACAGGCCCCTAAGCCCAGGACGTGGCATGGGGTAGGGGTATCCTGGAGGAATACTGAGGCTTGGTGTTGAGGTCAAGGATGAGGGCAGGACCCAAGGGTGGCCACAGGCTCCTGGCCCACCCCCTTGCTACTGCCCTTCCTTGTATTCAGAGAGAAAAAAGAAAAGAAGAGAGAATAATGCAAAGGGAAATGCAGGGAGGACAAACTTCAAACCAGGCCGCGCACTGTGCCATATTTCCCACGTGAAAATGAAGCAGCTCGGAGCTCTGAAGTACAGTGTACAAAGAAGCCTCCCGTGCTGTCAGTGAGACTTTGTAAAGACTAGTACCCAGTTCAGTTCACGAGCTGTGGAAAGCGTGGCTGCATGAGGAATGTGAGGCGGAGGCTACCTGAAGGAGACTCCTTTGCCTTCCGTCCATGTCCCCACCACTGTCCCATGGCCTCATTTTGAGATGATGTCAAGACTGGAAATCTGGGGTCCCTCTGTCGAAGTCAGGCCTTCTCCCACACGAACAGCACTTCAGGGAACTGAGGCGCCAGAACAGCTTTCCTGAGAATGAGCAGGCTGGCGAACACCGTGAGAACAGGGCTGGGAGTCTCGGCAGGGGCCAGGCTGAGCCCGGGGTCTTCCATGTTCTCCCCTCCTTCTTCTGCTCAGCATCGCCCCTCCCTCCCTGCCGAGCTGTCACCCCAGGCTGCGCTGAGCTCTCTCCTTCTCATCTGAACCCCGGCAAGCCACTGGCCTCCCAGACACCCAAGAGGATCCACTCTGCGCGTGTGCCCCGTGAACCCGAGGACCCGGAGCCTGAGCACACGGCCACATGTGTGAGCAAAGGGAAGGGGTGGTGGCCACTCCAGTGGGAGGTGCAGGTGCCACGGTGTCCCCACGTCCCTCCCTCTTCCAAGAGAAGGCAGGGGTGGTTCTGGATTTCAGGACACCTTGTCTGTCTCCTTCAGCATCTCAGGGCGGCTGCATTCCTGTGGCAGCCCCACATGAGCTGGCCCACTCTCAGTTCTGAACTAAAGGGGGATGCGGGGACTGGGGCCACCACAACAGGCCGCAGACACAGTGGGGCCCAGGGTCCACACAGGCCATGGGTAATTTCTTCTTCCCATGTCTCTCTTCCTCTTGTGAGGTTCGAGCAGGCAGGACAGGGGTGGCTGTGCTTCATTGTCCTGTCCTTCCTCTCGGTTCCCCTGCTGGGAGGGCAGGAGGGGACAGGCAGCTCACTGGATGAGGGCCAAGACCTCTTGGCAGGTTGGTCGGCTTTGCCCTTGTCTGTCTTACGGAGTCATGGGGTGTCCACGAGGTGCCCCCTGCGGAGCTGGGTGGCACAGTGACACTGGCATCTTGCGTTTGCCATGAGGCATGCCCACTACAGCCCAAGTGTTGAGTGTGGGGGTGACACGTGGGGACACGGGTCCAAGACTCTTCATGCTCCAGCAGCATCTTGTACCATTCCAGGTGAGCACTAAGGTAGGGGCCCAGGTGTGAGTCCATATCCCCCTAGCCACCCACCAGGATGGAGTCCTGATGCCCTGGGGCTCTGGCTCTCAGGTCAGTCCCTGCATCTTGTGGGATCCACATCCTGGACACGGTCAGGGGCCACTGTCTCAGCTAGTGCCACTTCCCCTGGATGGGCAGATGACTTCTCCGCCTCTGTCCTGCCCTGGGGTCCTTGCTCCATCTCTGCCCTTCCCCTCCTCCCCAAGGGCAGGTCCCACCTTTGCCACCTTTGTGTCCTCGGCACTCAGCACATGGCTTGGCCTGCATGAGGACTCTTCATTCATTTTCATTCATTCAACAGATACTTATTAAATGCTGGGACACCCAGGACAAGTCAGTGACACCCCTGCTCTGAAGGCCTTTACAATGCAGTGGGGAGATACAGTAAGCTAATGAACAGCAAACAAGGTGGCACAGTTCCAGAGATTTCAGCTGGGAGGGGATCTTTGCATAGCACGGGAGCCCCCTTCTCAGCTACCTGAAGCTGGATTCCCAGTGCCATGTCCCGAGAGGGGTGGGAGGGCTGCGGGGCTAGTGTGTCCTTAGAGAGAGTGAGCCGCCAGAGCTCCATCAGGCTGCCTTTACCCCACTGGCCAAGCATGGAGCCAGGGCTATGCAGGGTTGCAAAGGATATTAGGACAGATGGTCTCTGCAAGGGAAACTGGGAAGGGGGTCTCTGCCAGAGATGCTGGGAAAGATGGCCTCAGCAAAGGATGATGGGAAGGGAGTCCCTGTGAAGGATGCTGGCAAAGAGGGTGTCTGCAGAGCATTCTGGGAAGTGTGGTCTCAGGTGCACCAGGTTCTGGGCTAAGTTCAGCAGTGGCCATCTGATACTAAGAGGAAGGAGAGATGACATGGTGGACAAAGGGTCTCTATCCCACTCTGCATTAGCTTATCACTTAAAATTTTATATTTGATAATTTTAATCTTTTTCGCAGTAGATAGTCTCCTGACAAGGTGAGGATTACCACTGTCTATAACTGTCAAATTATAACAGTATGGGTTTAGTTGTGAAGACGAGGGCTCTCTACTGTCCTTCAACCCCAGGACTGACCCCTGATCAGGGGCTGCAAACCCTGGCCCGCAGGATGCACAAACCTGTGGAATGGCAGATGTAGGAGAACAGGTGTAGTGAGAGTGGAGTCACCATGATCCTTAGATCCATGAATGCCCCACGTGAAGATCATCACGAATGGCTACTGGCTGATCCTCATGCCTCCACTTTACTCTGGGATAGAGGACTCGGAGCTCTCAGGGGCGGGGCACAGTGTTTTAGAACCTGGCGCTGGTGCTGGGCAGCATGCACGGGTCTGGGAGCGTCCACCTGGTGGCGTGCACGGTTATGTCCCCAGAGCAGGGCCTCAGGGATATCAACTTCCCATGTAGAGGACCCTGTGTTCCCAGCCCTGCACCTGGATGCAGGTCCCTCACCTGGGACCGTGGCTGCAGAGGAGCGTTAGCTGGAGACCTTGCTGGGATTCCTGAGCTGTCTATTGATCCTCGAATTGGTGAAGTAACTTATTAATGATTTCCTGAGACGAGGTGGCATCAGGTCGATGAACTGAAAGAGGTGCCACTGCTTTTATGTCAAGCAGTAAAATAGTAGTGAAATGATTGTAAAACAGGCTTGCAGCATGTGTATCTGTTTCAAAGCACTGGAAGCTGACTAAAATGCCATCTCATTGTGTCTGGTCCAGGTGTACTGGACGCACCTCCGCCGACTTCCCCAGACTTCCTGTAATGTCACACTGACAGCAAGCCCGATGCAGTACGGACAGCTCTCCAGGAAGCTTCTCTCCCAAGTGATTAATTCCACTGGATCCCCAGGTCCCCTGGAGCTGACTCTGCCACCAGAGGCCTCTGGAGAGCCCCAGCTTTGAGGAGCTCAGGCTCCGGAGCCAGGAGGTACCTTCCCCTCCCCCTCCTTCCTCTGTGGGCCTGGAAGGTCATCCTCAAGTTTTCAGGAGCCTGGCCACGGAGGTACAAACAGCCACAAGGGCTTCCTAGTGGGCTTGCTTTGTCCATCTCCTTATCCCAGGGATTGGAGAAGCGCAGTTTGCAGTTTCCCTCTCGGGAGCAGTCCCCTTGAAGGCCCCCGAGGATCAGGTCAGTGGGCGGGTCAGGGAGTGGTCCTTTGCTATCCTCCTTCTGTGCCCACTGCTGTCACCGCGCGGGAGCACTGCGAGGGAGGCACCGCTTTCCCAGCGGTCACAGTGGGTTGTTTGCAGAAATAGACTTGGCTTCATGAGGGATATGGTGCCAAATTCTCGGGTGCATGTGGAAGTGGAGGAGGGATGGGTGCTCTCCAGAACAGTCTCCTTGGATGACAGGAGTGGGCAAAGCTGCATCTCTGGCTCCACCTGAGAGTCATAAACACATTAGCTCATGCAAGCCTCTATGGTACGCCAGTGTCCTCTGGAAGAGAAAGAGAAAGCCTGACCTGCTACCATGAGAATAAAGTTTGGTATGAGCCCCGTTTTACCCACAGCATTCCGATGTCATTATTAGGTCTTACCTAATCCAGAGTGAATTTGCCCAGGGCTGAAACCCTCAGGAGAGACATTCGGTCACTAGAAGGAGGACAGCATGCAGATGTAGCAAGACCACCAGATGCCCCCATCCTTAAGTTCCAGAGAGTCTCATCTCTCCTACCGTCCTCCTCATGGCTGGTCTGTCTCTCTGCGGTGCAGGGCCCCACCTGGACCCACTCACTCCATTATCCTGTGGTGTGTGTGTGCTATTTAATTAGACTCTCAGCTCTAGGGGTGTGGGATATGTGTGTACATTCTCTCATGTTTACTCTGACCCCGGTGTTTACTCTTGGCGTCCGGTGCCTGTGTCTCTGAAGTTCAAGGAGAAAGAATGCATGGGAAGAATGGAAGCCCGAGCCAAGCAAAGCGACCTCTCTTGGGGGTTTGTGGGCCCTCCCTGCTGCCTGTATCTTGTCAGTGTTATGTCCGGATTGCAGTATCCTCAGAGACCAGAGACCACCAGGGAGACCGAGTCACGTATGCAAGAGCAAAGGGCGTTTATTACGGGCTTAAGCTCGGACTCCCAGCATTTCCACCTAGGTAGTGGAGGTGAGCTGATAGCCCGACAAAGGCAGGCAGGATTTTTATGGGCGTTGGGAAGGAGGAGTTACACGAAACTGGGACATAGACACAGCAATCCAATCATAATTACACAACATTATTGATAACAGTTCTAGCCATACATGTCATTTAGAGCATTCGTTACTTTTGGTGGGATCCAATCACAATATTTAAGGTATCTTTGAAATTAACCAATTACAGAGCAAACTTAGGGTCTTGTCTGATGACTAACAGGTTAACTTTTACAGGGTCTTATCTATATCCCCATCCTCAGGAATGTAGGGAGGCTTTCGGCTTCTCCTGATTGGATGGCAGGAGGGTGGTTACATGCTTTGGGGAATATGTAACTACCTGATGGTTTTAGGGAGACTGAAACTTAGGCCTTCTAGTTTCTGAGGCTCCTTGAAGCCTGTCATGGCGTTAGTTTGGTTCTTTCATCAGCACCCTCTGCCTCAGACAGCCACAGAGAGGACAGGGGTGAGGGAAGAGGATCTGGGCGACTCACCCTCCTGCCGTGGCCTCCACAGGGCAGATCATGTCAGGGTCTGAGTGTTAGGCAGGAAAATAGATATGAGCGGGGTGGAAAGAGAATAAAGCTGGTAAAGCCCACTAGAAGGGAATCAAAGAGTTAACCCGTTAAAACTAGAGAGCCAGAAAAGACTCAGAGTTAATGAGTTAATCGGCTAAAGCTCAAAAGGCCAGGAGAAACTTGGCCTGGAATGCCTGAATATTCTCCAGATAAAGGAAAATATCTGAGCACAGCCCATGTCTTCATTGTGTCAATTAGATCATGCCATTATAAAATTTACTTTAGCCTGCTAAAAGGCCCAGCTTATTCTTTAACTTAATCTGTATGCTGTTTTTCCTCCTCCAGCCCCTAATCGAGTAATTTGCTACCTGGGCAAGAGATAAGCATCATGATTAATTGAGCAAACAAGTCCAGCTATAAACAGCATAGTAAAAGCAGGAAGGATTCCATCTTAAAGCTAAGAGTGCATTTTAAAACCCAGGGAGTTAAGAAGATTCTTAACATTCTCTCTAGCAAACAGACAATAATTCAGCCCACCTTGAGGGCAGGGCAGGAGGTCTTGATTGATGAGCTCCCAGAGCGAAGCTGCTATCCTGGGGAGGAATCAGAACAGTAAATTTCTTGTGTTAAGTTAATTTTGCAGAATTACCTGAAAGACTAATAATAGAAGAGACTTAATGTCTCTCATCAAAGATGAACTGTAATTCTGGGGGAGGTGGGGGAGGAGGGGTAGAAAATCCCGAGACAAAATGCCTTTGAAACTGAAATCACTCAAAGAGAGAGATAAAGTTTAGGAAACCCTTTTATTGCTTACAAGCAGTCATCCTCTATCTCTCTCCACTGAGCTGCAGCAGAAGAGCAAGCTCCACCCCACGTCTCTGGTCCAGATAAACCCTGCTTGCCCCTATTGATATGGAGATGGACTACTCTTCACCTCTGGGAAACACCTATTGATATGGAGATGAACTAAAAACCAGGTGAGAGATTCTGTAAATACTGCAATTTTATCCACGTGAACATTCTGGGACCACTTAACAAGTCTGCACCCCTAGCCCTTTATCACATTCCTGAAAATCCTCAACCTCCTATAAAACCCCTAGACAATGCCCAGCCATGGGCTCTCTTGTCCCCTCCTGGCTTGAGCCAGGAGCTCTTTCCTCTCACTTTTTCTATAAATAAAAGCCTCTCCTTTGCTCTCCTACCTTGAGTGTTTGCCAAGTTCATTCTTCAACTCCACAAACAAGAACCCCGGCATCATGAGTATCCCTTGTCCTGTCCAGGACTTCATCCCATGCAGGGCAGTGTGAGGCTGTGAGGCTGGTTCTTGCAGAGCCCAGGCAGTAAGGACCCAAAGGTCTGAGAAACACCTCTACTCAGCTCTTCGCAGATGCCTAGGTCTACCTGTTAGGGGGGGCATTGTGTATTTTCCTCGGTTCTTGTCCCGCCTGTAACTCCAGTGGGAAAATTTCAGGGCAAAATAGTACTAAAACCGAAATCAGTCAAAGGGAGAAATAAAGTTAAGAAACCCTTTTATTTCTTACAAGCAGTCATCCCACATCTCTCTTTTGACCCGGCTGCAGCAGAAGAGCGGTCCACCCAGCCTTTCCGATCCAGATAAACCCTTGCCCCTTGTACTTACCTATAGATATGTAGATGGACTAATTCTCTCCCCCCCTTGGAAAGACCTATTGATATTCAGGTGCACTACAGCCAAGCAACAGATTCTGGAAATACTGAAATTTTACCCACACCACCGCAACAAAGAATTAAAGGGCAGAGACACAGTAGTGAAGCAGAGTAAAAGTTTTATTTAAAGTTACTTAAAGAAAGAGTTACTCAGGGAGGAGAGGTGCCCTGAAAGGTTGGAGAGAGAAAGGTTAAGGCTACACACTCAGAAAGTGCAGGCAACCTCAGAGAGAGCTGGGCACTGAAAGATTGAGGGTTCCCCCTTTTAAGGATTTTTCAGGACTGTAACAAAGGGCTAGGGGTGTGGACTTGTTAAGTGGTCTCAAGATGTTTATCTTTGATGAGACATTAAGTTTCTTATCAGTCCTCCAGGTAATTCTGCAAACTTAGCTTAACACAAGAAATTTACTGCTCTGGTCCCCTCCCAGGATAGCAGTTTTCTGGTTTGGGAGCATATCAATTAAGACTGCCTGCCCTGCCTCCAAAGTGGGCTGAGTTATTGTCTGTTTGCTAAAAACTAAGTTAAAAATATTACTTAGCTTCTTGGGTTTTAAAATGCAATTTTAGCTTTAAGGTAGAATCTTCCTGTCTTTATTATACTGTTTATAGCTGGACCTTTTAGCAGTCTAAAGTAAATCTTACAATGGCATGACCTAATTGACACAATGAAGACATGGGCTGGGCTCAGATACTGAGGAATATTCAAGCATTCCAGGCCAAGTTGCTCCTAGCCTTTTGAGCTTTACCTGATTAACTCATTAACTCTGAATCTTTTCTGGGTTTCCAATTAACTGGTTAACTCTTTGAGCCCCTTGTAGTGGGCTTTACTGGCCTTAACTCTCTCTCCACCCTGCTCGTATCTATTTTCCTGCCTAACAGACCCACACAAGAACCCTAATTTATGACCCTCATAGCTTAGCTCATTGCTGGGTGGTCAGCACAGCACCTGGCACATGACACTGAGGAGTAAATCACAGCTAAGCAGATGAGTCAGATGAATATGGTTTCTGGGCACCAGGCAGGTGATCTCAGAACTCCACTGTTGAGTAGGCCAGGATGGGAATTAATGTGATTCAATACCTTATGCTGCTATTTGAAACTACATCTTGAGATTCTATAGTTGAGTCAGAAAAGGGATGTGATGGTGTTACAGGCCCAGATCACATTCCCAAGATTCAGATAAATTACCTTCATTACAAGGAAATAAGAAAGGCTTTTCCTCAAACATCTTCAGGAAGCCAACTGAGTGAAAACACCAAAGGAGAACATCACCGAGGTACTTAAGAAGAGAAAGGGACTTAAACGTTTCTACAGCCTCAGGAGGAGGCAATTTTTCAGCTGAATTGCTAAACTGGGAGGAATCTAGCCTCTTCTACTTGAGGGCAACAATTTACTGAAGAGGAGGCATTTGGGAAAGCATTGTCTGAGTGCAGTGGAAACAAGAATGAGTAAGCAGCCCGTTGTTCTGACCCGTGGAGGCTTTCAGAAGGTGTGACACTAATTTTAAAAAAGGGACTTCTCAGACCCATTTCCATGGCATCCGCACAGTTTTATTCTTTCTGGAGCCTGTGGGTGCTGGGCCAAGTGTCCATGTCTAACACAAACCTCTGTCCCACTCCCATACTGAGAGCTGGCAGCCCAGCCAAGGTTCAGGAGCTCCAGCAGGTTTTGAACAGGCCAGGATATTAGAAAATCCTCGACTTAAAATCCGCACAGAACGCTGGGAAGCACAGGCTTTCTCTGCAGAATCATCAATCATGGGAGCTGGGCTGGACCTGCACCTGTGCAGGGGACCGCTCAGGCCGGCTGTGAGTTTTGATTTAAATGCTGTCTGCTCAGACAAGAGCTTTCTTTTCTCCGTACTCTGGGTGACCAGATGTGAGCCAGCCTCCTCCAAGTGCTGTCACCTGTTTGGGGGCATTCAGTGTCTCCTGGCCCGGGGGGTCTCAGGGAAGGAATGGGGCAGAACGGCAGGGCACCTGGAGAGTGGCCTTGGGTCAACTTCCCAAAGACGAAGAAAGGAGATTTTCGGGCAGGCTACTGAAGAGCACAATCCTACAGCTGCAGTCCAGTCCGGGTCACCCAGGTGAAGGGAACTTGCAAGCCCACATCAGTAGCCCCTCCCTACTTATCTGGAGTAGGACAGAGAGTGACATATTCCAAGAAAGGGGAGTGTGGGCAGCCTCAGAGAGGAGGCATGCTTAAGGGTTTGGGGTTTATAGGGCCTTTTGGGTAAGGGTCAGCATAAGACATGATGTATACAGGTGATGCATAATTCTTCTGAAGTTTTGTCTTAAGAATAGGGTTATTTAGGAGACTGTGTTGACACAGATTTTGGCATTCTTTGTCCATAGATTTATTTACGCTTCAGAGGTCTATCTCCTGTCCTGGTTATAAAGTTACTTAATTGATTAAGGGGCTGGAAGAAGAGGAAGAACAGCCTATAGATTGAGTTAAAGAATAAATAGGGCCATTTTCACAGGCTAGATAGATTTTACAATGGCATGAACCTTGTCCCATTTCCCTGCCCTCCTTCAGTAATAAGCCAGTAATTTCTCCCAGAGAAACCCATGTTTGCATTCACTGTGCTGGCAAATAACAGCTCACCTGTGGGCAATCACACATAGGTGACATGTAGAGGATTTGATTATAAACTCCCTGACCACAAGGCAGCAGGTGGAGACAGGCAGCTGGGAGGGAACTTAAACAGCTTCCAGGTCCCCAGATGGGCAGGGCCTGGCTGAGGCCTTCCCTTCGCCCATTTCTTGATACAGGTCAGTCCCGACCATCATGGCTGACCTTTGACGCCTACAGCCTGGCCACTGCCGGTGGAGGCTAAGCCACCCTCTGGGGATGGACCATGGACAAGAACAGCTTCCGTGGGGAGGGGAGCTTCACGTGAGCAGAGGAGGCAGCCAGTCCCAGCGGATTTTGTACCGGTTCTGTGCAGGAAACCGCCTTCCAGGAAGGCCAGGAAAGGGACAGGACAGTAACAGAGCATCCCTCCCTTGCATTGACACAG
Organism: Smutsia gigantea; assembly: GCA_032199065.1. Lineage (NCBI taxonomy): Eukaryota > Metazoa > Chordata > Mammalia > Pholidota > Manidae > Smutsia > Smutsia gigantea. The sequence continues at coordinate 66,755 of JAVSCE010018556.1, read as the reverse complement.
AGCACTGAGCTCAGCCAGTGTTCTCCATCTAACTGCCTGCAGCTGCAGAAGGTGACAGGCTACATGGTGACCTGTTACTCAGTTTTCACATCCAGGGCTCTCCTGTCCACAGGGCTGTCTGAGGCCCTTCACAAGATCACAGAGGCTTCAGTGAGAGACCCCACATGCACCCTCCGTTTTGCTCTCTGGGTCTGGCCAAATCATTCACCTCCAACCAAAACATAGAAAAACTTCTGCAGCAGACGTGAGCACCTTCAGCATTCAATGCTTCACCATCCAGGAGGAAGATTTAAGGGCAGAAATCATGACAAGGATGAAAATGGGGCATATGTAAAAGTCCAAGTTCCTGGGTCCCTCTGCACTGACTTACCCCCCGCATCTGCAGCACCCAGGCAGGACGTGTCCCAGGTGATGTGGGTTTTACATCTGACTTTGGCCAGTGACAGCTGGAGACTCGTAGGCTGCCCTGCCTGGATCCTTGTCCACGTGGGGTCCAGCATGAGGATCCAGCATCCCCGTGCCCTCCCGGCCTGCTCCAGTCCCTGTTGTCACTCTGGAGGGGGAATTGCCTTCAGGCCCCACACCCGCCCCATCTCTTGCTCACAAGGGGTTAATACCCATCAGCCCTGGACCACAGGCTGGGCTCCTCTGCAGAGGGTGGGGATTGGGGGACACTTAGTTTCTGATGCTGGCTCCTGAGACTCTTTCTCTCCGGGGCACCAGACACTGAGCACGGGTGGCCTTCAGTGAACTGTCACGGGCCATGAAAGGGACTGACGGGCTCCTCCCCACCTTTCACTCCCCACACCCTCAGCTGTGCCAGAGACCCCGGGCTGCTGCCTCAGCCGAGCTGACAGCCTCGGGGTGTCTCGGTGCGGCCTCCTCTACCGTGGGCTTGAGGGTCTCCCCGCCATGTGCTGCTTCACATGCGACTCACATACTTCAATAGGATATATTTCATTTTCATCTGTGTATGTGTAGGCATGTGTGTGATTATAATTTTCTGCAGACCCTCTGACTCAAGGCTTATTGAGAAATGTGTTGTTCCATTTCCAACCATTTGGGAACTTCCCAGATAGCGAGTTCTAGCTTAATTACATAATGGTTCAAGAGTGTACTTTCACGATTTACAGTCTTTCATCTTAATGGCCCAGATACGGGCTAACCTAGTGAACGTTCTGCATGTACCCGAGGCTGGTGCGTCCTGCTGTTCTGTGCAGTGTTCTGGAATGTCTGGGAAGCTGAGTGGCTGGATGACGCTGCTTGGGCCATCAGTGGCCTTACTGATTTTCTGCCACCTTGTTTGCCAGTTGCTGAGAGGGGAGAGTTGAAGTCTCTTGCTCTAATGATGGGTTTGCCGATTTTTCCTTTCAGTTCTATCAGGCTTTAACCTCATGAAATTTGAAGTTCTGTCATCAGGTGCACAGGTATTTGGGACTGCTGCGTCTTCCGGGAGAACACCCGTCGTCATTCTGCGATGGCCTGCCGAGTCCCGAACACCGTTCCTGTTCAGAAACCCACGTTGTGGGAGGTCAGTGTATTCACTCCAGCTTCCTCTTGTGCGGCGTCTCTGTAGTACACCTTCCCCTGCCTTTTACTCCTAACAGAAAGATTTTCATGCTTAAAGCCAGTTTTCTGTACACAGTTAATAGCTGGTTCCTGCTTATTTTTATCCAAGGTGACAATCTCTGATGATTTCACATGGAAATGACTATTGATGGAGTGGGACTCCCACCTGCCATCTTGCTGGGGTTTTGTATCTGGTTTGCTGTTTGTTTTTTCCGTTTTTCTGCCTGGTCTGAGTTTAATAATGCATTATTCTATTTTAGCTCAATTGACTTACTATTTATACCTCATTTTAAAACATTTTCAGTGGTTAAATTATGGTAATACCCATTTTTAAATCACCTGAGCCCACCTTCAAGGAATAAAGCATTGCCTGACCCAGGCGTGAGGACTTCCTATAGCGCTGCCCTGCCCCTCGGCCATGCCTGGTGCCCCCGTGACCATCCTACATGCACACTCATTATTGCTATCATCCTTCAAACAGTGACCAACCTCCAAGAGCAGCCAAAATAAGAAATAAACATTTAACCATTCAGTTAATTCCTAGTGCTAGGCATTCCTGTTTTAGATCCACGTTTCTGACCTCTATCATCTTCCCTCTGCCTGGGGAACTCCCTGACATTTCTCGTAGAGCAGGGTCAGCCGTGGTCGTTCATCTGGGAAACTCCATCTCTCCTTCAGTTTTTGAAGGAGGTCTTCGATGGCTATTGAATTCTGAGGCTATTTATTCTCTCTCAGCGTGTTAAAGATGCCCCCTGCATTTCAGTTTGCATAAATTCTGTAAGAGGTACTGCACACTTTTATCTTGGCCGCTCTCCAGGTAGTGTTCTAATCGCCCACTATCCTGCCTGCCTTTGGTTTTCAGCAATGGTACTTTGGTATGTCGAGGAGGTGGGGTCATTGTTTATCCTTCTTGGTGTTTTGAAGTTTCTTGGATTTGTGATTCATTGTCTACCAATAATTTGGGGAAATCTGTGATTATCCTTCAAATACTTCTTTCGGCTCGTTCTTTCTTCTTCATTATGGGTATTCTATTTGATTTGTGTTCCACTGTTTTTGGAAGTTCTATTCTGCATGTGTTTTTAAAATCCACTATTTTTTCTCTGGTGTTTCAGTTTGGGAAATTTCCAATCACTTATCTCTCATTGATTCTGTCTGTGTCAAGTTCACTTAGAGCCCTTTGAAGGATTTCTTTATTGATGTTACTGTATTTTTATTTCAAACATTGCTGTTTTATTCCTATTGTTTCCCTCTCTGCTGAAATTACCTATCAAAGAGAGCACTGTCTTTTCCATTAGAACCTGTACCATACTATTTAATAACTTTTTAATTTCATGATACATTCAGAACACCAAATCAAAGTCTGGTCCTGAGAATTGTGTTGTCTCTTCAGACTGTTTTGTCTTGCCTTTTTGCACGCTTCCTAATCTTCACCAAAAGCAGGACACGTTGTAGCTGACAGCAATATTGCGGTAAGCACTGTGCTTCAAGAGGAACATGCCTATCCTTCTGTGCAGACTCTGGGGGGAGGCTGGGCTAACCTAGTCAGAGCCGCAGTGGGCTGCAAGTGCCCATTGCTTTGGTTACTGTGGCTCCAGCAGACACTCAGTGCCTCTGGTGATGCCTTGTTTGTGTTGCCCCCCAGCTTTGCGTCCCCCTTGCTGCTGTGCAGCTGCATTCCGCTGTTACTTTTGAATTATTTGAGAGTACTCAGCAGGGTATTGGGGTGGGCACCCTCTCAGATGTTCTGATCAGGCCAGTCTCAGATGGGCCATCATGGGGGCCCCTGCGCCTCCCTAGGGAAGAGCCCCTTTGCCCCATGACTCCTCCCCACTGGGGTCCTGCCCTCAGGGTGCAGCTGTGTGGCCCTTCTCTGCCCTGGGGTGGTGTTTCGGCAGAGGCCCTGCCCTCCCTGCTGTGGAGCTTCCTCGGGCTTCTTCCCAGCCTTCTCTGTGGGTTTCCTGCAGGAGCCCGAAACCACCAGCTGCGTCTGGGGGCTACCTGCCTCCTAGTATTCCTCCACCCACACTCGGCCATAAGCAATTTGCTAACATTTCTAGTTTAATCTTCTCACCAGCTTCATTTAACATCGTCTGTCCCAATAAACCAATGTACTGTCCAGGCCCTGCTTCCACAGGCACCCGATTCTCCGGCTTTCAGGTTTGCTGTCCGCTCTGCCATCTCAGTGCTCTGACAAGTTCAAGAAAGGCACACCATTTGCTGTCCGTCCACCTTTTATTCATGTCTGGGTGGGAGCTATACTCTTTCCTGCTCTCTACCTCTCTGAACTTAAACCGTAATTCAGAACACAATTTTAAAAATAACTTTTGATGAGATGAGAAAACAAAACAAAAACAAGTCCCACCCAGCTTAAATAACCAGATCGATCAGATTCAAGTCGCACATTTTTGTCCAGCATCCCGAGGCAGTGGGGTCTCCATGTCCGTCCACAGCGGAACTGTGCCAATGAGCTGATCTTCAAGCCATCTCCTCCACATCTGCCAGGTGGCTCATCCGATGCTGTAACAGGGAGATTCTTAATGGGTGAAATGCCCCTGATCCTCATCTTACACAGCCTCGCCCAGGGCTTTTCCCTTTGGGAGCAGAACATGGAGGCAGCACCTCCCAACATAGAGCCAGCCAGGGACTCGGAGTGGAGAAGCCCTGCTTCTGTTTGAATCTTCCTTGAACACTGGATTTGTGTTGATTGCAGCCACGATGCGATTGTCCTACCAAGGCAGAGGAAGTGCGCACATCGGATGAAACCAGACAGACCAGGTGGAGAGAAGGAGAATAAACAAAGTCAGCAACACCCTGGGGAAACAGGCATGATGATGGATTGCAACAGCCCGGAATGTCAGCAGCCTGTTACTGCCACACTCTCTGCTCTTCCTAGTGCAGAGGCCAAGAAACAAAGGGCCTGCTGTCCCTTGTTAATCAAACACACTTTTGAGTTCGCGAAACACTTCCCCGTAATTGATTACTCCTTTCAGGGCCCGTCACAGACGTCTGTGCGTGCCTCTGCCTTCCACCGTGAGAGATCCGGGCAGCAGCATAGGGATGCTTACAGGTGCTTGTTATTTGCTCTCTCCTTCTCTTCTGCCCTTGTCTGTCCGGCCTGGGCAGACGGGCCATGGCCTTCTGGAGGGCCACCTCTGCCCAGGCCAGTTGGTGAGACGCACAGGTGAGGGTCAGGGACAAACACAGACTTAGAGTCTCGGGGAAGACGGTCCTTAAATGTTAATCAACAGGAAACTACACAGGCAAAGGCAGCCTGAGGCTCTCCCAGCCACATTCCTGGGCATCAGCTTAGGTAGGATGGGGCGTTTAGGCCGACACCTGAGGTTAAGAGACAGCTTCCCAGGAGGCCCTGTGGCTCCAGCCTGAAGGGAAGCCCTCGAAACTAGAGCAGCACAGTGAGGGGGAAGGTGGGGGGAAATGCAGGGGACCCAGAGGGGCGGAGAGGGACCCACTGTGCAGGAGAGCAGGACTTTCCAGGGTGCTGGCCCCATTGCGCTGCAATTTTGTAATGGGTGGTCATTTCCATTTTACAAAACTTAAAATTTAAGTGCCAGCAACTTTCACATTTCCCAGGCACAGACATAATTAAATCTACTTTCATTATACCGTATCTTTTCTGCTCCCAAGAGGGAAAGCAGCAAATACGTCACTAGCAAATCCACAAGGCAATTATTCTGTAATGAATTCCAAACTCTATGAATTAAACTTGACACGGGGCTCTGGCCCTCTTGGGCTTGTTCAGCTTCTGGAAACCTCCAAGGGCTGTGCTCTGTGGGAGGTATCTCTGGGCAGCACTGCCCTGGGAGGCTGTCCTGCCCTGTCCACCCCTCTCCCCGGTGTGGCCTGGCCAGGGAGGGTCCATGCCCCCCAGAGCCCAACCTGGCCCCCTTAGGCCTCCCCTGGGCACCCAGGGCCAGCCAGGCTGGGCCCTGCACTGTCTCCAGCAGAAGCCCACCCCAGTCGGAGCCTGCTCGGCAGGACCACCGCTCTCACATCAGAGAATCTCTGGTGTGAAGTCCTAGGAGGGTTCCTCACACTACGTCCCTAGAAGGATCACTCTATCCTGACAACATCTTGTCTCATTAGAGAAGAGGAAACCCATGCTCTGAGATGCTGCTGACATCTTCTACCACAGATGGAACCCCTGGGCTGTCCTCAGCCACCGTCAGTGAGGTGGGGCATGTATCTTTTATCTTAGAAACAATTTCAACTTTGGCTCTCAATGAGGGAACAACACTATGATGAGGAAATAAACATTATGCCCAGAGGAAACCAGTAAATCCCCTTGGTGGAGGTATGAGGCTCCACTCTGCTACAAATGGCTTTGTCCTCTGTGTCCAGTTCTGAGCAGCTTATTTCTGGGGTGGAGCAGGGGAGGGGGGCCACAGCCATCCGTGCTGGCAGCCAGTTACCATCTCCAGCACGCATAGATGTGGGTCCTGGTGACTGAGGCCATGCACTAAATGACCAATCGACTGTTGGCCTGGCTTGGCAAGTTCTGTATTATGGTTCCTTCTTAGCTGTAAATCTTCTACCAAAGCTGATATATCACAGTGGCACATGCATTAACTCAGCCATCTGCCAGGTAAGAGGGGGGTGATTAACTGCCAAGATGCTCCAAATTGTTCTTTGTGGAGGTCATGGCATCCAGAGGACGCATGACACATTCCAACCTCAGATGCCTATTTCCTGCGTGTGGAACTCTTAGCTTGGCATTGGGAGCTGACCATTTCCATTTACTCAGTAAATGGCTATCTGGCTAAGAAAAAACAGGACCTTTGATGTACTGCCCCCATCAACCACTCCTCGACCTGGGATCTGTTTCAGGTTTTTATGGATCAAGGGGGGGCCTTGGAGGGCACTGCCCAGCTGTCTCTGTCAGAGAGGGATGCCGGTGGCGGCAGCACAGAACTGAGACTGAACTTACAAAGGATCCTACCTCTCCTGATGCCACCAAATGCCATTAGTGACACCTGTTTGTCTGGGTAACAGATCCAAGAGACTCCTGTATTGTGTCTTGGATTGGATGTGGGTGAGATTTCAAGGAGTCGAAGAAGACATCAGTATTTGGGACCTGGGTGCTGGGAGGCGGGGCTGCCCTGGACAGGATGGCAGGAGCTGGCCTCAGGAGGTCAGACGACTGGAGGCACCCCGAGCATATCAGGAATGTCCCACAGCAGGATTTCAGTGGAGATGGACTCAGGAGGAGCTGGGGAGGAGACGCAGGGACGGGAGTCAGTCACGTGATCCTTGCACCCTGGTGGTGGGGCTGCAGGTGGGGTTCCCAGGCAGAGTTTACAAGGAGAATGCGGTAATAATCGAGTCCTGGGGAACGTCTGCATTTAGCAGTCATGAGGGGGAGAGACGATGAAGGAGGCAGATCAGAAATCAGGGAGGAAGAAAACTGAGGACACGTACGCCAGAAAAACAACTGACGAGACCTGGTCAGCCATCTAAAGCGTTTTACAGAGAATGAGCATGAAACCAGTTGGAGAGACCATTTGCAAGATACCCCTCCTCACGGAGGTCAGAGGGCAGGGGTTGTGGGTGAAACCAGCTCCTAGCCCAGGGCTGTGTGGGCCCGTCCTGGGGGCACCCCTGCCATCCTCACAGCTCCCCAGCCCTCAGGTGACTGTCCCCTCCACCCACCAGGCATCCTTAGGGAGATTCCATCATGAAGAGTCATGGCCTAAGGAGTCTGTCCTGATAAATTATGTGCTGGTTGCAGCTGTTCACATAATTGGATGGTCTGGAGCCTCCCCAGCTTCCATTAGGTTAACAAGCTGTGTTGGCAGATCACAAACAGCTCTGTCCCTCAGCTCCAGCCCTGGTTTTACAGACCTCCTGAGTTTTGAGAGGTTTTTCCCAAGTGTGTATTCTCTCTCTTCTCCTCCTGGGTCCCATAGATGGACATCGGGCTGGCCCTTCCCACGTGGGGCACACAGAATGCTCATGCCCGGGCCGGCTGGGAGGACCACTGACTTTCCCAGCACCCACCCCAGGAGGCAGGCTGGGGCCGCATTGGCTTTGTGGAAAGCTCATCCCCACCTCACTTGGAGGTGACCAGAGAAGGTCGGGAGAGCAGTTAGGGACAGGAGCCAGGATCCAATCATTCTGAAGCCTCCAAGTGATTCCAACAGGCAGCCACTTTGAACACCACTGATGTAACACCCCCTCCCTCCCTTGGGCCCTGGGGGATTCTGTCCCATCCAAGCCCCAGCACCTGATGGGGAGATGTGGGTGGGGCTCTGGGGCAACTCTAAGGCTCTCCTGCCTCTAGAGCTGCTGTGTCCTCTGAGCCATCATTCCTTCCTCCTTCCTCCCCAGAGCCAGTCTGAGCTGGCCAGAGAGCCTAGTGTGCACACCCTCGTCTTTGGGCAGTGCTCTCTTCCCTGCTGTTGGAGATCATCGAGGGGATGTGGCCACCAAATGCCCTGTGAGCTGGCCCGGGGCAGTCAGAGGTTCCTCAACCTCCTGTCCATGGAATGTTCTCTCTGCCCACTGTTCCCAGCATCGGAGCCATTTTCAAGGACATGGCCTTGAGAGCGCAATGGGCTGTTGGGACCATCTGGATGGTGTGCGTGACTGAGCAGTTAAGGGTCTCTGTAAACTTCAAGATTTGGCAGGCACGGTGGACCTCTCCTTGTCCAAGGCAGTCCCCTTGCTTATTAACACTGGCACCTCCCCATCTGCATGGCCTGTTCTTCCCTCGCTCTCCTTGCCCTGCGTACTGGGGATGGTTCGTGAGGCAGCACCCATCTAAGGGGCCTAAAGAGTGGTGTGTGTTTGCTGTGCACTTAGCCTCCATTTCCCTCTCCCATTGTCCAGGGGTCTGTTCATCCTTGGGCCTCTCCTCTGGCCCAGACTCCAACTGTGGCAGTGCTCTTGGCTCTGGGCAGTTCTTGAGAATTTTGAATCATGAATTAGGAAAGTGTTAATATTGGAGTTGCTGGACAAAGCCAGCACAGAGGAGAGGAAAGGCCCTGGTGATACCACTTGCACCCCTGGATCAAGCCAAACCTGAAATCTACACTGGAGTTTCTAGATAAGTACACCAATTACATCTTGCTTCACACAAGCTGCTTTGGTTTAGGTTTGCTGTTGCTCATAACAGAAAGGTCCTCCAGGTTGCCCTGGTCTGGTTCTGGCCCTGCAACCCCCAGTCTCTGCATATGCCACACACTATCTCCACTTGGAGCACAAGCTACACTGAGAGAAGTTACAGAAGCTCCACACAGGGAGCCAGGTGGCCTGGTTCAGATCCGAGTCCTGCCTCTCGTGAGCTGTGTAAGGTAGGTAAGCCACCTCTCCCCAGTATGCCTCCACACCCTCACCTGCGGCATGGAATGGCATCACTGTGCCTGCTAAGTTGCCTGTACACCTGAGGATCGCATGAGGACGATCTGAAGTAGCAAACCCTGCGTGGGCACAGTGAGCCCCAAGGCACTGTCAGGTAGCAGTACCATTCACCTGCATCCTCTCACCTCAGGGCCTTTGCACCTGCTATTCCCTCTTCCTGGAATGCCCTGTCCTTTGCACATCCTTCAAATGTCAGCTTCCCAAACCAGCTTGTTATATATTCCCAAAACTCCCTGAAATTTTCTGTCATAACCTACATTACAGGTTGCAATTCTGTATTTTTAGATTAGTTATTTCTTTTCTGTACATTTCTCCAGACTGTGAACTTGAGGTCAGGGGATTAGTTTGTTTTGCTATTATTTGTCTCTTCAATGCCAAGTAGAGAAGGGTTCCTCAGAAAATACATGATAAATCAAATCACTGGAAGGGTCTGGCCAACAGGGGTAGATTCTTCCCTGGGAAAATGCCTCCCAACTGTGGCCAACACCCCAGAAACTGCAGGGCCAAGAGATACCTTGTCTGCAGGCTGTGAGGTGCTGCCAGGGCTCCCTTCCAGACTGGCCCTCAGGGCTTCCACAGGAGGTCCAAGAGACACCCTTTGACCCGGAAGCAGTCTCTGGCCATAGATGGTCCATATTCAACACCTGATGTGGGGGGCGGGGGGTGGTACTCAGCACCTGCAGCCAGCGACAAACCCCACCAAGGTCCACCCTGGGTGCACAGGAGGCCTCTGCCTGGGATGCCATCTGCTCTGGGTGCACCTCTTTCCCTCACCACCTCCCCGAGCCTCCATGTCACATGTCCCCAGAGCTCCCTGTAATTGCTGTCCGTCTCCCTGTTGGCAGTGCTGTCTTCAAAACGCTTGCTCCTTTCTTCTGCCCCTCCCTAGACTGTGGACTTGAGGGCAGGAGACGAACCTGTTTTGCTATGATTTTGTATCTTCAATACCAAGGATAGAACCTGGCCTCTCAGAAAATACATTTGAAATGAACGAATGAATGAACAAAGGAATGAGTCAAATGGTCTTGTACCTCAGGGCAGCTTCTTCACTGGGAAAATGTGCCCAACTCTGGCCGACACCCCAGATGCCAGGGCTGAGGAACATTCCAGTGCACAGGCTGGAAGGAGCGGCCCAAGCCCTCAAGGCTGCGGCACGGAGGCCTACAGCCACGCCTTGACCCAGCAGCAGCCTCCCGCCCTACACGGTCCCATTCACCAGCTGATGGGCGGGGTACTCAGCACCTGCAGCCGGTGACAGACCCCAGCATGCCCCACTTCCGATAACGGGGGGCACTGGGCAGGCCTTGGCAGCAGGAAGGAACCGCAGATTTACGAAGCAAGTCAGCAGGAGCTTCCCCATAAGCTCTCTTCATCTCAGAGATAAAGGCCCCACTGCAAGGTATTCACTGCCCCCGAGTCAGTGAGGCAGGAAGAGACTCGGGAGGATCACTCTGTTTAAACATCTTGATGCTCTTCTCCGGGAAGAGGGAAGGACAGTGACTTAGACCTGTGACCCGCTGCCCACAGGAGGTCTCAGCCGCCCGTCTCCCTCTCGGGATGAAGCCCCGAAGACTAGCTGCCTGCCTTCTCCAGCGGCCACCTGGCTCCCAGCAAGCGGCACCTCCCAGAGCACGTGTCCCAGGCTGGAAGGGAACACTGGGCCCATATCCCGTCCAGTCCCAACCCCACGACTGAGTGGGAATGGAGTCAGCCTGCGGACACGTCACAGGCGGCTGCCGGGTCGGTGGTGGTGTCTGCGTTACAGCGTGAGCTGCCTGCACCGTCTCCGTCCCACATGAACTGCCTGTGTGTGTTATCCATTCTGTCCCACATGGTAATGCTGTGTGTCACCTGGGTGTCCCATGTGTTGTTTCCTCGTGTCCCAGGTGCTTGGTACAAGTGTTCCCAGCAAGCGATGATCTGCGGGTGCGGCCCCCGCCCTGCTGCCGTGTGCTGTGCACAGGCGGCCCGAGCGCTGCGTTCACACTGCCGTGCTGCGTCCTGCTGCCTGATCCCGAGCTAGCTTCACGCTGCTTGAGTACCTCTCTGCTGTGCACGTGGCATCTCCACATGAGCACTGGGTGTGAGTCTTCCGGGGGTTCTGCGCGTGTGCTACCCGGGCTCGCTGTGTGCCAGCACTCACTTGGGTGGGGGTGGGCTGCCTGTGTGCTGCTGTTGCGGGATGCCCTGTGCCGTCTGTGATACGCTTTCCGCGCTTTCTCTGTTTGCTAACATTTCCATCTCATGTTCCTGGTACGTGTCTCCTGCGTGTGGTTGCTTATGCACGTTGCCCTGCGTGTTCTCTGCCCTGCTTGTCTGTCAACATCTATGCAGGGCCTGCCACGTGCGTGTGCCTCCTTATGTCACCTGGGCCTGGTGCTCTGTGTGTCAGCAGCTGCACCAGCTCCCTCCCACATGTGCTGTCTGACGGGCTCACACGCACTTCCTGTGTTACTGCCCGTGTGGTGCTGCCCAAGTGTGACACCAGCCTGCTCTCGGGGTCTGTGCTCCTGCATGACACCTGCAGGGGATGCTACGGATGCCACTCTCTGGGGCTGAGGCAACGACCACCTTCACAAGCCTCTGGGTGCTTGCAACTCAGATCGTCACCTCTGGAAATGCCGTCCATGAGCTGCTATCCTTTGTCACACCATCCCCCACTTTGGGGGACAGGGGAAACTAGGCAGCATAAAATACAGAGATGCCCCAGGCCCCGAGCTGCTGCCAGCAGGCCAGCAGGTGATGGCAGAACCACGTGGTCACCTCCAGGGCCCAACTGCAGGGTCACCCTCCAGGCCCCCCCACAGCCGGTCAGGGGCCCTTGGGCTGTGCACTGGTCTCTGAACACCAGGCTCCTGCCCTCTCTGACCAGAATGTCCAGGAGCCCTGCTCCATGCTGAGGACAGGCCCTCCAGCCCCAGCTCTGCTGCGGGACCCTCCTCTCCGCGTCCTGTCCCTGGTCCCCTGGGAGGGTGGAGCTGCCGGCCGCATCCTCCAGAACGAGCCCTCTGTGGACCACCTCGCAGGGCAGGGGCTAGCAGGGGGTCACAGGGTGTCCTACATCCTGACCCGTGCCACTCCGTGTCAACTGTGGCGCCCAGTCGGCAGTGCCACAGAACCCCCACCTGCCCAGGAAGACGCGGACGGGCGGGCGGACCTGCCTTGGACTCTCCGTGCAGGCCAGCTTCAGGCGTGGTAGGACCCAGGCCTCCGTGAGGCCTCAGAACGCAGTCTGCTTTTCCTTCATCTCAAGCCTGGGTCTTAGTGGGTCTAGCCTCACAAGCAGGCCCCACCTGCATCTTCTGATGGCCACTTCTGATGGCCTCAGGCCCCAGCAGAGACACGAGGGTGGCGCCACCCGACCTCACCTCCCTTAGAGGCGGGGCTTTTCTCTGGGCGGGGCGAGGCTGCAAGTCACTGCGACTGGACTGTATGTGGCTATGGCCCTGAGCCAATGAGTGAAGCCAGGGCGCAGGACAGACCCTGACACTCACTCTGACTGGCCCCACTGAGGTCATATGACCACACCTGAGCCAATCACTGCAGCCAGGGCAAGACACTCTTTATGTGATCGGGTGCATTGTGCCCCCTGGAGCCAAAGATTCCCCGCGGGTATCACAGGGCTTAGCAGAGGCGTGAATCCCCGGCTGACTCTTGGGGTGCACCCAGAAGGAGAGGTGGATGCTGAGAGGCCACCACACGTGACCTCTGGGTCAGTGCCCCTGAGGTCCCCACACAGGGGCCCCGACGGCAGGGACACGGCCTGAGGCCTTCCCGGACCTTGACCTGCATCTTCAAGACCCTGTCCTCAGCCAGAGCCTGGGCCTTACCAGAACAAGGGCACCTGGACAGTCCTGGCCATGGTCTGGCCCCCCACCCTCATCCTGCCCCTTCTCTGCTCCTGCAGAAGCTCCTGAAGGTGTTAGGCAGGAAAATAAGGTCAGTAAAAGCCCCATAGAAAGGATCCAGTTTAGCAGTTAAAACTAGAAAGCCAGAAAAGACTCAGAGTTAATGAGTTAACCAGTTAAAGCTCAGAAGGTGAGGCGCAGCTTGGCCTTGAATGTTTGAATATTCCCCAGATAAAGAGAAGCATCTGAGCACAGCCCATCTTCATTGTGTCAATTAGATGAAGCCATTGTAAAACTTGATTTAGCCTGCTGAAAGGCCCAGCTATAATCAGCATAATAAAGACAGGGTGATCCTACCTTAAAGCCAAATTGCATTTTTTATTAATCCAGGAAGTTAAGAAGTAAGATTCTTAACATAACCGTTTAGCAAACAAATAATAACTGGGCTCATCCTGGAGGGCAGGGCAAATGGTCTTAATTGATATGCCCCCAGACCAAAAAGCTGCTATTTTGGAAAGAAATCAGCAGTAAATTTCTTATGTTAATTATTCAGAATTAACCTAGAAAACCAATCAAAAGAAAGATGTAGTGACTTATCAAGGATCTGCATTCAGGGAGCACTTAACAAGTCCACACCCCTAGCCCTTTGAAAATCCTTAGCTGCCTATAAAACCCCAGACCCTAAACCTTCAGGGGCGCCTCTTCTCTGAGTGTGCACCTTTTTGCGTTAAATAAGTCTCTCACAACGTTTTGTCTCTGCACTTTTCCAGTGGTGTTTTTGTTACATTGCTTTTTCATTCTAATCACGTTATACTCTGACTTCCCTGTGTCTCCGAGCCGACCTTCCTCCCAACATAGGCACTCACAGCCCCAGCCGGGCCAATGCCTCTCCAGCCGACTGCCCTATGCTCTGTAGACGTGTCCTTCCCTGGTGTACAGGCTAGGCCTGAGCGTATCAGCAGGAAGATGCTAGCTGTGTGTATTGACTGTAAAACAAACCCACCACTGGAAGGTCCTGAGGCTCTAACGGAATGTGGACTTTTAACCTGATTTGTGAACTGGGCTGCTGACAATCATCCACGGGGCCGAGATGTCAGAGAGCTGCAGACTAGGGCGTGGGTGGGAGCCACACCCCAGGCCTGGAGTTTCCACCTGGTGGGAAACCAGGAATGATGCCTCATGAGATGCAAAGCTCTGGACTCAGGAGAGACTCTGGCGGGAAGGCCTCTCAGAGGAAAGGCCTGAGATGGGGGCCCACAGCCCAGTGTCCAGATGAGGCTACGCGCTCCCCAGGGAGAAGGTCTGTCCTTAGATGGAGAAGGTGCCCAGACTGGATGCTCTGCAGACCAGCCTCGGGGCTGCTGGGGAGAGTCCACCTGGGCGCTTAGGGGGCAGGACCCTGAAGGGCTCCTCAGACCTCCACTGCCTCCGGAAGTGCCTGTGGGCAGCCTTCCTGGATGGAGTGCCTCTGAACCTGGGAGCCTCCCCGCACCTGAGCCCCTCGAGGGCCACCCATCCCTCCCCTACCTCTGTGCTCCCTCCTCTGTGCTCCCCAGGCAGGCTGCAGCCCCATCAGAGGACTTACTTCAGTCCGCATCTGGGCAGTGGCCTCCCTGCCTGGTCACGGGATTGCCCAGCAGAGGCATCATGGGTCGCTCTGACCAGGGCATCCGATTCTGGGGCAGCTCCGCCAGAGGCCCTCCTCCCTGGCACGTGGGCATGGCAGCAGTCCTGGTCCTGGGCGGTTGTGCTGAGCGCAGCTCCCCTGCCCGGCCACAGCTGATGTGCGGCTGAGGTAGGAAGCCTCTGGGACGAGGGGCTGTGTGATGCCCCAGCCTGTGTGCATCGGCCAGAACAGCTTTTGGGACATGTGGGAGGCGTGGGCAGTAGTGCAAGTTCAGATAGTGCAGCACGTCTGCCGCCCACTGAGCTGCTGCCTTGTTCTCTTGCTGGCACCGCACCTCCTACAGCCTTCTCTGCAAGGATTAGGGTTTGCTTCATATTTGCTGCTGGCACGTCTCTTTCATTAGTTCTAATTGGTTTATTCTTACAGTGTCCAATAACTCTTTTGAAATCGTTCTTATGTATTTATTTGTGCCTCACTGTTCACCCTTCACTGCAGAGATGTGGAATTTCATTCAGCTTTCTCTTCCATTTAACTCCCCCTCTAAACTCTCAGAGGTATTTCTTCTGTGTTTTTCAGAGCTGATGAGCATGGCTCAGAGTGTTTCCCTGTGTTCTCACCTCCAAGTGGAGAGCTTACGGTTTGTAAACGAGGGATCTGAGGCTCAGAGCGCATGCTCCTAAACACGGTTACATGCAGTGAGGTCAGTGGGGGGGTGGGGGGGTGTGCACAGCTGTGTGATCAACTTCAACGCTCAGAAACATGCTCATTTAAGCATTTGTTGGCACTGTGCACATTTAAGGAAGGACACACATACTTATGACGTGCACTTCTTTGAATAAATTTCGAAGAGGTTAAATGAAACAAACACTCAGAATCACATGGGGACTTCACATGGAACCACTCCACGTCTGCCCTGGGTCGGTGTCCCAGTATATAAATAAATACAGGTGGTTTTCACTGAGCCTGAAGATGGTGCACTCTGTCTGCCTGGAGTGATCACGTGAATATTTGCCCCACAGACCCTGAGGCTAGGGTGGTGTTCAGTGTGTGTCATTCAGTCCCATGCAGGGAAGTGGGGTCACTGCTGTAGGCTCAACCTTGTTGAAGATGAAACCTCACCCACCATCTAGCAAATGCTCACTGAGGACCTGCTACGTGGTAAGGAAAGTTCTAGAAGTTGTGGAGGAGACACTGAGCAGGAGAGACAAGTTCTTGCCCCAGTGGAGCTGATGATCTAGCGAGGGGAGAGGCTGATAGTAACCAAGACACAGTGACCCCAGGCGGTGAGGTACATTTTGAGGACAACGATGCAGAGTGGTGTAAGGACTGTGTGTGTGCGTGGTGTGCATGAGTGGATGTGTAATTGTGTGGACGAGTAAGTGGGTAGATGTGTGTATGCACTTAAGTGGGTGTGTGAGTAGAGTGTACGATGTGTGTGGGGGGGAGTGTGTACCCGTGTGGGTGTGTGTATTCCACGTGTTGTTAAAATGTAGGAGTGTGTGTGTGCCTATGCAGAACAAGGGTCAGTTTCTGGAAAGCCCGTCTGAGGGGTGACCGTTAAGCCAAGGTCGTGGGGAAAAGTGATCCAGGAAGAAGGAGCAGCGTGTGCAGAGGACAGCGGCCTCAGAGGAGGGCCTGGGAGACAGGCTGGGGCGGCCGGGTGCCCACAGAGCTGCGGGACAGATGCTAAGCTGGCCTGTCCCTGGGGGACCTCCAGGACTTACAAGGTGTTGGATGGAACGTGAGGCACAGAGGGAAACTGGGGATAAAGACCGAACTTCTGGCCTGGATGCAAAGGCAGCTCTGCTATGGAGACATGAATCGAATGACAGAGAAGTTCCAGAATTGTGGAAATGCCGTAACATCTTGACGGGCTCACTATCTGAACTGTCCCTCGGCGGCCCCAGGAAGAGGGCTGTGAATGTGACCGGCCTGTCAGAGCAAACTCTAGATGTCCCGGCCAGTCTTCTCAAGTCTGCCTTGAGCATTAGAGAATTCCCCTTTCAGCACCTGTCAGCAATGGAGTAGTCAGGCCGCCTCCAGTGGGCACCGCACATTCTGTGTAAGATACCCAGATGCTGTCCCAGAAGTAACTTCATTAGCTGCCTCATTTCCAGCTGCACTTGACTTATTAAAGGTCCCTCTTAGGAATTAAATTTTTATGCTTGGTTTCTACCTAATGGTGAATTCATTGCAGAATTTAGTTAAATTTGTTTCAGTCCTTTGTGAGGTAAAAGATTGTATTTCTAACCAGCAAATGGATTTCTACAACTTGTTGATCGTATGCACCTGGGAAAATGTCACAGGTTTTCTGGTTGGGAACTGTAACCTTTTTCTCCCAGGTGTGCACACCACAGAAGCAAGGGGCTGGGTTTGGCCAAAGCTTGTCCTTTGGGACCTCATCTGATAAGTTTATTTCTCAGCATGCACAGGCGGTCCATTACCCATCCTCCTCAGGGCAGTTGCAGCCTAAGCCACTGAGCGGCCACCCATCTTGTTAGGCTTCTGTTTGGTTTGTAAAGAAAGAATATTAAGACATGCTTTCCTTCATTGTCATACATTCATTCAGTCATTCAACATTTACTGAGAAAAGATTCTGCACTTGGCTTTATACTAGTGCTACAGATGGGAAAGATAACACAGTCACCCCCTCAGGAACTTGAGGTCTGTTGGAGAGGCCGATGTGTAACCTCTAGTGTTCCCTCTCCTTTATTTCGATAGAGCCCCTAAGTTTAGCTGGATGCCTGGCCCCTGAGCTGGATCCTTTGCAGGGAGGTGTGGCCAGGTGACTAAGTTCTGACTCCAGAAAGGAGATTCTTCAGACTAACAAGGGGGACAGGACAGTGCAGGCCTGGGAACCATGGGGATGAGGGCTCAGTGTGTGAACTCTGGGGGCTAAGGACTGCTGTGGGGCAGCGGAGGAGGGAGGCAGGGCTGGCACAGCAGATGAGGCCACACAGGAGGCAGGAGAGAGCCTCGGAGGGTACAAAGTAGGGGGGTGACATCAGCTCACCAAATGTCCATCAAGGAATGAATGCATAAACAAATTATGGGCTATCCATAATGCAATATTACTCAGCCTTAAAAAGCAGTGAAGTGCTCACACATGCTACAGGGAGGATGAGCTTTCAAAAGCTGTGTGAGGTGGCAGAAGCCAGGCACACACAGTCACATACACTGGGATGGCCCCTGTGCGTGACATCCAGAGGGGTAAATCATGGAGACAGAATGCAGGTTGGTGTCTGCCAGGTGGAGGGGCAGGAATGGTGAGAAATTGCTCCCAGGTAGAAGGTTTCATTTTGGAGGGATGAAAATATTTGAGGCTTGATAGAGATGGTGGTTGAACATGTGTTAACTGCCATTGAATTATTCAGTTTAAAATGTTCTATTTTATGTTATGTGAATATCACCTCAGAAAGAATAATGAGTTTTGTATAACATTCTGGTTTCTGGATTTTCTTGAATGGTCGTGGATCTGAGAGCCCCCATTCTTGACCTTGAGAAGGTCTGACCCTCAAGTCAGAGGAAGGGACAGAGAGCACATCAGCAAATCACAGAACAGCCCTTCAGGGACACGGAGTGGGAAACCTTCATTTAAGTCCCTGATGGTATGGCAGGTAGAATAATGGCCCAAGAGATGACCACACCTGACCCCAGACCCCAAGACTCTTCCCTACAGGGAAAGGGGCTTTGTGGGTGTGATTTAAGTCCTAGCTCCTGAGCTGGAGAACAGCTGGATTGTCCAGGTGGCCCAACCTAATCCGTGGCCCTGAAACCAGGATGGACTTTCCTAGCTGGTCAAGAGACAAGCCAGTAGGATGAGAAGAGATTTGGAGCGAGAGATACCTGGCCAGGATCGCTGGCTCTGAAGGCGGAGAAAGGGCATGAGCCACTGCACACACATGGCCCCGAGAAGGTGGCAGCCAGAATGAAACAAAATTTTCAGTCCTACAAGCACAAGGAACTCAATTCTGCCAATATCCTGGGCAAGTGAGGACACGAGCCCTCCTCTATAGCTTCCAGAAAGAAGCACAGCCTGCAGGCACCCTGATCCTAGCCCAGGGAGACCTGCATCAGAGTCCTGTCCTGCAGAACCGTGAGCTCATGAGTTTGTGCTGTCTAAGCCACTAAGTTCAGGGCAATGTGATTCTAATACAGACAGTTATGTTTCTGGAAGGAAGAAAAGGCTGACCTTCAGCTTGCAGACTGGAAGACTGTTGCACCTGAGGCCAGGTGTGCGCGCACAGTGTGGGGTGGAGGTGGTTGGGACAGGAAGTAGAAGATGTTGTGACAAGGTTGAGCACACCGGCCCAGAAGGGAACATTGGCAGCATTTGCCCGTGTCCTGACAGGGCGGGCAGGACAAATAGCCTCAGACCACCACCCTGAACCAGAATCTTGAGCATGAAGTACCCCTTGCAGACTTTGCCTTTGCTTAGCAAACATGGCAAAGCATCAACAGATCAGCCTTCTAAACGCGGTGAGGAAATCAACTTGCAAAACGTGTGATGTGCTAAAGTGACTTTATTTTCTAAACTGCTGTCATATTAGTGTTTTTTGTGTCCAGATATGAAAACAACACACCTGAAGACTTGTAGAGAAAGCTGGTCTTCATGTTTAGAGCTTTTCTCACTTTTTGAAGATCCTCAGGGAGGCTCATTTCCCCTTCGCTGGCAAGTCTGAGCCACACACCGCTCCTTATCTTATAGCCACAGAATTTTTCTTGGCTTCCCTGGTCATGACCAGCTGTACCAGTTGACCCAACACCTCCTCCATGGGCTGTGGCAGGTGATGGTTTCCTCTAAAGGCCCACAGAGAGGTCTTGGGGTGAGGCTGGACCTGGGTCCAAGGGACGGGCACAGGACTGGCTGAATGGACCTGAGACTTTGGCCCCCATATGAACCTTTGCAAGAGAGCGACGTGCAGGCTGAGGGCAGGGAGGGCCGCTCGGCAGGTGTGCACAGCGCCCAGGTCTGGGACACCTCTTCATCCTCTCCCTCACCCCACACAAGGGAGGGAGCAGGCTCCAGGCCCTCTGGACCCATCCTGCCAGAGCCCCAGGTCCTTCCTAGGACAGACCCGCTGAAGGGTCACCAGTTCCCCAGCGACTCCAGAGGGCACCTGCTGCCAGCACCGGTGACCCGCCCAGGCCCAAGCTGGGGGCCATGGGCAGGGGCACGCAGATGTGGGGCAGGGCTCCGGGTGTTCTTCACTCCAGCTGCAGCGCCGCCTGTCCTCGAAATTAGGGACCTGCTGATGGAGGAGCCCAGCGAGGGGTCCATCAGGCAGCGGGTAGCCCAGCTGGTCCTTCAAGTGTCTGTCGTGCTGCTGGACTCCAGGAGGCCAGGACATGTCCAGAGAAAACAGCTCCTTGACGCGGGATACACATGTATGCACGCAGGCACACACCCCGAGGAGACCCAGACACACCTGCAAACTCAGACAAGCGCAAACCCAGAAGCATCCCACTGAACCACAGGACACTGAACCACGGAGGCACGGCTGGAGAGACTTGGCCCCAGAGCTGCTCCTTCCTCGTGTCCCTGGAACCGCAGAAGGAGCCAAGCCAGCCAGGCGTTGCATCTCTCCTGGGGCACAAAACCTTGCAACAGAATGAAATATCCTCGAGCTGAGGGGAGCCGAGTTTGGGAGCCTGAGTCCTGTAACGAGCCCCAGGCCACATGAAATGCCATGTCCCCGGCTCCAGAGGACCACTCCCCACGGTGTAGAGCAAAGTGGATCAAACGACATGGCTTTTCAGCAGCGGCTGGTGGAGACCAGCGTGGAACCCGAGCAGGGTGTGTGCTGGCAGCGGGCCCCTTTGCCCTCCACAGGGCAGAGCGAGCCCACCGCGTGCCGTGACCCCGGGCTGGTGATGTGGCATGTGTCACTTGTGCATCAGCAGAGGAGCTCGGCATTGAGAGATGGGGACACCAGCTTCTGTCCACCATCAGCTGTGAACACGATTTATACCCAGGCCAGGTCTACCCCACTAATCCATTTCAAGGGAAGAAAATCAGGTTTCAGAGAGAGTCATTGTGCAGTATATTGCACTTGAAATGATAATTCTATGAAATCTCATTATTTATGTCTAGACTAAAAGAAATTGAGTTTTGATTATTTAACTACATCTCTGCTTCTCTTAGGAAGATGGCTATTTTCTAAAGGCCTTTGGCCCATTCATTAAGTGTTATTTTCAGAGCAGTACCGCCAGGGGCTTCTGACTTTTCTGGGAGTCACACGGTTTGCCCTTGAAGGTCATTCTGGAAGGACATTATGCCCACCCTTGACCTGTTTGCCCTCAGACCCCTCCTCCCCCATCCCTGTGTCCTGGGTTGATCCCTGTGGGCTGCATGTCCTAGGCCCTGGAGTGGGCTGGTCTCTGCCTGGATTAGCCCAAGGAAGTCAGTCGTGAAAGTGGGAGAATGGAGACCCTGGAATTCCCCTCTCTCCACTTGGACCCGTGTCTCCGAGACTCTGTGGTCTTGAGCTTGTGGAACCCGCCCCCTCTCCGGTTCTCTCTAACCCAAGGATCAGTACCAGGTTGCTGTGCCAGCTGACCTTTGCCTCACAAGCCCCCATGTGCCTTCTCAGCTTTCCCAAGATGACCCCTACATTAACTTCTCCTGGATTGAAGCACCTATAGTGATTCCTGTTCCCCTAGTTGGACCCTGGTGCACATATGCTCCTCACCAGGACTCAGGCCTCTATCCCCTCCCCACTTCGTGCTCCATCTGCACATGTCCTCCACCGGGCCAGCACCAGATGCTCTGCCATCCTCCAAGCTCAGCCCCAGGGCCTTTGCTCAAAGTACCTGCTTACCTGGAGACCTCACTGTAGACCCTGCCCCTCTGTGAAGTCCCAGCTCGAGTGCAGCCTCTGAAGGTCCCCAGTCCTGAGCCTCCCACCTGCCGCTGTGGGATCTGCTGGGTCTCCCAAGGGCCAAGTCTGTCCCCCTTGGGGCTCAGCATGAGCACATGGTGGGATCATCGCACCCATTTACTTTCACTCACTCTTTTATTCACTGGTTTTCCACCAAGTACCGATGGATGCTAACTAAGGGCTAACTGTGACAGAGCAGATCAGTCAGGACTGCCTTGTAAGTGACAGAAATCCCAAGTCAAACTGGCTTAAGGAAGAAAGGAAAGTTTGTTGACTCACAGAAGATGATGATGATGACACAGGTCATTAGCTTCAGACATGGCTGGATCTAGGCGATATTCTTACATTAGCAGAATGCTGTCTCTTTACCCCTCCTGGCTCCACTGCCCCCCATGTGGGTGCTGGAGGTATAACAGGGTAATAATTTACTTTCAATTTTCAGTGACAGAAACCCTAACCAGAACTGACTTAAATACAAAAATGTTTGTTGATGCATAGAACTTGACCATCTGTGGGTTACTAGCTTCATGCACGGCTGGATCCAGAAGATCTTGCGGGGTTTCCTCCTTTTACATAGTACCTGCTTTCCTTTGTATTGACGGTGTTCTCAGACAGACATCCCTCACTGTGGTGTCAGTTGTGAAGCTTGCATCTTAGCATCTCAGGAACCCCAGTGGAAGTAGTTAACTTAAACATTTGTTTCAACAAAAGTTCCAAACTTGAGTTTCCTTGTCTTCCAATCATCTGGCTGGGGTCACATGTCCATCTATGAACCAGTGCTTGTTACCACAGGCATTCAAGATTCTGACTGTGCCTCAGACACAGGCACAAGGAGACAAGGCACATATTTGAGGCAACAAAATATTCCATATATATATGTATATGTATATATATTTATTTATTTAATGAAACTGCAGATTTTTTTTTTGAGATAATTGTAGAGTCGTGTGTGTTATAATACAGAGAAATCCTTTGCACCCATTACCTGTTTTCTCCAGTAGTAACATCTGGGGAAATTATAGCACAATATCATAACCAGGGAACTGACAGTGAGGCCTCATCAGGTGGAAAGAGTAGTGGTGGTTCTGAACCCAAAACCGCAGTCGGCTGACCTCAGCTGTGGTCTCCGCATGTGCGCGCGTCCACTGTGTCTCAGGGGCGTCTGTACGTCGGTGAGAGCACAGCACACGTCAGCAAGGTTAGTTAATGCTTTAGCTTTATAAGAATATATTCAGAGCAGCGTAACTTGTGAGGACAAATTAGATTCCCACCACACCTCCATCCAAGACAGCAGAATAGAAATGGGTTCATGCATCAGTTGTGTAATTAAAATTCACATTTAATATGGAAACAAAGTGAGATAGTATGCATTTGTCCAAAAGCAGGGACCCTGCATGGCTTATCTCAGAAATAAGGCTCCTCCATGCCTTGTAGCTGGGCTGGGATGGTGCTCTGGGACTCGGAGCTCCAGTGAGGGAGACAGAGCTGGAAGGGGTCACTTGGAGGGAAGTGGGGTATGAGGGAGGAGTGTCCAACTAGACTAGCCCACCTATCCCCAGGCTACAAGAGATGTGCAGAACAGGGATTCCTCAGCCACGTTCAGCCCAGACCAGGCAATGCCCACCTGTGCTGATCACAAGGGAGCCCACAAGACCAGCAGAACCACCGGGGGGAGTCAGCCTGGAGAAGCCGCCCCTCGGCAGCTCTGCAGATCCAGAGAACAAACGGTGGCTGTCTCAGCCCACTAAGTCTCAGGGTGCTTTGTTATGCCACATTCTTGTGGCAGTGGCGGACTGACACAGTGTCCCTTTCCCAGTCTGGGCACCTGGGAATGTTTGGGTGTTCCTGTCCTGCAGGCGCCTGGGCTCTTCTCCCCACTGAAGCACAACCTGGAGACAGCTGGGGGAGATGCTTCTCTTGTATTCGCTGAAGATACCAGCATTTACGGGATAAACTGCTTTCTAGACATTTAATAGGTAGTTTACAGCTCAGGTAGTAAACATAATTTGTGCTTATGAAGGATTTATGGTTGCATTATGGGAAAAGTCTATCTTTGCTAGAAGTAAGCAGGAAAAAATATTGCCCCCAAACAAGCCTCCTGAACAGTAATTTCAATGTGTTTACTCAGAGCAAGTGATCAGGTTGTAATAAGCTTATGTTCAGAGCACGGGGCACATCTGTAAAACTGTCCTCAGTGGGATGGTCTGATTGAGCTGGTTAACACATGGGCCAGGTGGGAAGTAATCCCATTCCTGGTGAAGAGCTTTTCAATCGTCAGAAGCGTCGTGAATTCAGAGATTTGGGGGCCCTGGGGTGGAAGAAGACTGGACAAAAGTGTTTTGTGCACGTTTTGGTCATCGCAGGAGGGCGGAGGCAGGACCGAGTGGGTCAAGAGTGGTCACGTCTCCCCTGGATGGGCAGTGGGAGTCTGACTTCCTGGCTGGCCTGGAACACAGGCAAGTCTGGGCAGTGAGTGCTCGGGGGGCGGCCCCCCTGCCCTGGCGGCCCCGGCCGGCATGCTGCTGACCTGGGGGCGAGGGGACGACGTTTCAAAAGTGTTACTCCCCTGTTCCCACTCCAACAGGCAGGTGCGGTGTCCCCACTGCCCCCGACATTGGGTGCCGCCATGCGACGCGTTGACCAGTTTCAGACGGATGCCACCAGTCTAGAAAAGTGGGCCCATGGTTAGTTGTGAGCAGAGCCAGCAGGTCCAGGAGGATGAGTCATGTCAGCTGACCCCAGGCCCACGGGTGGAAGAGGGGCTGCCCAGCTGAGCCTCACCTAGCGTGGCCTCCTCCACCCACCTTGGCACGCGAGCCCCGCTGAGGTCAGCTGAGACCTGCCAGCCTGTGGGCCTCGGCTGCCTCTTCCCTGCTGCCACGCCGAGAGGGCCACCGGCCCCAAGGGTTGTGATTACAGCCAGGCTGCCTGTTTCAGTTCCCAGGCCTAGGGAGCCCCCTGCCCCATGCATGTTAGTGATGCCGGGGTTCT
Source organism: Smutsia gigantea (assembly GCA_032199065.1). Taxonomy (NCBI): domain Eukaryota; kingdom Metazoa; phylum Chordata; class Mammalia; order Pholidota; family Manidae; genus Smutsia; species Smutsia gigantea. The sequence goes on along the minus strand of JAVSCE010018556.1, from coordinate 42,462 downwards.
TGTTCACCGAGTCGAAGAATGAACTTCGCAAACACTCAAGGTAGGAGAGCAAGTGAGAGGCTTTTATTTAGAGATAAAGTGAGAGAACAGAGTTCCTGGCTCATGCCGGAAGGGGACAAGAGAGTCTGGGGTGGTGTTGTTGTCTAGGGGATTTATAGGTGGTTGAGAGACAAAGGGCTAGGGATGCAGACTTGCTATGTGGTCCCAAAATGTTTATCTTTGAAGAGACATTAAATTTCTTATTAGTCTTCTGGGTTATTTACAAGAAATTTACTGCTCTGATTTCCTCCCAGGATAGCAGCTTCCTGGTCTGGGAGCTTGTCAATCAAGACTGCCTGCTTTGCTCCCAAGGTGGGCTGAGTTACTGTCTGTTTGTTAAAGAGTATGTTAAGAAATTTACTTTTTAAATAATTGGGTTTTAAAATGCAAGTTTATCTTCAAGATGGAATCCTTTTCTTACTAGGTTGTTTTGGGCTTGCTTGCTAAACTGCCCAGGTTGCAAATCACTTGATTAGGGCTGGAAGAGGAAAAGCAGCACCTGGGTAAAGTAAAAATATAAGCTGGGCCCCCCAGCAGGGCAAAGCAAATCCCACAATGGATTATCTTGCTTTGTTTTTTCCAGAGGCCCTTGCCATACTCTGTCTAAGACCACAGTCCCCGTCTCATTAGGACCACAGGGGAGAAGGTACAGCCCCTCACAGTCAAGTTCTAGGGCTTCCTGCCTCTGTGCCTTGAATAGTTAGGTAGCCTCTCTGTGACTCGCTGTTCTCCTATGCAAGTAATAATAATTTATTGGCTTAGTGTGAAGACAAAGTGTCTGAATATGTGTGATGCTTTAGGAGCAGTGTGTCCACACACCATCTCCAGTGGATGTTGGCTGTGGCGACTTTGCTGACACGTCAGGAACCCTTCGACGCTGGGCTGACAGGCTGGGTCTCACCTCACAGAGTCCTCTTCACAATCCAAATTCAATAGGATGCTGATTGCTGTCGCACACAAATTAAAGCATTCGTAATCAAGCATTTAGGGAATCACAGAATTAAACCAAGTCAATGAAACTGTGCTGCAGGACATGTCAGTGCCTTTCAAGGAATGAGGAACACCTGTCCAGGAGGGCTGGCTGCCAGGGACGAGCATCAGGCTTTACAGGGCATTTCTTGTGGCTGGAAAGGGTGAAATAAACTTACAGACTCTGCCCTCATGTCCTCCCACCGCTGAGGTAACTGCTTCCCTCAAGTACCTGCCAGTGAAGTCAGTGGGCAATGTGCAACCTGGAGAGAGGCCTCACCTCCCGCCATAGGAGCCCAGCAGGCAGCTTGCTTCATTTGGCTGGAGGACAGCTCAGAAAGTCAGTTAGCTCTGGTCTGTCAGGTGTTTATGGACCAGCCCCACCCCCTGGTTAGCACAAGGCTGTGATGTGGAAACTTGGTGCCCGCTCGGAGCCCCTCCCGTCAGACGGAGGAGCTGCCAGAGCTGAGAGGAAATAGCTTCCTTTGAAACCCTGGACTAGAGGTAAGCCCTGAGTGACAGCTCTCAGCATGAGATACGTACACTAAGTCTCCCAGGATGGAATACATGAATCTCTTTTCCACAGGCTTTTCTCCTGGGGCGGGCGGCACTTAGCAAAAATCTACAGTTTGAAAAACTGAAATTACAAAGGACAAGTTCTGCTGGTCCGCTTCCAGAGAGCTCGGGGCATGAAAAGCCCTCCCAGCCTCCCTCAGAATCCGTACACAAATCCACCTGCACTGGGAGGTTGTGTTCCCAGTGGCCACTTTCAAAGGCAGAACTTTCTATATGATAAAGAGATGCCCACGTCGCCTGAGAACACACACCTGGAGAGGAGCCAGCAGTTCAGTCCACCGCGATAGTTCCTGGGGCGGCCCTTCATCCGGGTGTCTTTGCTTGGAGCTTGCCAGCCCAGAAGCCTATGCTGGGTGAGCGCTGGGTTTGACTGGGCAGTGGCAGTTGCTGGCACTTGACTTCTCTGAGAAATTCTCCAAACTTTCCACTTTGCTTTTATTTTCTGTTTTCAAGAGCTTTATTGAGTTACTGTAGACATAAAAAATAAAAGGCACATAATGATAATGTTGGACATATGTGTAGCCATGGGGAACTATCACCAGAGCCAAAATAATAAACAGATTCGTCACCCTGAAACTTCCTTGTTCCTTTTTTAACCCTTGACCTCTGCCCTGGCAACCAGTGTTCTGTTATCACTATAAAGTATTTCCATTTTCTAGAATTTTACATAAGTGGAATCCTACTGTTCATACTTACTCTGTCTGCTTTTATTCAAAGTAACTGTTTTTACATCATTCATGTAGTTGTGTGTATCAGGTGCCCATCCTTTTTATTGCTGAGCATTTCCTTGTATGGATGGACCACGACTTGTTTAGCCATTCAACTGCTGAGGGACATTTAGATTTTTTCCAGATTTTGCTCATTATGAATAAAGTTGCTATGCATATTTGTGCTCACATTTTTGTTTGGACATTTGCTTTCATTTTCCTTGCATGAGAATCTAGGCGTGGACTGACTGAGTCAAATGTACGTGTGTGTTTAAGCTTTTTAGAAATTACCATAATGTTTTCTGAAATTATTGTACCATTTCACACCATCACAAGCGGTACTTAAGAATTCTGGTTGATTCACATTCCTAACAACACTGTGTGGTCAGACTTTTACATTTTGGCCATTCTAGTAGGTGTACAGTGGTATTTTTAAACACTTTTTGTGATGTGTAATTTACATACCATAACACTGACTTGTTTAAGCATACGGTTCAGTTATTTTTAATAAATTTAGAGTTCTTCCCCATCACTACCATCTAATTTTGGAACATTTCATCTATTACCAACATTTGGTTTATTTTCGTATACGGTACAAGCTCCTGTTGATGTTTACTTTTTTATATGAATGTCCAATCTTTCCAACACTGTTAGTTGAGAAGACTATATTTACTCAGAGCATTTCTTTCAACTGAATTACTCTTTCAACTTTGTGAAAAGTCATTTTCCATAGTGTTGTGGGTCTATTTCTGGATTATATATTCTGTTCCCTTGATCCTGATGAATATTCTTACATTTTCATCAATACTGCACTCTCTTGATTCCTATAACTTTATATGAATTATTAAAATTGGGTAGAGCATTTCTCAGCCTTTTTCCTTTCTCAGAATTGTCCTAGCTGTTCTACTTCACTTGCCTTTTCATATGAATTTTAGAATCATCTGTCACTATCTACAAATAAATCCTGCTAGAATTTTTTATTGTATTGCCTTATATTCACAGATTATTTGGGGTGGAATTAATATCCTAACTCCTGAGTCACGAATACATGATTGTTATGTGTCTCTCCATTTATTTAGATCTTCTTTGGTTTGTTTGATCAGTGTTTTGTAAAGAATACAGATCCTGTACTTGTTTTATGACCCGTTGTAACTGGATTTTGTGGTTCAGGTTTTGACTTTCCAAATTAAGATCAGTCTCACAGATACTAGAAGAGGGGAAAAAAACAAAAAACAAAAAAACCTCATCCTGAATACTTCAAGTTCTGTTTTCCTCCCCATCCATCTTTCAACATTTACTATTCCAAGTCCTCTGATAGCTGTTCCATGCACTTCAAGTCCAAGGTTTTAATTACAATTACTGGGAGAGACAGGTGGTGTGTGTTCACTCCATGTAGCTTGGAGAGCAGAGTTTTGTAAAGGGCTATGGCTGATACCACTGTCCATTGAAAGCCACCCTCCCTCCCAAGATAGGCAGTGGACTCCATTTCCAAGCCTCCCTTGCATTAGTGAATTAATGTGACCATGTCATATCCAACGGAGTGTGAGCAGAAGGGATGTGCCCACCCCCGCCCCCAACCTCGGGCTGGACCATAAACACCTCCATCCACCTGCTGACTGAGATGGTGATGTCCTCGGAAACCTCATGCTGATGTATGGACAGCCAATATGCTGGGTCCTCTGTGAAGGAGAATCATCCAGTCAGCCTAAACATCTGCCCTGGACAGTGTGTGAGAAATAACATATTTTTTGTGCTTTAAGTTACTGGATGTTGGAGGTCTATTTGTCACCCCATCTCAGACTCACCTAATACCTGGAGCATGGACATATTTAACCTAGAAGAACAGAGAACTAGGTGCCTTCCCAGAGAGAGCTGAAAGGACAGAGCATAAGGCAGGGATGGAAACAGCCTCCCCTGCCAGAGGGGCAGAGGTGAGGAAGGGGGGAACAGAATGGGGTTTGCAGAGGAGGGGGGAGGGGAGTCTGTGGCTGTTTCCCACAGGTGCCCCTGTACATATTCTGCAAAACCAGCCTCTGATGCCCTCACAGAGGGAAGCCCAGAGTACTCCTTCTGGACCCATTTGTCTGAACAGCCTTTGCCCCACACTCTCTGGTCCTGTGTCCCTGTAAAGTCACACCCACATTCCCTGAATGGCTGGGATGACACTGGATGTGGCCCAAGATCCCTGCCTGAGCTTCTTTAGGACCTTGGGGCATCTCAACAGGCCAAATAAAGTCCAGGAAGATATGAGGTGTCATATGTGTTCTGATGTGGAGAATTAATGGGTGTCAGGCACAGAGAGGGAGAGATCCTTGACGCCGGGTCAACAGCTTTGGTGTCATCTCTAGCCAGACTGTATTTGCATTTCAGGAGCATTTGGTATAGGCATTCCACAATCATCTGTCTGCTTTTCAAGGACAGATGACAGCGAATGCCCTACTTTTGCCTCCTTCAGACACACTAGGTTAAATTTGTAGACATTAAGCAGGCTGTGTGAATAGGCATTAACAGGTTTCATCTTCTGTTACTAGCCAGGCTGCATACCCAATCATGAACCAGGCTGAAACTCTAGACACTAGCCCAGCTACTCACCTGAAGGTATCCAGGGGAGTCTCCAGACATTAGGTAGGCTCAGTTGTCAGGTATTTGCCAGACGCGGTCACCAAAGTCCTCAGCTCAGGACTGAGTCCAGGAGCGTCTCCCTGTGGGGTCATGTGGCCTACGTGGTAATGCTGCTAAAGCCCCAAGGCCTGGGACTGCATCCTCACCATGTTTCTCTCTGGATATAACCAGCCAAAGTCCTTAAGCATTAGCCAACCTCAGCCTGCCAACATTTCTTGGGATCATTTTCCAGTAACTAAGTGGGCTGCCAATTCAGACATCCAGTTAGTTTGTTTCCCCATCACTACCCAGACTAGACCTCTAGATACAAGCCAAGCTCAGGCCCTGGACATCAGCCACACATTTGGATAGTGGACAAAACTCCCCCTTGAAAAGAAGCCCAGCCTGGCCATGCTAAAGTGCTGGAGCATGGTGCCTGTGTCTGCCAGCGAAGCACTGCTGGGGAACTGGGAAAAGAGATACAAATCGATGTGCCTTCCTGGTGAAAGGTGGGAGAGATGCCAAGTCCACAAATAGGTGGCCCCAATCCTCAGGGGAGCTTTACAACTCTGTCATAGAGTATTGATTGTTCTCAAACTGAGTCTCAGCCTATCAAGGTGTCTGTAGATCCTGGCCCGATCTTCCCAGACAGTTGCTCTAACGGAGTGATTGTGTTTGCTGTGGAAAATTCTTCAAGCCTGGACAGCCTGTACCCGGTCTCACACTCCTATGCAGGGGTAGTAGTGGTGTCTGACTGTTTCCCCTCTAACCCATGCTCTTTGCATTTGGAAGGACACTTCTGCAGACAAATAAATGTGATGTAGCCCCAGCATATTTCAGCAGGACCCTGCCTGGCACACTCTATCTTTTGTGCCTTAAGCAAAATGGTTTGAGCTCATCCTCACAGGACCCAAAGCTGAGAGCTCAGCTCAGGACTGAGTCCAGGAGCATCTCCCTGTGGGGTCGTGTGGCCTACGTGGTAATGCTGCTGAAGCCCCAAGGCCTGGGACTGCATCCTCACCATGTTTCTCTCTGGATTGTGAGGTGGCCCAGGCAGGGCGCGGTGGGAAAAACACATGGAAATGTAAGAGGTAGTATAGTGCCTCAGTGACTTTCGAGTGTATCATTCCAGTCTCCTCCCGGTGCAAGGGACAGAAAACCCAATCCAAACTAGCTGAAGAGAATAGATTTCCTGAGTCATCCAACTGAACAAAAGTAACAGAATAAGGAAAGGTTGGATCTGGGGTCTTAAATGACAATGTCAGACCCAGTTTTCTTAGTCCATCTTGGGGCTTCATTTTCTGGGCATTAGTTTACAGAACGGCAGCTCCCCCTGCAGGTGGCTGCCCTGTGAGCTTGGGAAAGGCGGCGCCATATTCCTTTATATAACTGGCCCCCCAACCCCTCCGAACCCGCCGACCCCGGCAGCTGGCCATCATAGGAGTTTGGGTAAGGCAGCCCCGTATTCCTTCATATAATGGGGTTCCCCCTGCGGTAGGAATTTGGGTAAGGGCAGCCCCTCTTCCTTTATACAGCAGGCCTCCCTAACCCCGCAGGTGGCTGCCTCACACCTCCAGGCCTCGCCCCAAGGCTGAGATTTCCCACCCCCGCCAAAAAGCGCTAGTGCTGGCACTGCCCACGCAGCCCTCAGCACTGTGGCTGGGCCAACAGTCACGTGCACACAGTAAACCAATCTCGGGAGCCAGGGCTTCGTTCTGATGGGCCGGTAAGGCAGCGCGCTCTGGCTGGGGTTGCGGCGCCCAGGCCAGCCGGCAGAGGAGGGCTGCAGAGGGTGGCGGGGCAGGGCCCTGACGCTGCCCGGGAAAGCAGCGCGAGAAGCCAGGACCCCGCTCGATACCCTCAGGAGGCCCGACCCGGTTTCATTCACCCGCGAGACACCTGGGTCAAAGGGACCGAGAGCTCAGGGGCTCCTCCCCAGGGTTGGGGGCGTCCCTGAGTTGCCCAGCTCTCATGTAGCATTGGTGGGAGCCACCATGTCTTGTTTCCTGGCGGCCGTCACACAGCTGTGCTGGGCTGCTCGCACCGCGGGGGCTCCTTAATCCACCCCACGCCCTGCTGCAGTCAGGCGGCCCGTGGGGCCAGGGCGTCACCAGTCCCCTCCTGGGGGACCCACCCTGCCCTGTCCTGTTCAGACTCCGTGCGTTTCTGGGGCAGGGTCGGGCTGGAGGGCTACCCGGCGGCGTGGGTCTGTCGGTCGGGGGTCTTCAGATATCCGTGCGCCTGTCTCTGAGGGCGGGTGTTGCGGCCTGGTGCTCTTCTGGGGCTGCTCTCCTACTTGCTGAGAGGGCACCTGCGGGGGTCACAGGGTGAGGCGCCGCCTATGGGCTGCGGATGAGACCGCCTGCGGGTCTGATGGATGCCCCGCTACGCAGGCATCCAGGATATGACGTCAGACATGCAGGTATGACCGACAATGTGAGGACGGGCAACCTGTGGATCTGACAGACAACGGCGGACGCGCATCCAGGAGGTGAGGCCCAGGCAGTTGGAGGGATGGGTGTGCTGGGTGGTGCTGGTGGTTCCGGGGACGTGCTGGTCTCGTGGGTGGTTCCGCGGCCATCTGGCAGTAGGTGGGGTACGTGCTCTGGCGGGTAGCCCGACTGGTCCCAGCCCTGGAGCCGGGAAAGGGCTGCCAAGGAAGTGCCTTCTGTGCAACCGACCTTGGTTGTGGCTCAAAGGAGGGTCTGTGGCGGGAGCTGCTGGCCGCTGTAGGGCTTGGGGCGCAGAGTGAAGTACAAGGCACACTGAGAGGGAGGGAGGGAGGAGGACGGGTGATAAACACAAGGCAGATGAAAAGCACAGCAACGTTGTGGTTCCAGTGAAAATCACGCAATGCGCTGGTCTGTGTAGTCAAAGGACTGATGATACAGCATCTGTGAGTCGGGAACTTAGGGTGGAGACACAGGCTCCAGGATAAAGTAAGAAGACAACAAACGATGATGAAAAATGGGTTGGTAGTGCACAAGAAGGAGGAGGAAAAAAAAGTCATCACAAAAAGTGAGGTCCTATGAACTATGGGAGGAGGGGAAGAGGACAGGATGGGAACAGCAGGAACGGGAGGCACGTGTGAAAACACTCAGACCAAAAGCAAGGAGAATCGATGGGGAAATCATGGATATGGTAGCAAAAGGAGATGCATGGTATCCGTAGTTTGTGTCCTTTAAGAAGAGTAAAAAAGTAACAGAAGTCCTGAAATCAAGAAAGGCTTGAATCCACAGATTGAAAAAGTGCAGTGTATTCCAGATAAAGTCAACACGGATTTATCAACTCCAGGCTATGGCCTGATTTTATGAGACTTCAGAGAGAAAGAAATGCTCTTCTAAGTTTCAGGCAACAGTAATAACAAAAACAAATATCAAGTCACTTTTAGGGGAAAAAAATCAGACTCGCTTAGATTTTCCCAAGCAAAATGAAACATTTGAAAACAGCTGTTGTATGTGGAGGGAAGTGAGTGAAGGAGAAAAAGAGTATAGAATGAATTCAAAGGAGGGCATGTTGAGATTTTAAGTAGCAATAAGAGATTGAGATTTTAAGCGCAAGGAGGAGTTTGGGAGCTGCTGCCGTAGTGGTCCAGGTGAGAGGTGGTCGGAATGTGGACTAGGGTGCTAGCAAGGGAGATGGGGGGTAAGAGTTGGAGTCAGTGCATGTTTTGGAAGTAGAGTCAACAACTTGGTGTGTACTGTGTGTGGTGCAGTAGGGAGATCAGGGTAAGAGAAACCGCAGAGTGAGCCGGTTTTTGGAGTGAGCAACTGGGTTGCGATGGTGCCATTTCACTGAGATGCACACTGGATGAGGAAGAGTTTTGAGGGCAGAGTTTGGTTGGGGACATACTAAATTTGAGATTCAGGAGTGATATTCAAATAATTAACAGCTGATATTCTCATAAGAACCTGCTAAATGAATGAAGGGGCATCTTTCCAGTCAGGACTGATAATGGTGCAGTATGCACAGTTGGTCTGTACTGGAGGTTCCTACGGGAAGTCAAGGTGTTATGTTGAGTAGGCGCTATGTCATATGAGTGGGAAGCGAGAAAGAGAAAGCGGTCAGGACTGAAAACAAATGTAGGGGGCATTAGGATATATAGGTGATGAAACTTAATGGGGATGTGGAAAGGAAAGTTAATACATCCTAGGACTTAGCCCCTGGGGGGACACTCACACTGAGAAATCAAGAGAGGAATCTGCAGAAGCTGAGCCTGAGGGGTGAGAATAAAACTGACAGTGATTTACCATGGAGGCAAAGGGCATGTTCAGGAAGGAGAGCAGCCAGCCGAGTCAAATGAAGACAAAAGGAAACTGTTGTTTTGGTCACATGTAGTTCCCTGGTGACGAGTGGTTCCACTAGTGGAGTGGGGTTTCAGCGCTTGACTGAAGAAAGTAAAGGAATACAGGAGGTAAAGATGTAGCAGCAGTCACCAAAGACAGTTTGATCAAGAAGCTATAAGAAGTGGGGTGGTAGGTAGAGAGAAGAGAGATCAGAGTATGCTATCATTTTTTAAGATGGTAGATAATGAGGCATATTTGGACACTGGTAGGACAGTTCCAGTGTAGAGGGAGACGCTGATGGTGGCAATAGGTGGTGGGAAGAGTTGCCAGATAAGGGCTTTTGAGTGGGCAGGAGGAGCTGAGAACCAGGGCATAAATGAGGGATTGGAGGCTGACAGGGAAAGGGATGCATCAAACACTGCACCAAGAGAGAAGGCAGAGGGTCTATGTGCAAAGGCAAGTAAACTGATGATTTGGTGAGAAGCTGAACAAACTATTGTCTAATTGTTTCTGTTTCCTCCATGAACTGTGAGGCCTGGCCCCTGCCTGCCTCTCTGATTCAGTGCCCACCACACCCCTGTTTATTCTGCTTCAGCGTCTCTGACCTTGCTGCTTCTTAAACACGCCAGACTGACCCCTACCTCAGGGTCTCGGCACTTGCTGTTGCGCCTGCCTGAATACTGCTCCATGAACTTCATCCTTCCAGTCTCGTTCAAGGCCAGTGTCACCTCCTCAGAGAGGCCCTCACTGACCTTCCATCTAGTGCAGCCTCCTCACACCCACTCATACTCTGATTTCTTCATCGTACCTCTCACTTTCTGAGAGTATTTGCCTATTTGTTTAGAGTGTGGTTTCCGAGTCCACTAATTCTGGAACCAGTGCCTATTCTGAATCCTAGAATTACCACTTTATGTCTTTGGTAAAGTGACTTGGCCTCTCTGGGCCTCATTTTTGCATTTATTAATTGGAGATAATGAGAGTACCTACCTCAGGTGTTATAGCATCAACTGGGTGGTTTAACATGTGTGCTGTTTACAGTAGGGTCTGGTACATAGTAAGTGCCATGTGTTTATTCATATGATTACTTGATCTCTTCCTTCCCCTGCTGCTGCTCCCAATACTACCACCATCACCATCATCATTACATCACCACCACCATCATCACCAGCTCACCATCATCACCACCATCACCTCACCTACTCACCATCACCATCAGCAACTTATCCCCGTACTGCCACCACCACCACCACCATCACCATTACCACCACCACCACCATCACTACTACCACCATCACCATCACCACCACCCTCACCATCAGCATCAGCATCATTGTCACCATAACCACCACTACCCTCACCATCACCATCACCATCACCACCACCTTCACCATCACCACCACCACCATCATCACCACCACCACCATCACCCTCACAATCACCACCACCACCATCACCACCACAACCCTCACCACCACCACCATCACCATCACCACCACCCTCACCACCACCACCACCATCACCACCACCACCATCACCACCACCACCACCCTCACCACCACCACCTCATCACCACCACCACCATCACCACCACCACCACCCTCACCATCAGCATCAGAATCATTGTCACCATAACCACCACCACCCTCACCACCACCATCACCCTCACAATCACCACCACCACCATCACCACCACCACCCTCACCACCACCACCATCACCATCACCACCACCACCCTCACCATCACTACCACCATCACCCTCACCATCACCACCACCACCATCACCCTCACCATCACCACCACCATCACCATCACCACCACCACCATCACCATCACCACCACCACCACCCACCCTCACCATCACCACCATCACCCTCACCATCACCACCACCCTCACCACCACCACCATCACCATCACCACCACCACCATCACCACCACCACCCTCACCACCACCACATCACCACCACCATCACCATCACCACCACCACCATCACCACCACCACCCTCACCATCACCACCACCACCCTCACCATCACCACCACCCTCACATCACCCTCACCACCACCACCACACCATCACCACCACCACCACCACCACCCTCACCATCACCACCACCCTCACCACCACCACCATCACCATCACCACCACCACCCTCACCATCACACCACCATCACCCTCACCATCACCACCACCACCATCACCCTCACCATCACCACCACCATCACCATCACCACCACCATCACCCTCACCATCACCACCACCATCACCCATCATCACCACCACCACCCTCACCACCCTCACCACCACCACCACCACCCTCACCATCACCACCACCCTCACCACCACCACCATCACCATCACCACCACCACCCTCACCATCACTACCACCATCACCCTCACCATCACCACCACCACCATCACCCTCACCATCACCACCACCATCACCATCACCACCACCATCACCCTCACCATCACCACCACCATCACCATCATCACCACCACCACCCTCACCATCACTATCAGCATCATTGTCACCATCACCACAATAATGATAATCATCACCATTGTTACCTCATCACAACTCAGTGAGAGCAAAGATCTGAACTGTTGGTTCTCTCTGCTCAGTGTTCGGAATAGTGCCTGGCATGCAAGTATTTATTGGATGAATGTGGAGGCATTAAATGAATACATGTGCAAATACTCCAGTTGCCGTGGAATTCTGCTGCCATGCCAACATTACATGGAATAGACTGCTGATTGCTGGAGTCTGGACATTGTACGATCAAAAATAAAAATCACCTTTCTATCCTCTCTGGATACTCTTTTAACCTTGCCTGTACTCCCTGCCCCTCTGAGTCATATGGGGTCTTTATGTTGCCTCATTGATTAAGTGCCCAGGCCCATGAAATGATGGATTTTGCGTCAATACCATCCTGCCCTGGGAGCAGGCCCTGGCAGGAAAACTCTCTAAATAAAGACATCTAATGATGGGTATGTGACCTTGGGCCAAGGGAGGCAGGGGAGGGAGCTTCCTTTTCATTAGCTGAGGCCAGAAGAGGCCAGGCACGGGGATGTGTGAGGGCTGGGGGCTGGAGCCTGCACTGTGCTCTGAGTCAGAGAAGCCTGGCTCATGGAGCTGCCTGCGGGGTCGGCTAGGCAGAGGTTGTTAGATTTGGTTGGATTTGTTAGGCTGTTGAATTTCGGTGAGCAGTCCTAAGGTCACTTAGACCTGCAAAGGGTGGGAAACTCAGTACTTGACTTTCCAACCTGTCTACTTAGAGGCTGCAAGGGAGAAGGGGCTTGGGAGGAGCTTTCGGAGTGCCCGGCAAGGAGAGAAAATTGGATGATTTGTTCGTAAAATCAGTACACTGTATTGCAATAGGAATTTGGGTTCTGTAACATTAGTGATTAGTAATATAGTAATTAGCAATATTCTAATCCGGAAAAAAGAAAATAGAAATATCTTTCATGCTTGCCATCAAAATGTGTCATTTATAAAATGTTCCTTTTCTCTAGATATTTGTTAAATTGCTAACTTTCTTGCACATCTTATGTACCAAAAACCAAGGCAGATCTTTCCTCAGGCTTCTCTTCTGTGTATTGTGGATATTGAATGCACTCCCCAGAATTTCATGTATTTCCAAGGGAGAGGGTCTCTTCCAGCACCAAGTTCCTATTACTACACTCACTTCCTCAATGCATCTGCCTCTACTTCTATTTTACCCATAAAAGCTCAAGAGTTGGGACTCAGCCTTAGTCCTTATTTTCCATGAAGAAAGGAAAGGAGGGAGGAAAAGGGGGTCCTCTAAACTCACCTTTGTGGTAGCAGCTCCAGCCCCTGGCCCAGCCCTTCATTCCCACCAGGGCCTCCTTCCCATCACCTTGTGGCTGGTTGATCCCATTTGATCCCACTAAGTAAGCAGAAATGACCTCACTTAAACTTGAATGAATTAACCCGTATATTTCTTCTTTCTATCCCATAGTTTTTTCTCTGTTCCATCAACATTAGCCAACAGCATTTCAGGGAAAAGTTGATACTATGGAATTACTGAGTCTCATATTTTGCTTTTGACTTTGAAAGACTTGCATAGTATAGATTTGCAGGGCTGTTTGATTTGTTTTGGGCAGTTTTGTCATCCATAAATTAGATAAAATTGGGCAGACCGGGCAGTGGTAAGACGAGGTTTGGGCAGGAAGCAGAGAGAAGGGCCTTTCACACTGACCCGGTGGTGGGTAAATCAGGTGGGAGTGTCTGAGAGTGCAGGGGGACCTGGCCCTCTTCCCAGGTGCAGCCCGGGCTGTGGGAGGTCCCGGTGCCTGGGAAGGTTAGTGAAGATTGTTTTCTGTGACCCTAAGTGCGTCCTCAGCTGGAGGAGATAGACAGAGACCCCCATGGCGTCACAGCTGAGGCGGTGAGCCTGACGCACGCACTTCAGGGACCAGCGCACGGTGAGCACAGAACAGGACCTCAGGCATCATGAACCCACGGACCCGGCATCAGGCTCCAAAGCCTACACCCCCGACTCCAGGCCCTGGCCCCACACAAGCCCCACCCCCGACCTGAGGATGGAGTGAGCTGGTCATTCTCCACTGGATGGCCTCTCAGCTGTGCTCCCCGACCCGGGAGCCTGACCCCAAGGACTGCATCCCACGGACACCATTAACAGCCGCCTCCACAGAGTTCAGCTAACGGGTGGCCCCAGGCTCCTACTACAGGGCAGGAGTGGGGGAGGCTGGGTGATGCTTCCCCATCCCTCCCTGCTGGGCCTGTGGTCCTGGGTCCTGGCAGCTGTGCCTCCCTCCAGGATGCCTGCCTGCCCGGGGCCACATTACCCTCCCTCCTCCCTGTCCCCAGCCCAAGGTGGGCAGCCTCCTGCCTTTTCTTGTCCCTGGTCTGTCACCAGGGTTCCCTGTGCCCTGCCCACAGCTCTGAGAACCTTGTTATTTAGTCTCCCTCTGACCCACCTGAGCATTACTCTGTCCCCTCAGGACCCTCCAAGCATCTAAAGAAAGTCCAGTCAATTGAGACACACCGGTTGACTGAGATGAGGCTTCTTGGCCCTGGGAGAGTGGAGATGCAGGCAGGAATGCTACAGACCCAGACAGGTCCTTCTGGGCACACCTGCCCCAGCCCCTAGGCCCCCTCTCTGTCCAAAACCACCCCCTCCTTTCCCCTAGATGCGGGTTTGAGTCGCCCGAATCTGCAAGCACAGGATTCCCAGAGATAAAGCTGGGGCTGGCAAAGCTGATTAAGCTGTGGGAGCTGATGTGAAGGCAAATCTGCAGTGATAGCCCCGAGTCCTAGCCTGGGCTATCTGCCCTTGCTCAGATGTTCCCAAAAGTTAGAGGACATTAATACCCATTAACACTGTGGAAAGTATTAAACATGGGTCTCCCAAAATCTTTCTAGCCAACTATTCAGAGCAAAGATTTAGGGAACAAAAGTCTGAATCTAAAGCTGCCTGTTTGCCCCACCCAGCTGTGTCTGACATAGATGGTCTGCAAACCACACCTGGAGACGCAGGTCCCTGGTCCAAGCAAGGCTGGGTCCTCCCTTCCTGGGACAGAGGGGGACGTCTTCAGGCTATGAGGGTGCAGCACTGCCCAGCAAGAGCCACTGTCACCCTGGTGGTTAGGGGTAGGTGGCCTCTGTGGGTGGTAAAGTAATATATGTGTGTAAATAGTGGTAAATATCCTGAAACTGTAAATGGCAAGGACGGCTATCATCACAGTAATTTCCTTCATGCCATCATATTAGCTTGGAGTGTTAAATAGCCTTGTAAAAGTCAGAGCTATTTTTAGGAAGGACAGCATCCTTGCAAATGCAAGACTGCTTTGGAGTCAAAGCAGAACATGATCTACTGGTGACAGTGGCCACACTTCCCCTCTGTCACCAAATTACTTGGCCTGACAGCATGTCCAAGTATTGAATTATTAAACACAGAGTGTTGGCCCCATTTAAGAGCAGTTCCTTTAAACTCCATGTTGGGGAAAAAGGTCACAGAGGAAACTCTCTGTATAAAGATGAAACCTGGCACAGAGATGCAAATGTTCAAATGCAGCAGGAGGCAGAGGAGAAGAAAGAGCAGTCCTCGTGGATGAAGGTGAAGGACAGGACAGTGTGGAGCAGGGAACGCCACTGCCGAGATCAAATGGAGCTTTTCCCAGGTTGGATTTCGGTCCTCACTGTGAGGTTTGGAGACATCAAGGGACAGCTGTTCAAAGCAGAGAGTAAAAACAGACATCTCCCAGAGCTGGCACAAGGAACACCCTGATTACTCCACCCTGCGCTGGCCTCAGGGCAGCAGGGCCACCTGTCCTCCCACCCTGAGCTGAGCCCACCCCCAGCCTGAGCCGCCCAGTGGGGCTGCATGCAGCCTTGGGCCAGCGAGGGGACCTGGGGGCTGTGGCCTCACGCCCACTGCCCTGCCCAGTCATCTGCCTGCCTACCTGGTGGCTGCCTTTGCCAAGTGCCTGTCCCACCTGGCCCTGATGACACCCCACAAGGCCCTGCTCATGGTCGGGCCCTTCATCTGCAACCTGCTATGCAGACATCCGGCCTGGCCTGGCCAGTCCTGTGTGCAGCCCGCAGGGCCCAGGTGAGCAGCAGCCTACAGCTTCTCAGACCTGCTTGGACCTCACCAGAGTACTGAAAACTTCCCACCTGGAAAAGCACTGGTTCTCTCAAGCTCAGTGAATCCAGCTTTATTATGCTCCTAGTGCATGTAAGGCACTATGTGGGCCACTCGAGGCAAGTGAGACCAAGCTGTCTCTGGTCTCAAGAGGAGGCCAGTAACGGAGGAGGCAGAAATGGAAGGAATCCACCCAAACCTGGAGTAATTTTCTATGAATTCTATGAAAGAGCCATAGGAGGAAGAGTAATTGTAAAGTGGGGAGTGAACCAGATACTGAAGGATATGGTGTCGGGCAGGGTCCAGGCAGGAAGCAGGCAGCAAGCCTGAAGTGAGGGAGCTGAGGCCGCTGGATAGAACAGCTGTCTGCACAGTGCAGAGCTAGTACTGGCAATTCACTGCAGTTCCCCAGCCGGGCGGCTGATTAGCTCCAGGACTTAGAGCGAGTGCCACTGTCCATTGTCGCCAGGTAGATGCAGCAGCGTCAGTCCCCTCCCCGCCTCACCAGGGCCCCCCAGTGGTTAAGCCTGACCGGAAGCCACACGCAGAGTCTGCTGGGGTATATACAGGGGAGCAGCTCCCGGGTGAGAAAGGCTGGAGGAGCAAAGTGAAGAACAGGGCAAAATGTGGGTGAGGAAAGTACCTCCCATGTGAAGCACCCCAGAAGAGGGAGGCATGAGCAAGGAGTTCCGGCTCGTTTGTGGGGAGCAAGTGTCCTGTCAGGGAGCAGAAGCCTGGGGAGTGATGCAGAGAGGTAAGCAGGGACCCGGAGCACATGGAGAACCCTCAGGACACATCATCCACATAGAGTGTCGTGGGCCCCACCCACTAGGCCATCTCCTACTGCTAGGGGTCCCTTGGGTGGGGAGCAGGAGCCTGGGAGGGCCTGCTGTGAGGACATTCCCAGAACACTCTTGGCCCCGGCTGAGCCCCGGGCATGTGGTGGCCTGGAGCCCCCATGCCACAGGCTTCCCGCCCAGTGCTGCCCATGACAGCCGCGGCCTGGGGTTGGGAGGCCGCCCTGCTGATTGCAGAAGCCCCAGGGCAGCTGAGTACGTGTAATAATTCAGCAGGCAGCCTGGAAGTCAAGCTGGCGCTATTTCTGCATAAGGACAACTCATTCAAAGGTTTATGGATTATTTATTCCTTTAATTTCCCCTCAAGTGCTGCCATAATTCCATATTATTGGATTTTTAATGAATATTAATTTCTAAAATGAAATTCAGGGTTCTGATTTTCTAATGAAAGGCCAAGGGAGGGAAGGAGCCTGCCTTTCTCTGGCTCTGAAAGCCCTGGCTTTGGGACCCAGGTCCTAGAGACTCCAGGAGGTGGGGGTCCTAGTGCAGGCTGACCTGTGGGGTCTTTAGAGAAAGGAGCCCAGCCCCCAGCCCGTAGGAAGTGGGGCGGGAACAAGGGGAGGTGAGGGTGGCAGGGGTGCCTCTGCAGGTCCAGTGCGGACTCGGGAGCAGCTAGTGGGGAACACCACTCAGCCCTGAGGCCTGCGGTGGCCGTTGGGCTGAGGGCCCAGCCAGGGGCTCAGGATGAGGAGGGCAGGGAGAGCGCACGGCCTCCTGCACTGGACCGAGCCCTGCCTCCGTGGGTGCCCACCTCCCTGCTCTGAGAGGCTGACCTGCAAGGACCGTGGTGGGCTCCTGGCTCTCCAGCTGTTCTTGGGTTTGGACCTGGGCACGCCAGTAGCAGGGACTGAGGAGAGGGAGGCACCCCTCCCTGAGGGGCCCCCATCCTGAAGAAGTGTACTTAGAAAATGCGGGTGAGGAGGGGCTGCCTCAGACCGGACTCCCTTTGGAGGGACGTGGGTCTGAGAACACGGTGGCGAGGCAGCCTGCAGGCTCCAGAAGACGCCGGCAAGGTCTGGCCAGCCTGCGGACAGTGGCCTGAGCGAGTGCAGGGGAGGGACTCAGCGATGCAGGTTCCTCATCCATGCGCTGCCTTCCCAGGTCCCTGGAGGCATCTCCTGGCCTGGGGTGACTCGCTTAGTCTCCAGCCTGTGAGCGGCAGGAACCAGGCAGCACTGTGCCTCCCCTGCGGGCTCTCCCTCCCACCCAGCAGCGTCCCCAGAAGGATCCATGGAAATGCCTGACTCGACACCCCAGGTGCGGCTGCCCTGAGAAATGTTAAGAAGCGCCCCTTGGTCTCCAAGACATAGGTCTGAGGCCTTGGGGGCTTCAGGCACCAAAGGGGGCTTGGGGCTGCAGGGAGGCAATGTGTGATCCCCGTGCCAGGGGCCTGGTGTTCCTGAGGGGCGGGCAGCACCAGGTCATCACGGGGGGCTGCTGGGGGCTATGTTCAGAGCCTTAGGCTTGGGCCAGGCTGCCTGGGCTGGGCCCCAGTGCCACCACCCTCCAGAGGTATGACTAGGATGTGTCCTTGAGCCTGTCTGCACCTCAGGGTCCCCACCTCCAAATTGTGGGGGATAATACAGTGAGACAAGGTGGTAGCTTGAGCATGGCCTGGCACCAGGTCAGCTCACTCAAACACATGGTTAAACCCAGAGGATGCTCAGGCCCATTCCTGACCCTGCCTGGTCAGTGGGCCACAGAGCTACCGCTTGTAATTTCAGCAAGTGCCTCCTGCAAGCTGGCAGTCAGGCTTGTCCCCTGAGGTGAGCTGTTGATAGAACTGGAGGCTTTTGAGCTCCCTTTCCGCAGCAGCACAGCCTCCCATCAGTCCTGGGCTTGTTATCCGCTGGGCTTCAAAGAGCTCCTCGATCATCTGTCTTCCAAACCAGTGCTACTGAAAGCCAGGGCCTGTGCACATCACGTGGGATACTTGTCAAAATGCAGACTGATTCTGGGCTGGGGAGGCAGGTCATATTGATTTGCCTTTCCCTGCTGATTAGTGATGTAGAACATCTTTTCATGTGCCTGTTGGCCATCTGTGTGCCTTTGGAAAAATGTCTACTCAGGTCCTCTGCCCATTTTTAAATCAGATGTGGTGGTGGTGGTGTTACTGAGTTTCTTTATATATTTGGAATGTTAACCCCTTACCTATCACACGGTTTGCAAGTATTTCCTCCCACTCTCTAGGTGGCCTTTTTATTTCGCTGATGGTTCCTCTGCTGAGCAGAAAGACGCTGCTTAGTCTGATGGTGTGCCCCTTGTTGATTTTTGCTTTTGTTGCCTGAGTTTTTGGTGTCATAACTGAAAACTCACTGCCAAGACCAACTCAGGAGTTTTATGGTTTTGGGTCTTACGTTAAAGTCACTAATCCCTTTCAGTTAGTGTTTGTGAGTGGCGTACGATACGGATCTAGTTTCAGAAATTGGCGCTGTCAGCGTTCTGGACTTTGGCCATTGTAATGTGTGTGTAGTTGGGTCTCATTTTCAGTTGCATTTCTGTGGTGACATGTGAGGTGGAGCATCTTTTCATATGCTTAGTTGCCATCTGTGTATCTTCTTTGACGAGGTGTCTTTTTAGGTCTCTGGCCCATTTATTAGCTGGGTTGTTTATTTTCTTGTTGAGTTTTAGGAGTTATTTGTGTATTTTGGTGAACAGTCCTGTATTAGATGTGACTCACGTTTTCAGTCACTTGACATTGTCTTTCACAGAAGTTTAAAATTTGATCAAGTCGTCTGATTTTTTTCCTAAATCGTACGTTTGGTGTCATATCTAAAAGTGATCCAGGTTTTCTCCTAGGTTATCTCCTAGAAGTTTTAGAGTTTTGCATTTTATAGTGAGGTCTGTGATCCATTTTGAGATCATTTTTGTGAAATGTTAAGAGGTCTGTGTCCAGATTCAGGCTTTTGCAGGTGGATGTCCAGTTGTCCCAGCACCAATTGTTGGAAAACTGTCTTTGTTCCATTATGTTGCTTGTGTTCCTGTGTCAGACATTGGTTAGCCATATCACGTGGATCAATTTCTGGGCTTTGGACTCTGTTCGGTTGGCCTGTCTGTCTGTTCTTTCACCAGTGCCACCCTGTCTCAGTACTGTAGCTTTAAGTCAGGTGTCATCAGTCCTCCAATTTTATTTTCCTTTAATATCATGTGGATGATTCTGGGTCTTTGCCTCTCCATATAATCTTTACAGTCAGTTTGTTAACATCCACAAAATAAGTTGCTGGGATTTTTCATTGAGATTACAGGACTCTCTGGATCAATTTGGGAAGCAACAACCTGTTGACAATGTCGAGTCTCCCTATTCGTAACATGGACTCTCTCTACTTTTATTTAGTTCTTTGAGTTCATCCATCAGAGTTTATGGTTTTCCTCACATAGATCTTGTCATATGTTGTTAGATTTATACCTAAGTATTCCATTTTGGGGTTGCTAAAGTGCTGGCAAAGGCAGTCACATAGGTGTGTATGCGAAGTGTGAGGGTCGGTTTGACTCTGAGGAGACACACGGTCTTCTCCTCCCAAGTCTCAGCCACTTGTCAAGGGCTCTGGACACATCCACGCAGTCAACACACCCCTAATTAGTCACCAGCCACTGACCTGCCCTCCTGACCCTCACTCCTAGGCTCTTCTCCGAGCAGGACCCAAACTCCAGGCTGTGCTGGCTCTGGCTCTCTCCCTCCCTCTTCCCCTTCCTTCCCCCTTCCCAGCCCTAATACTCCAGGCCCTCTAACCACCCCATTGCTGTTGTCTCTCCCCTGAAGACTTTTGCCCTTTGCCTCTTGCCCATGGGGTGCCATCCAGTGTCACAGGGGAAAGACACCACCAGTCAAAGGACCGGCAAGATGCAGAGGAAGAGGGAGGGAGAGTGGAGACAGGGAGGCAGTGAGGAGAGGGGCACGGGGTGGAGAGGGGCCCAAGGCCCTGGTCAGAGGGGTGCACACTTACTGGCAAAAGCAAGTTGGTTCTTGAGCTCTCCCAAGTTGGTCAGGGGCACAGCAGGAGAGGATCCTAATCCTCTCCCAGGGATGAGAAGCCAGTAATAGCATGGTATTACCCATCATAGTCCCTTTCTTAAAAGAGTGTCCTTGATTATCTCAAGGAATGACCCAGTTTTTCCCTTTTATTGAAGTTTACAGATAGTAAGTACACAGCCCACTAGGTTTCCACAAAGCCACTACACCTGGGTAACCTGCTCTCAGGAGCCTTGCCAGAGAGCAGAGGACCCCACTCCCCACCTCAGGACTAGCTTTTCTCTGAAATCCAGCAGATAGCAACTGCAGCCAGAGAAATGCCTCTTAAAAGTGTCTGGCAAATATAAGAAGAGCATTGGATGAGGAGAGCTGAGGGCCCCTCGCAGACCTGTGGCTCTGGGGTGGAAGGGTCCCTGGATGGGTGCCCAGGGTTCGGCTCCAGCACAAGCCCCCCTGGGACTGCCTCCGTCGCCGCTGGACTGATGGGATGTTGGCTCTGTTTGCTTTGCCTCACGCCCCTTCATTCACAAGCGCTCGTCCACCAGAAAAGCCAATTAAAAACCAACGAGATTAAAGGCATTTACTGTTACCAGGCGAACATTTCAAACAGTACTGGGAACGAACACTGTCAGTGCTAGTCCCATTAAAATTAAACAAATATTTGACACTCGGCTTTCATTTCCTCCGTCGGATTTTATGTCTTTTCTATGGGAACACAGACCTTGTGCCGGTTGCTGCTTCTCCCTGGGTGACGTCTTTTGGGTGCATCTGCCCGCTTCCCTCGCCTGTCTCGGGAGCTGGGCTCTGATGGACAGGACAGCTGTCTAGGGCAGTCTCAGCTGCAGGCAGGCTTCGTGGTAGGCGAGCAGAAGCTTTGCCTCAGGGACATCTGCCCTGAATCCCTGGGGACAGAATGATGTGTCCCATGGCCCACAGTGCAGACTTGGCATCTTTGCAGAGACCCGGAGCACATTTCGGCAGCCGCCTCCAGGGGCTCAGGTCCCACGCCAGCTCTCGCTCAACCAGCACACGAAGCCCTGAATCCAGTGAACAGGGGTGAGCAGACTGTTTGTGATCAACAGACTGGAAAGCAAAGCCCAGCCACTCACTCCGTGCTTGAGCAGAGCAGGTGTCCAGCTAATGCCTCTGACATAAATTCTGTGCCCCATTTGCCTTCAAAGGTAGACATTGGGATCGGGAGAGGGGCACAGCAGATGGGTTGAGGACTGGCTGACTGGGGGCCCTGGTGGGAGGGCGTGCTCCGCCTCCAGCACAGTGGGGGCCCTGCCCATCACCCTAGGGAGGGGCTGGGAAGTCAGTGCCTGTGGTCATGAGAGGTTCAGGCAGGGGGAGCTTGGGCGATGTCATGGCCAAGGATGTAAGGCGCAGGCATGAGCCACTCATCTGGTCGTGCAGGTTGCTCGGTGGGGCGGTGCTTTGCTGAGTGTGCTCTAGCTTGTACAGCCGAGCCTCTGGGCCTTTCCGTGCAAGCTGTCTCCCTCCCCCATGCTAGGCTGGGGAAACACAGGGCCCATGCCACAGGGGACTGCCCACCAGCGCTGGGATGCTGTGTCCTTAATGTTGCAATTCAGGGTCTGCGTGAGGTACGTCGTCAAGGGCAATGTTGACTGTCCACCATTTCACCCTGTGTCCTGATTTTAGGATGTCACTTCTGAAACATGTAACTCACCTATTCCACTAAACATGCATGAAGTTCTTTTTAAGGGACCTGCTGTCCGAGGAAACCCTCTGTAGCCTTGGGGTCAGAACTGGAGCCTCAGGCCAAGGCATGAGTAAGAACTTCTTGGCACAAGCAGTGGGTGCATTTATAGAGGAACTTGTGGTAAGTATGTGCGTGAGGGAGGAAAATGTATGATAGGGACACGGAGCAAGCACTGTGTGCGGCGCTGCTCCATTCTCACCCACACGGGAGCCCGCCGTGAGATAGGGAGGCGGAGACCTGGGAGCAGCCTCCCCACTGCCTGTAGCTGTAGAGCTGGCAGTCTGCTCCAGAATCCGTGCCCCTGCACACCCTGCTGTAGGGGCACACCTCCAGGTTGTTACCTACAGGGTGACGTACAACTGCCAGCCACAATGGATGGCCACTTGGGCCTGACAGGGTAGCATCTTCCCCCACAAGGAGGAAGGGGGCATGGTCCCTGGGGGGGTCACTTTGCTCACGAAGCAGTCTCCTTGGCCAGGCCCTTCTTCTCAATCTACCTCTGGGACCCTGGGCTGGCTGAGGGCCACTTAGGGGCCCCTAGAGGCACAGAGACCCCCACTCCAGCTGTTTCCATTGGGTGGCCTGCCCCTTCCCACACTGGTCTCTAGTGCCTCACTTCCCCCGCACACCCCAGTTCTCATTGCTCACGGTTCAGGACGTGTCTGAGTTAGGTTTGATAGCATTTGTTAAGGACTTTTGCATCAGTATTCATAAGGGTATTGGTCTGTACTTTTTTTCCCCAGCTTTATTGAGATACAATTGACATGTAACATCGGGTAGGTTTCTGGTGTTCAGTGTGATGATCTGACACACGTATATACTGTGAAATCATCACCACAGTAAGACTGGCTTACACATCCTTCATCCCCTGTAAGTACCATTTTCTTGTTCTTATGGTGAGAACATTAAAGCTGAACTCATGGCAGCTGAGCTTACTCATTTTACAACTGGAAGTTTGTACTGTTTGGTTCATGTCTTCCCTTTTTTCTCACCCCAAGGCCTGACAACCACCATTCTCCTCTCTGTGAGTTTGATGTTTAAGATTTCACACATAAGTGAGGTCATGTGGTGTTTGAGAAATGTCCAGTGTTTCCTTACCGATTTATGTGGATAATCTGTCCATTGTGGAAAGTGCTGTATTGAATTCTCCTACTATTGTTTCTCTTACTCCTTTCAGATCTGTGAGTATTTGCTTAATATGGTTGGTGCTCTGGTGCTGGGTGCATGTATTTTTATAATTGTCACATCATCTTGGTGAATTGACTCCTTTATTATTATTTCATGATCTTGTTTTTTTCACAGTACTCTGACTTAAGTCTGTCTTGCCAATGTAAATATTGCCACTACCCCTGCTCTCGTTTGGTTTCTGATCATGTGGAGTATTTTATTCCATCCCTTCCATGTAGTCTATGTGTGTCCCTGAGGCTGAAGTGAGTCACCTATAGGCAGCATAGTGGCATCTTGTTGTTTTTTACCCATATAGCCACTCTGTGCCTTTTGACTGGGGAATTTAATCCATTTACTTTTTTTTTTGGTAGCATTAATCTACAGTTACATGAGCAACATTATGGTTACTAGACTCCCCCCATCATCAAGTCCCCACCACATACCCCTTTACAGTCACTATCCATCAGCATAGTGAGATGCTATAGAATCACTACTTGTCTTCTCTGTGTCATACTGCCTTCCCCGTGCCCCACCCCCAAATTATGTCTGCTAATCGTAATGCCCCTTTTTCCCCCTTGTCCCTCCCTTCCCACCCATCTTCCCCAGTCCCTTTCACTTTCATAACTGTTAGTCCTTTCTTGGGTTCTGTGAGTCTGCTATTGTTTTGTTCCTTCAGTTTTTTTCTTTGTTATTACACTCCACATACGAGTGAAATCATTTGATACTTGTCTTTCTCCATCTGGCTTATTACACTGAACATAATACCCTCCAGCTCCATCCATGTTGTTGCAAAGGGTAGGATTTGTTTTCTTCTTATGACTGAATAATATTCCACTGTGCATATGTACTGCATCTTCTTTATCCATTCATCTACTGATGGACACTTAGGTTGCTTCCATTTCTTGGCAATTGTAAATAGTGCTGCGATAAACATAGGGGTGCATGTGTCTTTTTCAAACTGGGCTGCTGCATTCTTAGGGTAAATTCCTAGGAGTGGGATTCCTGGGTCAAATGGTATTTCTATTTTGAGGTTTTTGAGGAACCTCCATACTGCTTTCCACAATGGTTGAACTAGTTTACATTCCCACCAGCAGTGTAGGAGGGTTCCCTTTCTCCACATCCTCACCAACATTTGTTGTTGTTTGTGTTTTGGATGTTGGCCATCCTTACTGGTGTGAGGTGATATCTCATTGTGGTTTTAATCTTCATTTCTCTGATGATTAGCGATGTGGAGCATCTTTTCATGTGCCTGTTGGCCTCTGAATTTCTTCTCTGGAGAAGTGTCTGTTCAGATCCTCTGCCCATTTTTTCATTGGATTATTTGCTTTCTGTTTGTTGAGGTGCATGAGATCTTTATATATTTTGGATGTCAGCCCTTTATCAGATATGTCATTTACAAATATATTTTCCCATACTATAGGATGCCTTTTTGTTCTACTGATGGTGTCCTTTGCTGTACAGAAGCTTTTTAGTTTGATATAGTCCCACTTGTTCATTTTTGTTTTGTTTCCCTTGCCCGGGGAGATATGTTCATGAAGAAGTCGCTCAGTTTATGTCCAAGAGATTTTTGCCTATGTTTTTTTCTAAGAGTTTTATGGTTTCATGACTTACATTCAGGTCTTTGATCCATTTTGAGTTTACTTTTGTGTATGGGGCTAGACAGTAGTCCAGTTTCATTCTCTTACATGTAGCTGTCCAGTTTTCCAACACCAGCTGCTGAAGAGGCTGTCATCTTCCCATTGTATATCCAAGGCTCCTTTATCAAATATTAATTGACTGTATATGTTTGAGTTAATGTTTGGATTTTCTATTCTGTTCCACTGGTCTGTGGGTCTGTTTTTGTGCCAATACCAAATTGTCTTGATTACTGTGGCTTTGTAGTAGAGCTTGAAGTCAGGGAGCGTAATTCCCGTTTTATTCCTCCTTCTCAGGATTGCTTTGGCTATTCGGGGTCTTTTGTGGTTCCATATGAATTTTAGAGTTATTTGTTCCAGTTCATTGAAGAAAGCTGTTGGTAGTTTGATAGGGTTTGCATCTGTAGATTGCTTTAGGTAGTATAGCCATTTTGACAATATTTATTCTTCCTAGCCAAGAGCATGGGATGCATTTCCATTTGTTAGTGTCCTCTTTAATTTTTCTTAGGAGTGTCTTGTAGCTTTCAGAGTACAGGTCTTTCACTTCCTTCTTTAGGTTTATTCCTAGGTATTTTATTCTTTTTGATGCAATTGTGAATGGAATTGTTTTTCTGATTTCTCTTTCTGTTAGTTCATCATTAGTGTATAGGAAAGCAACAGATTTCTGTGTGTTAATTTTGTATCCTGCAACTTTGCTGAATTCAGATATTAGTTCTAGTAGTTTTGAATTGGAATCTTTAGGGTTTTTTATGTACAGTATCATGTCATCTGCAAATAGTGACAATTTGACTTCTTCTTTACCAATCTGGATGCCTTGTATGTCTTTGTTTTGTCTGATTGCCATGGCTAGGACCTCCAGTACTATGTTGAATAACAGTGGAGAGAGTGGGCATCCCTGTCTTGTTTCCGATCTTGGATGAAAAGCTTTCAGCTTCTCACTGTTAAGTATGATGTTAGCTGTGGGTTTGTCATATATGGCCTTTATTATGTTGAGGTACTTGCCGTCTATACCCATTTTGTTGAGAGAGTTTTAATCATGAATGGATGCTGAATTTTGTCAAATGCTTTTTCAGCATCTATGGAGATGATCATGTGGTTTTTGTTCTTCTTTTTGTTGATGTGGTGGATGATGTTGATGGATTTTCGAATGTTGTACCATCCTTGCATCCCTGGGATGAATCCCACTTGATCATGGTGTATGATCCTCTTGATGTATTTTTGAATTCGGTTTGCTAATATTTTGGTGAGTATTTTTGCATCTACGTTCATCAGGGATATTGGTCTGTAATTTTCTTTTTTGATGAGGTCTTTGCCTGGTTTTGGTATTAGAGTGATGCTGGCTTCATAGAATGCGTTTGGAAGTATTCCCTCCTCTTCTATTTTTTGGAAAACTTTAAGGAGAATGGGTGTTATTTCTTCTCTATATGTCTGGTAGAATTCAGAGGTGAATCTATCAGGTCCGGGGGTTTTGTTCTTGGGTAGTTTTTTGATTACCGATTAAATTTCATTGCTGGTGATTGGTCTGTTTAGTTTTTCTGTTTCTTGCTTGGTCAGTCTTGGAGGTTGTATTTTTCTAAGAAAGTTGTCCATTTCTTCTATGTTTTCCAGCTTATTAGCATATAGAGTCTCATAATATTCTCTTATGATTCTTTGTATTTCTGTGGGGTCTGTCGTTATTTTTCCTTTCTCATTTCTGATTCTGTTTATGTGTGTAGATTCTCTTTTTCTCTTAATGAGTCTGGCTAGGGGTTTATCTATTTTGTTTATTTTTTCAAAGAACCAGCTCTTGGTTTCATTGATTTTTTCTATTTTTTTATTCTTCTCAATTTTATTTATATTTCTTCTCTGATCTTTATGTCCCTCCTTCTGCTGACTTTGGGCCTCATTTATTCTTCTTCTGCCAGTTTCAATAATTGTAACTTTAGACTGTTCATTTGGGATTGCTCTTCCTTCTCTAAATAGGCCTGGATTGCTATGTACTTTCCTCTTAGAACTGCCTTGGCCGCATTTGTGCTGTTGTCATCTGTCTCCACATATTGCTTAATTTCTGTTTTAATTTGGTCATTGATCCATTGATTATTTAGGAGCATGTTGTTAAGCCTCCATGTGTTTGTGTGCCTTTTTGTTTTCTTTGTACAATTTATTTTTAGTTTTATACCTTTGTGATCTGAGAAGTTGATTGGTAGAATTTCAATTTTTTTAAATTTACTGAGGCTCTTTTTGTGGCCTAGTATGTGGTCTATTCTGGAAAATGTTCCATGTGCACTTGAGAAGGATGTGTATCCTGCTGCTTTTGGGTGTAGAGTTCTGTAGATGTCTGTTAGGTCCATCTGTTCTAGTGTGTTGTTCAGTCCCTCTGTGTCCTACTTTTTTCTGTCTGGTTGTCCTGTCCTTTGGATTGAGTGGTTTGTTGAATTCTCCTAAAATGAATGCATTGCATTCTATTTCCTCCTTTAATTCTGTTAGTATTTGTTTCACATATGTCGGTTCTCCTGTGTTGGGTGCATATATATTTATAATGGTTATATCCTCTTGATGGACTGCGCCCTTTATCATAATGTAATGTCCTTCTTGATCTCTTGTGACTTTCTTTGTTTTGAAGTCTATTTTGTCTGATACAAGTGCTGGAACACCTGCTTTTTTCTCCCTATTTGGGTTTGAGGTTAGTCTCTTGTAAGCAGCATATAGATGGGTCTTGTTTTTTTATCCATTCTATTATTCTGTGTCTTTTGATTGGTGCATTCAGTCCATTTACATTTAGGGTGATTGTCGATAGATATGTATGTACTTATTGCCATTGCAGGCTTTGGATTTGTGGTTACCAAAGGTTCAAGGGTAGCTTCTTTACTCTCTAACCATCTAACTTAACTCTCTTATTAAGCTATTATAAACACTAATCCATTTACTTTTAACAGAGTTATGATAGGTGAGGGATTACTACTGCTATCTTGTTTATTTTTTTCTGGCTATTTTGAAGTTCCTTTGTTTCTTTTAACTCTCTTGCTGTCTTCTCTCTTTGTGAATTGATGTTTCCTGTAATGGTATGTGTTGATTCCCTTCTCTTTACTGTGTGTGTTATCACTGTAGGTTTTTGTTTGTGGTTATCCTGAGTCTTACTAGATCCATCTTACAGATATAGAGTCTGTTTTAAACTGGTAACATCGATTGCATACAAAACTCTTATCTTTTAACCCCTTCCATACCTCCACCCCTGCCACATTTTATGTTTTGATGTCATACTTTATATCCTTTATATTGGCATCTGTTAACTTATTATTGTGGCTACGCTGTTTTCAATACTTCCATCCTTTGGCCTTTATACTAGAGGTAAGTGAGCACACACCACCACATTAGAGCACTGTCTGACTACACTTGCCTTTTTTTCTTTCATGTTACTAGTTAGCATCCTTTTGTTTTGTCTGACGTGTTCCTTTCAGCAGCCACAGTGCTGTGGTGGCAGGGGCCTGTTACAGATACATAGATCGTGGTGGGGCTAGGGTGGGCAGCAAGGGCCAGGGACAGCTGCCTGTGCCTTGAAGCTGCGGGGGCGCTATGTTCTAGGGCAGCCATCTGGTCCTGGTTCCCCTCTTTTCAGAGGTTTTCATTGCTGATACAGTCTCTCCCCTTGTTACAGGTCTGACCAGATTTTCTGTCTCTTTCTGAGTCAGTGGTGGACGTCTGTGTGTCCTAGGAAGCTCTCCAGTTCACAGGCATAGCAGGCTGGTGTGCGCTGTCGATTGTGCTCTCTAATCCATTCACCTCTGTGAGGTAAATAGTGGTGTCTGCACCTTCCTTCCTGGTGTCAAGGGTTGATTTTTTTCTGTGCCCAGTGTCCTTTAGTCCACTGTAATCACTATTCTTTTTGATGTTTGAACTAACCCATCTCTGTCCAATGAGAGGCCCGCCACGTCAATCCCTGTGTCCTGATGGCAGAATTCCCTGAGCCCTGTGTAGCTGCTGTGCTCTAGACATTGGAAGACCCACGCTTGTCACACTTCTTCTGCCCTGCCCTGGATCATTCCTTCGATGGGTCAGCGACTTTCCAGATCCAGAGTCTGTGTGTACATAATGCCCCCTGGGAGAGCTTGCCCAGCGTCCCTTTGTCTTTCTGTTGATATTGAATCTTTAGGTCTTGGATTAAATGTCACTTCCTCAGAGACACCCTCACTACACCCGCAGATTTGTCCAATTCTCATTTCAGTACTTTATCTTGGTGGCATTTATCCCAAGTGCCGGTCAGGTAGTTATTTAAAGTCCAGATCTGCTCATATTAACGATCAGCTGGGTTCAGGCCTTTCCGTGGTGCTGTGTGAAACTGGACCTGGACTTCAGTTAAGAAGCAGCAGAGTGTGTGATAAGAGACAGTGGTCCTGGTGACACTGTGAGCCCCAGCTGTGCTGGCCCTATACTCACATGGCCCTTCTGAGTGTGCAAGCAAAGATAAAAGAGAAAGTGGAGCCCTGTTTGCTCAAGCCAGCAAGAATCAGTTTTAGTCCACTTGCAGCCAAGAGTCTGAGCTTATAAAATTATCTTCTCCAAGCTTTTTAGGGTTTTTGTCCCTGCCACCTGTTACTATGACAACCACACATATTGTAATGAGCAAGTTCCCTGAATAAAGGAGGTGGATGTGGCTTATGGTATTTGTCTCTCCTGGGCTTAGTCTCTCCAGCCATTACAGACTTCCAGATGTTTCAAAGATCCCAAATGACCAGATGTTAACCTAAAAAGGACAGCCTATCTGAGGGGAATTTAAACCCTATAGTCACACGGAGCAGTGCAGGAAGAGCCAGACATGTGTGTCTACACTGACCTGGGACATGTTGCTAGTTCACTCTGTGTATCGAGTCTAGCCCAGGAAGTCTTTCCAATTTCCTGGTGTGTCTACACTGACACAGATGTCTGATTTCCCAGGCTTGCCCACCCTGAGCTGGGATATCAGTAATGACCAGATGAGTCTACTCTGACCTAGAGTGTCTCCGTAATACCCCAGGTATGTCTGCTCTGATGTGGGTGCCCTCCCTAATTCCACAGGTGTGTCCACATTCACCTGGGATGTTTCAGTAATTCCCCATATGTGTACACTGACCTACAGTGTTTTCCCGAGTCTCTGGTTTCTCTACCCTGACCTCACAGATCAGAACAGACATACCTGGAGAACTAGGGAGACATCTCAGGGCTTAGGGAGACCTCACTGGTCAAGGTAGATTACCTGGGGAAAGAGGGAGTCATCACTGAGCAATAGAGAAAGACCTCAGATGAGATCAGATACATCTGGGACTAAGACATCTCAAGTCAGTGTCAGAACATCTGTGAAATTATATCCAGATTCTCAATAGATACATCCTAGGTTATGGTAGACAAGCCTGAAGAATTCAGCGACATCTCAGGTTTGTGCAGATGAACCTGGAGAATGAGACACCCCAAGTCAGAGTAGATACTCCTAGGGAGCCAGGGAGACATCTTTAGTCAGAGCAGAAACACCTGGGGCAACAGGGTCATGCTGATCATGTTAGACTCACCTTAGAATCGGAGAAGCACTCCTCATCATGTTAGGCAATCCATGGTCCCCAAGGAAATATCCCACATTAGGGAGGACACTTCTGATGAAATAGGGAGACCTCCCAGGTCAAAACAAACACCCCTGGGGAAGTAGGAACTCAGGTTAGGGAATTAGGGAGACTTCAGAAATGAGAGTAGACAAATCTGAGACACTAAGGTCCCCACTGGCCTTGGTGGGAAGGTGCAGGAAGCCTCCTGGCTGCAGCTGATGCCGCGGGGCGGGGTGTCTGAGACCCAGGATGGTCTTCTGTGACCACTGCCCCAGATCACCTCTCTTCTGCTAGGGCATGGCACCCACAGTTTTCTGGCTGGAGGCATGAAGCTCCTTCAGGGAGAAGGGCTCCGTGTCTTCCCGTAGCAGCAGGACCTCCTTGTCTGCGGGTGCCTTGCCCCAGGCCGCTTTGCCTTCTGGGCAGGCTTCATGGAGGGTGGCAGGATCAGCACCAGACATGTGGCCAGTGCAGGGCCGAGTGGGCTGGGGAGACACTGAAGGCTCAGTGCGGACAGGGTGACAGAGACACATCCCTGGTTGGTGTGAACTCACTTAGGGTCAGCATAAATAACACAGGGGAAGAAGGAAGCCGACCAGGTCAGTGCAGACACAGCAGAGGCACTACTGAGACATCCCAGGCCAGTACAGACACAACAGGTGTACTAAGGAGATGGCCCAGGGAAGTGCCGACATAAGGGAACTATGGAGAAACCCTGAGGCGAATGTTCACTCACTAGGGGCCAAGGAGAGCTCCTTGGTCAGCGCAGACACTTGGGAACTAGGAGACATCTAGATCAGTGTGACCCTCCATCTGCAGCGTAGACACACTACGATAACTGGGGAGATATCCCAGGTCAGTGCTGAAAACTGGGGGACTGGAGTGATCTCAGGATGGTATAGATACACGAAGGGAACTAGGAAGAAACATCAGGTAGTAGAGATGTAGAAGAAACATCAGGTAGATGATACTAAGGAAACATCTCAGGTCAGTGTTGATGCACTAGCTAACTAAGGGGACAACTCAGGGTGGTGTAGACACACCAGCGACCAAGGAGGCTTCCTAGGTCAGTTTAGACACAACAGTGACCTGTGGAGACACCTCAGGTCAGTGTAGACATACCAGGAAACTAGGGAGATACACCAGGTCAGTGTAGGAACTGCAGGCAACTATGCAGACATCCACAGCAGTGTAAATCCACCCAAGGTGTGTGGAGACCCAGCAGACGAACTAGGGATCAGCACAGATGCGGCAGGGTGTTAAGAGACATCCTGAGTCAGTGTAGACACTAGGGGAAGTAGGGAGACATCTCAGGTGGCTTGTGCTGTGAATGTGTGACATGGATTGTTCCACTCTGGGCAATCAATCCATTTAAGTCACAGAAGATGAATTAAGATACCAGCGTGCCTAGAGGTATCCTGGGGATATGAAGGAATCAAAAACAAAAGCCATTTGAGGCAGGGAGAAATTAATTTGGCATGTCACCACACACAGCTAGGAAGACTCATTAAAGCTGAGTGGGAATCAAAGATGACCCACCAGGAGGGAATAAAGAACCTAATGGAAAAGAGGACGCACAGGGTCATGCCACACTAACACCAGCTGTAAGTGACACCCTGCAGCTGGCAGGGAGGGGGCCAGGGACACTGGACAGCTGCGAGGGGAGCATCTCCTGGTGGAGTGAGTCTAGGCCTCTCCCAGACTGTGCCTCTCCCCAGCCTGGTTCTCGCGTGTTGGTCACAAACCATCCAAAAATGTGGTGGCCTCAAGCATCACGACGCATTATCTGCCACATGCTGTGGCCAGGGTTCAGGTGGCCCCACGGCTGGCTGTTCTGCTCCCCGTGGCCTTGGCTGGGGCGCTGGAGGCTGGGCTGAGCTGGGAGGTTCAGGAAGGACTTTACACCTGCCACACTGAGGACAGCTCCGGTGAGCCACTGCCAAGGTCCATCCACATCCATGGAGAGAATGGGGAGAAACACCTATCAGGTGAGTGAAGGCTGTCAAGTGTGGCTTCCCTCTTATCGAGGGGCGGTTCTGATCCACGGAGCTTGGGGCTGTTTCTCCTTGACATTTAGGCCGGCTGGACCTCCAGTGGTGGAACCATCTGACCTTGAGAGACTTCAATTAACCTTATCAAATCCCCAGGCTCCCTCCCTCCGCCACTCTTTTTGATCTCAGCTGGGAGCAAAGGAGACTTGAGACATTCTGAGAAATACAGTGTTTGATTTGCTAATTCCCAAGAAGCACCAGAAAAACTACGTTTTAGGGAATCTAGGAAGCTGGCTGCGGGCTCCATCTACTGCCGGAAGCTTACGGTGCATCTGACCAAGTGGCAGTTTCTGAGTGTGACTGGCCCGCTGCGCTGCCACTGCCTGCCCCGGGCTCCTCCCACCCTCTCCTGAACCCCTGCCCTGCTCCCTCCTCCGGGCCACTCCCCTCTCCTTACCTGCACCCCCTCCCACCCTGCTCTCCCTCTCCCACTGCTTCCCACCCCCACTGCTCCCCTCCTCCCGCCCTGCTCTCGCTCCTGCCCTGCTCCCCTCATGCCCCCCTGCTCCCCCTCCTCCGGGCCAGTTCCCCTCTCCCACTGCTTCCCACCCCCACTGCTCCCCTCCTCCCGCCCTGCTCTCGCTCCTGCCCTGCTCCCCTCATGCCCCCCTGCTCCCCCTCCTCCGGGCCAGTTCCCCTCCCCACTGCTCCCCCCTGCTCCCCCTCCTCCGGGCCAGTTCCCCTCTCCCACGGCTTCCCGCCCCCCTGCTCCCCCTGCTCCCCCTCCTCCGCCCTTGCTCCCCGGTCTTTCAACCGCCCCCCTGCTCCCCGCTCCCGACCTGACCCCTCCCACCCGGCTTCCCCCTCCTCTCCCCTCCCCATCCCCCCGTCCTGACGGCCCGGCCCACCCAGCCTCTCCCTCCTCCCCCCAGTCCTGACGGCCCCGCCCACCCGGCTTCTCCCTCCTCTCCCGCCGAGCTCCTTCAGCTAGAGACTCAGCCTTTCTTCTCCTCCCCCGCCTCCCCCTCCAGGCTCCTCAGCAGCAGGGAAACACGCCTGAGGCTCTCCAAGCTGGAAACCTTTCTGGCCACACTCACCGGGTACCTGGGGGCTACACTCCCAGAGAGCCTCCCAGGAAAGTGGGAGCAGCAGGCTGTCTAACGCTTCACCTAAGGACTTCCCTTCCCCTTCCTGTCCCTGAGTGGTCGCCCATGCCCTTCCTCCCGGCCGCGTCCCCCCACCTGACCACCCCCAATCCTGGGCCCGCCCCAACCCGACCCCACCTACCTCCACCCTGGCCCTGCCCTCCAGCCAGGCGCCGCCCCCGTGCTCAGCGCCCCTCAGGTAGCACAGATGGTCGGGCAACGTGTGTCCGGCAGAGCTCAGACCCCTAGACCGGGGTCTGCACGGCCCTGAGCCAGGATCTGAAGCCCCCTCACCGTGTAAGGCCGTGAGATCCTGATTTCCTCCCCTGGGGTCCTGCTCCCCTTTGTTGGCCTAATCGCGGGCCACCCCGTGTGGACAGATGTCCCGCTGTGGAGTTTGCCTTCTCAGCCCCCCACGTGAGGCATGTGACCGCCAAAGACTCAGGTGACTACCCCGGCATCCAGTGCAGGAGCACACCCCTGGCCGGGCCTCATCGTCGGGTGGGTACCTCCTGGACAGGACACTCATGGAAAGGAGATGTCACAGCAGGCCTGGGTGTCCAGGATGGCTGAGGTCCAGCCACACGTGGGCAGAGGCCCGATCCCCCCAGACCTGGGCTGCCCCTGACCTGAGGCCCTCAGCCCAGTGACCTGCCCTTAGCTGCTGGCCCCTCTGGGTCCTCTTCCTGCACAGTACCCCTGTGCCCACTCCGGACAGTGGGTCCCACCTCCCTGGGCCAAGGCTCCCTGCTCCCAGGATGGGCCTTGTGCCCCATGGGTGCCTGTTAACAGGGTTGGGTTAACCGCGGACTGGAGGGCAGCTGGACCGTGACAGTGAAAGGCCCCAGAGGCAGCAGGGAAAGCAAGGCCTCAGACCCGTGGAGACGCCAGAGAGTTAGGGCTCAGACCATCCCTGCCTCCCAGGACGGCTTCCAGGGCACAGGCCTGACCTTTGGCTCCAGGGTCAGCCAGCTCCTGCCAGGGTTTAGCAGAAGAGAGCCAGAGGCAGGAATGCCAAACAGAAGTGGTCAGCAGGACCTGTCCCCCCTCCCTCTGTGAACACTCCGGCGGTGGCATCTCTAGGCCTCTGGCTCCTGCCCCTGCTGGGTGCCCACTGACCGGCCCTGTGGCCCCCAGCCTCCCGTCCTCAGCCTGGGGCCTCACTGAAGTGCCCTGCTGTCTCACTCTGGGTCATTGGCCCTGCAGTCAGGCCCCAGGTGGCTGAGAGCTCAGAGGGCTGCCCTTTGCTGACTCACACCCAGAGGTCAGAGCCCAATCTGTGGGGGGCAGCTGGGAGGGTGGGTGCTACCGCTTTATATCACCAGTTGGTGCAGGGTTGCATGACAGCTGCGAGCTGAGTGGGTCCAGGTCACCTAGGGTGGAGCACGGCGAGGCAGAGGGCCCACCCCTTCCCCTTATCCAGGGCTCAGTCTCTCCAGGGTCTGAGGCCACCTGGCTCCAGCTCCTGAGGGCAGGCCTGGTCTTCCCTCCTTGTCCATGCCTACCACAGCCAGGCTAGGTGGGCTTAGGGCTGGTGCCACAGCACGGAGGCTTCTGTCCTGGGCAAGCAGGGGCCACAGGACCAGGCCCTGTTTCTAGGTGGCACCCGGTCTCCCCAGCAGAATTCCAGACATTTCTGAATCCTAGTTTTTCACATGAATCAGCCCTCAGGGCAGTTTGGCTTTGAGCACAGGCTCGGAGGGCAAGGCTGGCAGCAATCCTTGCAAAGGTGACTTGGCAGGAAGTGGACTCTGCCCCAGTCCCTGGGAGAGCAGGTGAGTCTGTGCGGTCCCTGGTCCTGGGCAGGAAGAGCTCACAGAGGACACGGCGCCTCTCAGGGGCTGCTGCTAATCTCATCTGAGAGGTGGAAACATCACAACTAGGAGAAAAAGAAAAATACTCATTTTACAGAAATTGGATCAATACTCTAGCATAGCTCGGAGCCCAGGTTAAGGTAGAAAGTGAACATTAGCTTTTTTCTTGCTAAACTTTAAAGTTCAGAATTTGTGTTCCCAAATAATTTGTCATAAAAGTTGTATCTTAGGTCAGAAGCCTCTTAGAACTTGTTCTTAATTTTCAAAAAGAATGACAAATCAAAATGAGGATAAAGAAATGACCCAAGTTAGATTGTATACTCAATTACCTAAGGGTCAGTGTCCCTCCGAAAATAAATAAGGTACACTATGCTAGTTGTAAAAATAAACCTAAGTGAAAAACCACATGGGCGTAAACAATTGCCCGCTAATGGTTGTGCAGTGAACTATCTATGCTGTCAACTCGGCCCTGGTCCCAGGAAAACAAACTGAGTTCACAGCTGAACCAATCAGCAAAAGCAAATGAAGAACAGGGTCTTGGTTACTGCCTTTCTCACAGGTGATTTTCTTCTGATGTAGACTTGTATGTGGCTGGCTATCGTGACTAAAGACACTTGAGGAGAGAACATTTCAGAAGGTTCTGGTGCCTGCATCTGCCTTCCATCTCCTGCGCAGTGGTGGCTCCCACCTAGGGGGTACAGGAGGGTCTGAGCTGAGTGGTGCAGCTGCCCAGCCCCTGGGGCCCTCCTGAGACCCGCCTCCCATCAGAGCCACAGGTGAGGTTGCTCAAGAGATCAGAGGTCAAGGGGACAGCTCTGTCAGGAGGGATGTCAAGGAAGCCACTTCTCCAGGCCCTCCTTTTCAGGGCTTCTCCAGTTAGGATCACAGGCTGCACAAGTCTTTGCAGCCTGCCGGGAAAGCACAGGGTAGAAACTTTGCATGAAACCACTCATTTCCTCCTGTAGAATTGCTTTAATTCTACTTTGTGAATCTGCTTGAAATATAGCCTAATTAGACCACTGTAATGATGCATTCCAAACCCCAGACAGAACAGCAGTTCCTGTCTGTCTTTTGCTCCCATATAAACGCTCCTGTACCCTTTATAATCCTGCAGTAACTGCATATGGGGCGGTGGGGGAGTGGTTATTGATACACCATCATTACAAACATTTATGAGGGCTCAAGTCTCTGCTAGAGAGCCAAGAAACCAAGGAAGGGAAGGGAGCGCCTGCCTTCATGGGGCTAAGTACAGCTGGGAGGGGCGGCCCCGTCACCAGAGAGAAGGCATGGAGAGGGGAAGGATCAGATCAGGAAAAGCGGAGGGCTGGCAGCCACTTGGTTCGTCAGAGCAGAACGAAAGTTCTGGGGAGTGGTCTTCAGGTCGTGGGACCTGTGGGCGACAGGATGCTTGCTATAAAGGCTTTGGTGGAAATAGCATTTCCAAAATATTAGTCCACTGATGTGGCAGGAAGGTGCTAATGACCACGGAGCTCAGAATCTGATTCTCCATGGCCTCCTTATTTCTCTGTTCCAAATGTTTTCAGGCTAGGAAGACTGTGAAGCTGGGGTGGGAGGGACAGAGATGGGTTATCAGTTAGGCCTCTATTGGTCAGTGACAGAACCAAATTTTAACTGGCGTAAAAAAAGGAGTTTATTTGCCCACTTAACTGAAAAGTATAGGGTTTTCCTTCAGGCATGGCTGGATCTAGGTGCTCAGGTGATACAGGCAGGGTCTTCTCTCTCCTTCACAGTGACCGTCTGTGTGTAAATAGGCCTCCCCTGGAAAGCCAGCATGAGGGGACAAGGACAGTCCTTCTCTAAAACAGATGGACAGGCATCTCCATCACCAAGGACAAGAGGTCCCTCCCTGTCCTGGAAACAGAGAACAGGGAATATGTTACTGCAGTGAGAGCATGACGACATGCCAGAGCAGCTCGGTCCCCAGTATCCCCAGCAGCAGAGGCCTGACTGCCTCCAGTCAGGCCCTCCATCCATACCGTGGTGTGGGGTGTAGTAGGACTGAGCAGGCATCTCCCAGCCCCGCAGAACCAAGGAGAGAGAGCTCCTCCTGGCAGACGGCATGCATGGCGTCAGGACAGGGCACCCAGAGGCTCTGGCTCCCCGCCACCCTGCAGCCTTCTGCTCCCTCCACTTCCCTCACAAGAGGGATTTGCTTCTCATTCTTTTGTTACTTGTTACCCTTAAGTCCCCAGCACTCTACTTTGTGGAGCTGGATCATGAGGGTTCAAACCTTCTGCTGCAGGGCTTCCTTCTAGATGGATGTTTCCAAAGACACATGCAAGCTCCCCGAGAGATGGCTGAGAAATGACGTGCAGTCACACACACACCTCCACGCAGAGCCGCTTCCACTGAAGGAGTTATACACACGCCCACTCTCCCACACACCCACCCCCCAACACATACACACCCACACCCACATTCACAACTGTTTCTAAATGTTTAGAAAGGATCCCAACCCTTGTCTTAAAAGAACACCGGGGTGTTTTATGATCTCTTAGAGAGTTAGTGATGTTTGAAATACTCAGCGAAGACTTTGCCGCTTGTAGAGCGGACTTCAAACGGCTTTCTGTACGACTCGTTGGCTTTCTGACTTGATGTTCTCACCAGGCACAAACCTTTTTACACCTGACAAAGGGTTAGTCCCCTGTCTACTGAGGGCACTGTTTTCACCCAGGTAAAATCTCCTTCTCTGCATGTTGCTGGGGTTGCATGAGGTTGCCATTCTAAATTAGGGCTCCAGTTACAAAGCAGGGCCTCTTTAATAAATGGTTTCAGGTTCTAAGTGTATAATTATGGTGTTTTTACTAATTGCACAATCAAGGCAGGTGATCATATCATTAAGATATGGCATTTTATTCATTCTGCAGAGCCATTTGCAGGTGATAATGAGCTTCTGGGCCTGGGGATAGTGGGCTCCTGAGGTCACGTTTGGGGCAGAGGGACAGTTTGTAGTGATCAAGTGTCCTGGGAACTGGGAGCTCCAGCTGGTTGGGAGGCCTTCTGAGTTGACACAGGCGTCCTTCCACCTAGTAGTACGTGACAAACATCCCCTTTACTCTAATCGCTTGGATCCCAGTTAACAGCCGAGTGCTGTCACCTAATGACGGATGATGGGACTTCATGACGCTGACACTGACTCGCGTGGCCTTGGACGATCTGAGGGCTGTACTGTCCACCTGGGGTCTTCTCAGGGGTGCCCTGCTCGCCCTCATGGCTAATCCAGCTCTGGCACCTGGCTGAGATCCAGGAGGGGACAAGGGGTCTTGGGGAGGCCCAGGGGCACAGGCTGATGGAGGAAACCCCCACCCTGGGTCCTGACTTACACCAAATCCTAAGTCAAGCAAGGGACACACCAACGCATTTGTTCCCCTGCCCTCCCAGGGCTGGCTCTGTGAGCCTGGAATTCTGTTTAACCTGTGGAAGCTGGTGCGCAATCGCACTGTGCCAGGGCAGGGCCCGGCACACAGAGGCTGGCAGAGGTGCACTCCTGAGGGCTGTGCTGGAGGCCTCAGCACACTCTCACTCACTCCTCCAGGGGCGAGCACACGTGTCTTGAGGCCAGCAGCTGCCCTGGCAGATACTCACAAACCATTTCTGAAGGAAAAGAAATTTTAGGAGATTACATGCAATGGTCATGGGCTTGTATCACTTTTCCTCCCTTATTTAACATGGTGAAAATGGAATTACATCCTTTATGGGAAATCTCATGCCCTTTAATGGCTGTCACTAGCTACAGTGTGACACGGTTTTGGATGTTTGTGTCTTTTCACAGTGTTTCTGCAGAAAGAACCCAGCGTGTGTGCGAAGTTCCATTTCCCATCACTGATGGGACATGAACAGGGATGAATGAGCCTGTGAATGCAAAGGGGTGGCCACAGGCCCTGCTCCCGTCTGTCCCGCAGCAGTGGCTCCAGGGCTGCAGGGGTGACAAGGGGATGAGAGAAAGCGAGGGGCAGTGCCCTGACCTAGGAGGAGCAAAGACCATTTTTGACAATGTCCTTTTTAGCAGAAGCTCAGATGCAGAGAGGGAAGGTTTCCATGGAGTTGTGTTAATAGTGGAGAAATACAAGTGCTTTATTTATCGTGAAGAGGAATTTCTTCCAAGCCTTGCCTACACCTCGAATTTCCTTTTTAGTGATGAGAATAAATCATTAAATTAGATTTCATGATCTCTGTTGAGATTTCTCTTCAAGTCCATGGGGTTACTCTCTGGAGCCCTGTCCTGTCACCCATGGTTCAGGGATGGCCTCCGTGGACAAGCCACGCAGGCTGCTCTATGGATTCCTGTGCGTGTGGGGTGGTGGGGCATGGGGGGGGAAGTCTTTGAGATTCGCACCCCCCAGCAGGCTCCCTGTGCTGCCTCCCCCAACCCCCAGGGTGCGGGCCCCACCTTCCATTAGTCTGCGTGAATCGGGGACCCTGACTCTTTGAATATTTGTCCAAGTCAGACATTTTTAAAACATAACTCTCGAGATAAAATCCTTAATAAAAAAGGGAATTAATTTGTTCTGAAGGCAAGCATGAATTTTCTGGGGAATGCTCGCTCTTTAGTTTGGTCCATGGGTAAAAACCTGAGGCGAATTGAAGCTCCCGCACGGACAGGACCGTGTCTCGTCCTGCATCTGACCTCCGTCGAGATGCCTGTGTCCAGTCTAACTGCTGTTCCGATTGAGATTTTCGTGGTCTCTGCTGTGCTGGTGAGAATAATGTACATGCATTTCGCAAAGATGGAAAAATCCAGGGGGCGTTCTCATTACGAGAGGCGCCCAGGGAGGAGGGTGCCAGGAAACAGAGCCAATGTTTAAAAGCCTCCCATTTGTCTGGTTGCATAAGTAATGGGCATTAACGGCACAGAAGAGGAGATCAGGAAACACGGGGTCAAAGGAAAAGGAAGAGCGCCATCCCTAATTCTATCAGCAGAGACTCACCCCTGCTCACATACTGCATTCTTTCCAGTTTCCAGTTTTTAACTTTATCTAAAGAAAAGTACCCATATAATGCATGTAACACATATGGCTTCTTTATAGCTAAGTGGGACCACATCTTAAATATATCTATCACTTAATGTCCTGCAGAGACCCCTGCACATGAGTAACCAGGTGTGCTAGCCACTTACTCTTCAGAGTGCGCCATTGAGCACCGTCCCCTCCTTTGGTCCCTCCGGATTCCCTCACACTTGATCACACACTGAGATGCAATGAGTGTCCCTAGGCCCCATGCCTGCCCTTTGGCATGACCCCTGGCAGTGGGTGGGCACCATGGGAACACCTAAGACCCTATTCAAGGCTGTGCATGGACACCCGGAGACAAGCAGCTGCATTTAGGAGGGCGACGGTGCAGGGGCCCACCAGGGGTTTTCAGGCTGCAGGGACCAGGCCCTTGCCCCCCATCTCCACTCTCTCAATTGTCAACTCTCTCTCAGCAGGGGGAATGCGAGGGCAGGAGGTGGGCAGCGTCCCCTCCTCGGGCTCCAGGGTGGAGCCCTGCTCTCCTGCTGCAGAGAGTGACCAGCGTGGCTCCTGGGCCAGGCTCCTGATAAGGGACCACAGCCATGTATGTGTCTCTCCTGGGTTTTTTCTGCAAAGCTCCTCACACCTCTACCCCTACACTACTCTGAGCTGGTCTAAGTTCCCTTAGAATTCACTAAGTTATATTTTTTGCATCAATCATAACATTGGCTCAAGATGTAAATGAGTCCAGTTACAGGAAATACAGAAATGCGCATTTGGCACACCCAGCTGGAAACCCATGCAGCCTGACTTGGGGCCGGTGGCCCTCTCGGCGTGGCAGCAGGGAAGAGGCAGCGAGGCCCACAGGCTGGCAGGTCTCAGCTGACCTCAGCGGGGCTCGCGTGCCAAGGTGGGTGGAGGAGGCCAGCTAGGTGAGGCTCAGCTGGGCAGCCCCTCTTCCACCCGCGGGCCTGGGGTCAGCTGACATGACTCATCCTCCTGGACCTGCTGGCTCTGCTCACAACTAACCATGGGCCCACTTTTCTAGACTGGTGGCATCTGTCTGAAACTGGTCAACGCATCGCATGGCCGCACCCAATGTCGGAGGCAGTGGGGACACCGCACCTGCCTGTTGGAGTGGGAACAGGGGAGTAACACTTTTGAAACGTCGTCCCCTCGCCCCCAGGTCAGCAGCATGCCGGCCGGGGCCGCCAGGGCAGGGGGGCCGCCCCCCGAGCACTCACTGCCCAGACTTGCCTGTGTTCCAGGCCAGCCAGGAAGTCAGACTCCCACTGCCCATCCAGGGGAGACGTGACCACTCTTGACCCACTCGGTCCTGCCTCCGCCCTCCTGCGATGACCAAAACGTGCACAAAACACTTTTGTCCAGTCTTCTTCCACCCCAGGGCCCCCAAATCTCTGAATTCACGACACTTCTGACGATTGAAAAGCTCTTCACCAGGAATGGGATTACTTCCCACCCGGCCCATGTGTTAACCAGCTCAATCAGACCATCCCACTGAGGACAGTTTTACAGATGTGCCCCGTGCTCTGAACATAAGCTTATTACAATCTGATCACTTGCTCTGAGTAAACGCATTGAAATTACTGTTCAGGAGGCTTGTTTGGGGGCAATATTTTTTCCTGCTTACTTCTAGCAAAGATAGACTTTTCCCATAATGCAACCATAAATCCTTCATAAGCACAAATTATGTTTACTACCTGAGCTGTAAACTACCTATTAAATGTCTAAAAAGCAGTTTATCCCGTAAATGCTGGTATCTTCAGCGAATACAAGAGAAGCGTCTCCCCCAGCTGTCTCCAGGTTGTGCTT
>JAVSCE010018555.1:0-106799 GCA_032199065.1 Smutsia gigantea | reverse complement strand
CTGGAATGTGCCACTGAACCCTCCCTTACCCCACTGACCCATCTCGGGTTCTCCTGCCAAGGCCCACTGCCTAGGATGCTGGAAACTGGGCTGTCTGACTGCCAGGGTTCCAAATGTACGGGCCTTTCCATTGCCAGGTCAGGGAGAC
Organism: Smutsia gigantea; assembly: GCA_032199065.1. NCBI lineage: Eukaryota > Metazoa > Chordata > Mammalia > Pholidota > Manidae > Smutsia > Smutsia gigantea. Next base: position 106,651 of record JAVSCE010018555.1, on the reverse strand, counting down.
AGAAGCCCCTGCTCCTATCCCAGGGGAGGGATGGGGCTGGGTGCAGACCTGGGAGCCCCCTCCTCTGGCTGCTGGGAACGGTTCTGTGACATGAGTAGGGACTCCCGGCCCTGGAGGCTGGCTCCAGAGAGAAGGGTCCCTTTCTTCAGGATACTGGCCTGAGGCTTGCACGTCACTGCTTGGGGCCTGGCCAGGCAGGGACAAAACCCGCTTTCTTTGCCAGATGCCCCAGAAACTCAAGGGAGCAGAGGCGGCCACTCAGATGCTATTTCGGGAAGCTAGTGACAAGTGAGGGGTGGGCGGCAGGGAGCCAGGCCTCTTCTCCTGGGATCTCGCCTGTCCCTTCTGTGGTGATCAGTGAACCAAAGGAACAGGGGGCACCGGAGGGAGCTGGGGCTGCAGCTTCCTCACTCAGGGCTCTCTCCACTCTGCCTGGACGAAACGCCAGAGAGGAGAACGGAATGGAAGGGAAGGCGCAGGGCAGCTTCAGCCCCAGGCCTCTGCACGGGGAGAGCCAGCTGCCCCAGATCACACGATGGGGCCCTGGGGCCACATCCGGGTCTCAGTGTCCAGTGGGACCCTTTTGACAAAGTGAGGATGACTGTGAGGGCAGGCGCCATTCGCTGTCTTGGCCCACCCCCTCTTATTTTTGGTTGAAAGGATGGATGCCATGGAAGGGCTCTGGGAGGGCCTCAGGACCCCTGAGTTCTCTGCCCTTCTCCATGGCTCTCTTGCTGGGTGACCTCCTCTCCTCAGACCGAATGAGAGCGGGACTCACAGATGCTGCCTCCTGGGACACCCTGTCCCGCCCCTCCCAGGCTGTACCCCTCCCTGGAGTTGCTTGGCTGCCCTAGAGCCCCTCATGGCCGGTCATCACCGCTGGCCGAACAGCAGTGCCCGCAAATGCCACCTTTCATCCTGATCTCAAGGCCCGAGTCTGCCCCCAAGACGTTACCAGGAGGATGTGGCCCCTGGCAACCTGCCCACCCTGTGTGGACTCTGTGCTTCTGTGCTTTCTGTCGGGTCCTCTGAGGCTCCTAGAGCAGACAGTACATCGTCGGCCAAAGCCCCCTGGCCTGGCTGCACGTGGGGCTCAAGGCCTCCTGGGCTGTGCTCCCATCTACCCTGAAGGCAGGCGGGGTCCACTGGGACCTACCTTCACAAGGTGCCTGCCCGTGAGGGACTCTGGACAGTCATGGGGGGTTCAGCCTGGGCTTCAGCTGGAGAAGTCACCCTGGCCTGTCCGATCTACACCCCATGACACTTTGTTTGAATGATTTCTGAAAATGGAAGTCTCATGGGGCCACTCCCAGTTCAGCCTCCCTCTGGCTTCTGGGTTGTAGAGAAAGACCTAAAGCCATGTCTACTCTAACCCTTTGCTGACCTCTGTGTCCCTGGAGCACCTTATCCCTCCATTCTTCGCCACAGGTCTCCAAGCAAGCCCCAAGGTCCATCCGGGGTCTGTGCATGGGCTTTCCCTCTGCCTGGAACACAGTCTATCCACGTCCCGTCTCCAACAGCCAACTCCTCACCTTTCAGGTCCGATCTGAGGTCCCAACCCCATTGCTTGGGGCCACGTGTGCCCTGTGTGTGCAATCCCTAGTGTCCGGAACACCCAGTTTCTTTCTGCAGGGTCTGTGCATGACCCCCACCCTGGAGGGGGCCTGGCTGGCCCTGCACAACTTCACAAGAACAAGCGGATCAGCCAGGTGGCCTCTTCCGTGAGTCACTCCTGTCCCAGAGCCATTCAGGGCAGCCCTGAATGTCTACTCATTAACTTCCAGGGGAAGCTGTCCTGTTACTGGGGGCAGAGAGCTTCTGTGAGTAGAATAAGGACTTCCCATTCCTTGGCCCAGACTGTCCCAAGTCCCCAGGGAGGCCCATATTCTCAGGCTTCCAGATAAGGAACATAGTAAATACCTGCTGAGTCCCTGAGGACCCACCGGGTACTCAGTGCTGGGGCCAGAGGAGGGTGGCTCACTGCCACATGGGACCCAGGGGTGACATAGACCCAGCTCTGCCTGACCTCTAAGGTCCATGGCTGGATGCTCGCCCAAGCCTCGTGCTCAAATTCCCCCAGTCCTTAACAAGCTGCCACCTGAATCCCGACCACTTCCAGGGGAACAGCACCCTTGGGTCCTGGACTGGGGACCCAGCTGTGCTTGCGACTCACCGTGTGGGACAGCCCCTCAGCACTCAGAGGAGAGGGGGTCTGCCAGAGACCCCCACGCCAAGTCCAGCAGTCAGGCCTGGGGCTTGCTGGCTGCCACTGTCAGCAGCAAGTGACAGAAGGGTTCCCCTTCTCAAGTCCCTGGACCCCACCCCTGGGACCTGACTCAGGTGGGCTCTGCAGGCCCCCCACCAAGGCACAGGGCCGTTTTCAGGAAGGATGTGATAGAGGCCTCCCCAGGCTGTGAGGTGCTAGGCTCAGGGACATGACTCACAGAGCTTCCCCCACCTGGGCAGTGACTCAGGGCCCCGGCCTGGGCCCCCGTGGGAGCCAGACCTCCCAGCCCTGAACTCCAGGCTGGGCCCAAACCAGTTATTCCAGCCAAGGCCACTTCCTCCCATCACCTGCTCCCCTGGTGGCAGAGTGGGGGGTGGGGAGGGGCATGACTGGGGCCTTTTGTGGGATGGGGCCTTAGGGGTGGAGGGAACAGGGAGGCAGTGACCAGGGAGACCTCACATCATGCCTCCGTTTCGATCAAGGAAGGGGAAGGAAGGTGAGGATGTGGCGTTCATGTCTCCCCTGGTCCTTGCCACAGGCAGACAGCGTCCCAGAGCGTGGCCTGCGCCGCGGGCATCAGGGTCCTGGACCCCACCTTGCCTGGGTCTGGCAGCCTGGATCTGGCATGGGGACCGGAGCTCCATGGGGGATCCTCACCCTCTCTTCTCTGGGATCTCAGTTTCCCCACCCATCAAAGGAAATGTTAGGGTTACAAAGCACCTTAGATCTTGGGATGAAAGAAGGCAGGGAAGCTAATGGAATGTTCTGGATGGTGAGGGCAGGACTGGAGGTGACCTTGAGGGTTGCTGGAGGGAGGGGGAAGTGAATGGTGTCTTCTGGGTCAGTAGCTGGGTTGGAAAAAAAGGCAGGTGATGACAGAGAGGTGGTGGAATGGGCTGGTGAGGGAAGGCTGGTGCGTATGTGTACGTGCGTATGTGTCCTGGACACAGGGCTGGGAGGGCCGAAGGGCCCATTTCACAGGTGGAGGAGAGGACAGGTACTCACGGCTCCAGGAGCACGTGGCTGGGCTGAGTCCAGGTGGGTGGGGGAGCATGGGGGGCTCCTCCTTGCCCAGCTCCCAGACCAGCCCCTCCCCACACCCTCTGCCCCCTCCTCTCCCTGGGACTCGGAGGCCCTCTTTCTCATGACCTTGATCCATCTAGGAAACCAGGCTCCGCCCCCACCCAGCACGAGGGAGGCAGCTCCCCGCAGGCGGAATCTGCAGTCACGAGGCCCCGCTTCTGTGGGCTCGGTGGGCCCCCCCACCTGCAGATGCCTGTACCCAGACACGCGCTCCACAGCTCCCTCAGGCACCGAATGGGAACCAGACTCGGCCCCCCGGTGACCCAGCTCCCACTGGCTCCTGGCTGCTCAGATCTCAGCGAGACCTGGGCTCCCAGGGCAGCCCCAGAGTGGGGGAATGTTCCTGAGTTCACACCCACATCCCATGGCGTAGCCAAGCCAGAACCTGCCCTCTGCTCTCCCCTCAAGGCCACCCCTGGTCTGCCTACCATCCTCTCCCGCCTGGACTGGTCTCCCTGCAGTGACCTCGCTGCCACAATCTACGTGCAGCCCCGGGGTCACACTTTCCCTGCCCATGCCCTCCCAGGGCTCCATGGCCTGCCCACCCAACCCCCGCCTCTGTCCCCTCTCTGCTCCCTACCCCTCACCCCCTCTCTCAGGACCTTTGCACTTGCTGGCCCAGGGCAGCTGTCGGGTCTCCTCTAGGTCCAGTCTGATTTCCATCTGGCCTTGCCACATGTGTTCATCCTCCCGCCTGAGACAGTCCAGGGATGCGCACAAAGCGGGGTGGGGACAGCACTGGGCGACCGCACCCCCTGCTGCCCGCTCCCAGCCCACCACACCCACAACACCCCTTGCTGCCTGCCCTTGCCCACCCAGCGGACGACACCCCCTGCCTCCTGCCTGTCCCGGGGCAGGTCTGTGGCCAGCCACTCACCCACACGCCTCGCTCAGGGTCCCGCCGAGCAGGGAGCCGAGGATGGCACCGACACCAAAGCACAGGCCAAGCCGTGCTAGGGCCGCAGGCCGGTCTTCGGGTGCAGACAGGTCCGCGATGACCATCTGGGCAGCTGGGGTGGGCAGGGGCTGAGCATCACAAGCCTCCACTGACCCTGGTATGGCCCAGGCTCACTCCCACATCACCTCTCCTTCCCGACCGGCCCCAGGCCACAGCCCAACATCCCCGCCGCCCCCAGCCCTGCCTGCTCTCCGGCTTAGACTAGCACCTTGGGGGGACCCTCCCTCCCACCCTCTGGCTCAGGCCATGCCCCACACCCACCCCCTTCCCCCAGTCCAGCCCACAGCCCAGGTTACCCTGATGGGCCCACCCACCCGCAAGCCTCCCACCGTCCTCGCAGTCCTCCCGAAGCCGGAGGGCACGCTACCTGGCCCTACCTGGCAGCGTGTGCATGAGTACAGCAGGCAGGCGCGAGGCGAAGAGGAAGGCCATGCCGGGCAGGGCTGGGCTGCAGGCGGCCGCCAGGAGCAGGTAGAACGCAGAGGACCCCAGGAAGGACACTGTGAATGCCACCCTAGCCCCACGCTGGTCTGCGAACCTGGGAGAGCCCACACCTGTGACCCTCACAGATACCAGGCAGGTCTCCCTCTTCTGCCCGCATAACACCCCCTTGGGGCTGCCAGGAAGCTGGGAGGGTGGGTGGGGGGCCTGGGCAGGCCTCTCTCCTCAGGGCCCCAGGTTCCCCATCCTTCCAGTGGGGCAGCTTTCAGTGACCTGGGGGTATCTGACCCCAGCAGGCATTGCCACCCACTATGAGAATAACTTGTGGGATCCAGATGGACCTAGAGGACGAGGGTGTTTCGCAGGAAGTGTCTCCCCAGCTCAGGGCCTTGCTCCATCCGTGCTCTAGCCAGCACCGTAGAACTCTCCCAGGGCCCTTACTCCGGCAGACTTATGGCTTCTGGAGTCCCTCTTCTGCTGAGTTACTCTAAAGATCCTGCCCCTTTGACCTGTCCTCTGCAGGGTTCGTGGGAGAGTGCCTCCCCTTCTGTCCCTGAGAACAGCCCCCAGACCAGTAGGGGCTTGGGGGTCCTGGTCCCTAGAATTGCCTTTCCCAGGGAGGTGGCTGGGAGACCCCCAGCTCAGTGAGGCCAGGTGTTTGCAGCCATGAGGGTCTCAAAATGAAATCTTCTCTCTGGCCAGAACTAGTGGCAGTCGCGGGCAGGGACACCCTGGGAGCTGGGGTGTGATCCAGCCCGAGAGGGGCTACAGCTCTTCTGTGCTGCTGTCGCCCTGGTGGGGCCCAGCGTGAGGTCTTGGAATTGGGCATGACCCAGCCCATGTCCTCTGAGGGGTGGGCCTGACTCACTGAGGGGTGAGGGCCCCTAAATGTCTCTGCCCATTGGTACCTGCCAAACATGGGCCCACCCAGCAGCTGAAGCAAGCCAAAGGTTGTCTGCAGGTAGCCAAAGGTGACAGCGTCCAGGCCCAGCCTCCGGGACAGGTACTGAAATACAGGAGGGGCTCTTGGGGAGTCTGGGAGGGACCCCAGGATCCAGAATCTGGGGTCCTCGGGGACAGTGGGTGGGAGGGATCCGAGGGTCTGCTCTGAAGTGCACCTGGGAGGGGCCCTGAGCCCTGGGGCTCGCTGCGCTTTCCTGCAGGGAGTCTGCCGGGTCTGCCGGGGCCTTTGGGTCCAGGCTCCAGGGCTGCAGTGCTCAGTGAAGGGAACCTCTGGGGTACCCCTCACAGGGTCCACCTCTCTGCATTCCCTCAAGGCTGCCTGGTAAAGACTCTAGTATCTTTCAGGGCAGCAAGAGATGGTCCCAAAGTAGCCTGAGGGCCTCCAGAAGGCAGCCCCTTGCCCAGTAGGACACGGGCCTACTCTGTGCACCTCCCTGCCCCTTCTGGCCCCTCTTGTGGAATGCCTGTCTGGGAAGGCCAAGGCAAGCGGCCAGTGTCCCTCCAGAGAGCCGGGGGAGTCAGGGAGCCCCAGTTCTCTGTGATGTCAACACTCCTGTAACTGCTCTGTCCCCCACTCTGGCTTCTGAGTTCCTGACCGTTCCTTCCACTGAACAACCTAAAGTTGGTTGAACTGTGTCCCCCTAAAAAAGATATGTTGAAGTCCTGACCCTCAGGACTCTGAATGTGACCTGGTTTGGAAATACGATCTTTACAGAGGTAATCAGGTCAACGTGAGGTCATAGAGTGGCCCCAATCCAAGGTGACTGGTGTCCTTATATAAAGGGGAATTCCGGACCCGGACACGCACAGAGGACTGGCCCTGGAATTTGCGGACACAAGCCAGGGAAAGTCTGGGGCCACAGGAAGCTGGAAATGGCAAGGGGAATCCTCCGCTTCTGTGTCAGAGGAGGCCTGCCACACCCTGGTCTGGACTCCTGGTCTCCGCACTGGGGAGAATGAACGAAGGCCCCCTTGGCCCCCAGCTTTTGTGCTTTGTCCTGGCAGTCCCAGGACACGAGGACCCCGGTCCTGACCCCACCGCCTTCACTCTCCCCGGTGTGTCCCCTCTCCTTTGTCCCTTTGCAGCAAATCCCTCTGAAGAGCTGCCGCCCATCCCCCTGGCCTCTCTCACCCCTCCTCCACGGGCATGCTCCTCCCTCTTCCCAGAGGTCACCCTGACCTCCCCGGCCCCTCCAGCGCCCGCGCCGTCCCTCCCACTTGCAGGCATGGGCCTCAGCAGCCCCTCCCCGCTCTGCTCCCTCCTCTGTTCGCCTTCTCACCTGACCCCCACTTCCACTCACCCAGAGATCCTAGTTCGCCTTCCCCAGTACCTCTTTTCTGAACCACCCCCGGCTCTTCACTCAGTGTCTAAAAGCTTCTGGAACTTCACCTGCCTGAGGCTGGTTCCTGGGGGTCTCCCCAAAAGATGGGCTCCTCTGCCCCACTGCAGATGCCTCCACCCTCCAAGGGTTCAGGGCCAAACCATGACCCCCTCTTTCTCACACACCCACCTCCAGCGTGTCAGCAATCCTGAGCTCAGCCTTCCCCACAGCTGCTTCTCATGCCCCCACTGCTGCCACCCTCCCGGAGTTCACGCGGCCCCTCTTTGACCTCAGCTCCTTCTCCCATCCACTCCCCCCTGCCAGCCACATGAGTCTCACGGCTGCCCCCCGGCCTTTGCACACTCTTTTGTCTCCTTGAAGCCTTTGCTCCATGTCACCTTCTCAGAGAGGCCTTCTGACCAAGCCCACCACGTGTCCCCTGGCATTTCCTGTCCCCCACCCCCACCCCCACCGCTGCCTTTTCCATAGCACGTGTTATCCCATAATACACCGCACGGTCCAGCTACATTTTATTTCCTGGTGTAGGTGTCACCTTTCCGCCACTCGCGCTGATGCCCAGCCCACTGCCGGGGGCGAGGCAGTGGACTGTTAGCTCTGCCGAGTTCTGCTGCAGCCCTAGTTCTGAGAACAGGGTGCCTGATGTCGGCGCTCAGTGGGCACGGGTTGGTCAGATACATGCCCCGCCGGGAGAGCCCCTTGCTTGGTGCCCAGTGATCCCAAGGTCTTGACTGTTTCCTCATTGCTCCCAGACCAGCCCTCCCAGGAAGGGAGGTTGAGACCTGTTTTATGATGAGCATGCCAGGCTGCCTCCTGGATGCTAAGGAGGAGAGTCAGGGCTTGGACAGGCCATTCGCTGGTCATGAACGGGGCTGGGAGGCAGGGGCAGGGCTGGGCTCACCGTTTGGCCAGGAGCTCCTGCCAAGCCCAGAGTGGTGGTAACACCGCCTCCCACCCATGTCCATGGGCTGCTCAGGAGAATCTCGTGGTGACCCTGAGCAAGTGGTTTATGGCTAGTGCTACAGCCTCACCCAGACGAGACAGAAGAGGACCTCTGGGGGCTGGTCTCCCGAAGTCCCCTGGATACTGTTTACCCCAGGAAGGGGAGACCATGTGGGTCAGCTCCACAGGGGTTTGTTGAATGATGAGCAAAAGTGCAAAGGTGGAATCAGTGGCTGGTGGGTCGGGGGAGTGGGCACTGTGTAGCCCACCATGACTACTTAACCAGCCCCCTGCTATCAGCTGGCAGAGTTCAAGACCAGAGAAGAGATGAATCCCACTCTCCCGTCCTGGTTGTGGAGACAGAAGTGCCGTGCAACAGGACATGGGGTGTAGGCAAGCTGCCCAAACACTGACCAACAGGACCTGGGATGGGAGGGTTCTAGGTACCAGGCATGGGTGGGCGGTGGGGGACCCACCACGGAGACCGGAGCAGAGGCCTGAGCACAGCAGGTACTGGGGCGGCCACCAGAGGGCAAAGGGCCCCAGGTGGGGAGGGAGGAGCAGAGCTGGGGCAGCCTGGGAGGGGAGCCGCCGGGAGGAGGGACCTGCCTCAGGCCCCTCCCCGTGCGGCAGAGCCCTGGGAGTGCTGATGGGGGGAACACAGGCCAAGAAACACAGGCCCTTTAATTGTCCAGCTGCAGTGCTGTGAGGGGCTCCCCTGGGACCCCTGCCAGTGCACAGGGGAGGGTGAGAAGGCCAGTGGGGGCCTCCGTGGCCCCACTGCCTGGGGAGGGTACTCACCGGCAGGATGGAGAAACGCATGAAGAGGCAGGTGAACTCCAGGGCGACCAGAATGTAGGTGAGTGGGATGACCCAGGGCCGGCCCCGAGTGCCTCTCCCACCAGAGGACTGGCCCTGGCCCTGGTGGGCCTCCGATCCCTGCATCCTGGGCTGGTGCTGCAGGAAACCCTGCAGGGGTCTGAGCAGGAAGCTGGCAGAGCCACAGGGGCAAAAGTCCTGTTTTACTTGGTGAGGGTGCTGAGTCACGGGGCAGGAGGCCAGCGGCACCTAGCCTGGCCTCACCTCGAGTAGAGGGCCTGCGGGAGAAGCCAGCACTGCGGGACCCCTATCTGGGCTTCTGGTCCCTTGTTGTGTGACCCTGGGACTGTCTTGCCCTTGGAGAACATGGCAGGTGGCCTTCCCCTCCTCCCCCGACGACTTCAGGTCCCAGGGCACGTGGCCCCCAAGGAACTGGAGCCAGGACCCTCCTCCCCAAGCGTGGGCCAGGCTTAGGGCCCCACATACCTCATACAGGAAGGCACCAGGGCCCCATTTTCAGAGGGACACAGGCCCAGATTGGCCCCCGGCTGCAGCTAAGGTTGGAGCCCCTGTGGGCGGCTGGTTTGGCTCTCAGTTGCTGGAGGGTGTGCTCCTTAGGCCCACAGCGTATCCCCCATAATTATAGGGCGGCTTTCTGGGAAGGTCTACACCCACCTGCCTCTGCCCCCGTCCTCCCGCCAGAGCCCTCAAGGGCTTCTAGTGGCCTGGGGTTGGGGTGGAGGCACACATACCAGCCAGTCCGTTCCCCCAGGCAGAGCAGGTCTGCCTCACCTCCTGGAGCAGGGCCTGTCTAACTCCCACACCCCAGCCTGGAGGAACCAGATTTTGCGGTTCCAGGGAGACCTCCACAGAGTTTTGCCAAATCAAAACCCAGCTGTACAGTTGGCCTCCTAGGGCAGCCTTCAGAACCTAGGGCCCTGGGGTGGGGGTGGTGGGAGGAGGGTGGGTGGCAGCAGTGGGTGCCCAGGGCTGCATCCGACTGCCCTCCCCATCCCAGGGTTTAGGGAGTTTGGGGGAGCAGGTCAGAGGCTGACCGGCAGGTCGGGGTGCTTGTCTGGGCAGTTCAGGGGTCATCCTGGCCAGGGTGAGCTCAGGGACCTGCCTTCAAGGGATCTGTCGGGGTACCTATTCCTGGTAGGATGGGCCCTCCTGGGGGGACCTGGGACTCTAGCCCTCCCAGAGGAACCTGGGACACTCACCCTTCCTGGGCAAGTCCAGCCCCATCCCCCAGCTGACCCTGGGCACCCCAACCCCAGAGGCTGGGCCCTCTCTCCACCCAGGAAGGCATGCACTGCCTCCAAGCTCTCCTTGCCTGAGCCTCACGCGCCCCTGGTGGGCCTATCCCCCTCCATGGGACCCCTGCTTCCCCCCCACCACAGTCCTCCCACCTTCTGCTTTTCTTTCAGGTACAGGGGGTGGGGGTGGAGGGTGGGTTGGTGCGGCAGGAACTCTGACCCCCCGAGAGCTGCACTGGGTGTCCAGGGTGAGCATGGGGTGGGCAAACGGGAGAGGGATGGGAAGGAGGGAAGGGGAACGGGGGCTGGAAAGAGGGAGAGGAGAGGGGCAGGGGGAAGGGAGAGGAGGAAGGGGACAAGAGGGGAGGGTCACTCTCTGGCCTGCCCCCTGCCTAGGGTCTGCCCAGAGACCCACAGGAGGGGCAGGGAGACAGGAGCATTTCTAGGCACAGACCAGGAGATCCCAGTTGTCCTCATTTCACACTGCCATGACCCTGGACCCATGGTGTGCAGATACACAGGGCTTCAAGCTGTCCCTCTGCCTGGCTGGCCAGGCTCCCCTTACAGCCCCTGTTGGAATCCGTGGGAGCATAGACACTCCCTCTTGGGGCTGGGAACAGTTCCCCAGCTAAAGAAGCAGGTGTTCATTCAGGACTCTGCAACCCACCACCTGCCCAGAAGCCCAGAGCCAGGTCCAAATGGCAAGGCCGAAGCCCTCTGTGCCATGGGTTAACTACAGCTCAGCAGAGCAGAAACTGGAGTAGGGAGGAACCTGAGCCAGGTAGGGCAGATGGCACAGGGCTCCTCCTGTGCTGCCCAGGAAGGGCCCACGTTGGGTGGGCCACAATCTGACAGGTAAGGGAAGACCCAGGGAGCCCGAGGAGGCCCGCTGTCGGGGCCTTTCAGGACAGGGGCACGTGGGCCCTAAGTCAGCAGGGGGGAGTGACTCATGCCCCACCCCAATGTTTGAGGAAAATTTCAGTCCAAACACTGCAAGTGGGGGACATATTTATCTAAGGATGGTGTCCCCGTTCTCTGACAACATCAGGGGTCCTGCTGAGAGTCCGGAGCCAGGGCCGGTGGGTCAGCCAGGGTCTCTTGGGAGAATGGCACAGAAGGGCTTGCCTGGGGAAGCGGATGGCAGTTGTCCGGGTGTCTCAGATTCGGGACCCCCAGGGGCAGGACGGCAGTCCAGATGACCCTGCCGCCCCCAGAAGGGGAACAGAACCCCCAGGGCCTTTCAGGCTTTGGCCTGATGGCCTCCTGCAGACCTGGTCAGGGGGTGGGGATGTCACCCGGCTCCTCTGGTTCTAGGCAGGGCTTGGGGGTGAAGAGGTAGGAGGAGGTGGCATGACAGCCCCCAGCCTGCCCCCGGGGCAGGCTGAGAAGGCTGGGCCCCTCTGGAGGGCTGAAGTGGGCAGAAGGGGCTCGCCACTCACCTCTCCTTTGGGGGGCTTGGAACTGGTTGGAGCAGAAGCAGTCGGATCTGGTCTAAGTATTTGTCCTGAGCAGGCTCAGCGTGGGCGGGGAGCTTCCTGGTCCCGAAGGAGCATGGGAAACTGCTTTTCAGGCTGGGTAAGGAAAGAGGACACCCAGAAGCCCGGAACCCCTGGGTCTGATTTTCCTCTTCCAGAGCAAGATTGGCCAGGTGTGGGATGAGCATGCTGGGTACAGGGAACAGTACTGATAAAAGGCTTATAGGTGAGCCCAGCTTGGGGTGTTTAGAAAGCTGACAGCCTCGATGGACTGGGAAAAAGGTGAGTGGAGGTGGAGGGTGGGTGGTGAGGCCCAGGCCTTGGAGGACGGCCCTGGGGAGCCCCTGAGGGCTGGCGGTGGGAGGAACAGGGTGAGCTGAGCCTTGAGGTCACCCTGGCTCAAGTGTGCCAGAGGGGGGCGTGGGGAGCGAGACTCCTGGGAGGGCCCAGAGCTGGCGGGATCCAAGGGGCTGGAGGGCCCCCCCAACTGCCTGGGTGTCTGAACTGGTTATGTGCCATGAAGTAGAATGGCTTCCAGAAACCAACAATTCACTGAGCACCCACTGTGTGCCAGGCTCTATGCCAGGTGTTTATATTCAGCCCGCAAATGCGTCTGCCCTTGTGTAGCTTGCACCAGAGGGAGCTTGGGCACGTGATGTGGGGGTGCAGGCATATCCACATAGGAGAGTGCGTGTGCAAGGCAGCATAGAAAATTATACACTGACTGTGGGCATGTGGGTTTTGCTCTGTGTGCAATGCAGCCACGGCAGGGCTCTAAGCTTGCGTTGTGTTCTAGAAGGAGCCTCTGGATGACATGCTGATCAGGGACAGAGGGAGGCTTTAGCACAGAGAGGCATCTGCCGTCCCATTTAGGGAGAGGTGGACTTGGATAGGAGGTGGCAGTGGGAGTAGAGGGGGAGGGAGAGCTGGGAGGGTGTCCTGATGGACTGGGTGTGGGCTGGGAGGGTGCCTGCGGTGTAGAGGTAATGGGGGCAGTTCTCCAGGGAGAACCTGCTGGAGCTCAAAGCTCAAGCGGGTAGAGACAGCTCACAGGCGTAGGACAGTGAGGCTTAGGGTGGTGGTCTGGGCTGGAGGTTTAAGTGAGGGTGTCATCTGCATCAAGATGGTATTTAGGGCCCCGACCCTGGTGAGATGAACCCCTTCCTGGGTTGATGAGAGTCCTTCGGAATAACATTGCTGTTACTGTTTCCTGAGGGCACATCTTTAGGGACACCAACGAGGTTTTGGCTGGCATGGGACTAGGATCTGAGGCAGGGCTGGACATGGGTCCACTGCCTGCCCCTCACCTTCTCAGTGCAGGCCTCAGCTAACAGCAGTGTCCAGACCCCACAGCAGCACCTGTACTCCCACATCCTGGGAGGTCAGTCTTGGGCTTGGGGAGGTGTCCTGGGAGCCACAGGCTAATGAAGGGCACCTTACCCCGCTGCAGACTCTGGGGGCCTGTTAGTTAGCTCCATCTCACAGGTGTTTGAGTTAAGCTGCAGGAGGACAAAGTCCCTCTACAGAGCCCCATGAAGGGCTGGGATGGCAGGTGCCAGGGAGTCTTCTAGGACTGGAGTCGGTGAATAGGCTCCTGGGCTTGGGGTCTGGGTCACGGTTCTTGGAGGAGGGGGTGGGGGATGGATCTTGGCCAAGGCTGGTTCTCTTGAGCTGTGGGTAGGTTCATGTGACTGAGACCTTCAGGCCACAGCCAGAGGAGGCTCTGCCAGCCATGGGGGCTTCTCCACCTGCGTCTAGTGATCCGGGGCCCCCAGAGTCAGGTGGAGGGAGGGAAGCACCTGCTGAGGGAGCCGAGGCCCAGGGGACCGTCCACCTTGCATCCCAGAGCTCTGCCTTGGCTGTGCAGGGATGCGGGGTCTCCCATAGGGGGTGCCTGCTGCTGGCCTGACTGTGAGGGATAAAGGCCTTGCCAGGGAAGCGCAGCCAAGACTGCCGGAGGCGGCGTCCGTGGTGGTAGGCCTTCTGACCACAGACCTCGGAGGCCCTCTGGGGAGCTGGGGTACAGTCTGTGGTGGCTGGGTTCCCTTTCTCCCAACACAGGCCAGGCAACTGGAGGAGAGGAAGATTGGGGGGCTGCTTTTGGGGAACTCGGGCTTTGCACGGGAGACCCTCACATGGCACCAACTGCCCTAGCTTGCCCGCAACTGAGGTGTTCCTGGGACATGGGGTTTTCATGTGAAATTGAGGAAATGCTGGTCCCCCTGCCCTCACAGCTCCCCAGAGGTCAGACAGGTCCATGCTGGACCTTGGCCTAGAGAAAGAAAGGGAAGGTGCTGGGGGTGGGCAGCAACATTGGTGGGGGGCCACAAGGTCACAGGGCCCCGACTCCAGGCCCCCTCAAGGGACACCTTGCCCCGATGTGGAACAACTCAGGAAGGAACAACAGCTTCAGAGGAGGGGTGTCCATCCAGGGTGGCTGGGGAGGGAAGTGGCCGGCAGCTGGTGGTCTGTGTGGTCTGACAAGGGCCTCAGAGGGGCGTGAGGAGGCGGGAGGGCAGCCCAGAATCAGGGAGAGATGGGCCTTTGAACTTCGCAGGAGAGCAGGGCTCAGAGAGAGCGTCCTGCACCTGCTCCCTGGGGTGGGGGACATGGAGGCAGGCTCCGGCGCAGGGACACACTCCTCCCCACGGGCCCCTGGTGCTGTGCATGTCTGAGGACCTGGAGGTTTGCTGACACCCACCTCATAAGTCCCAACCCCTCGGCCATTTCCCCCTCCTGCCCTGGTCCCTCGTCTGCAGCTGGAAGACCACACCATGATCTGACTGCTCATCCCACATCCAGTGTCCCCTAGAGCCTCTGTCCACTGGGAACTCAGTGGAGAACCCAGAAGGAGATGGGAAGGGCTTCAAGGAAGCCCGAATAGAAGCCCCAATCAAGCTGTTTTAGGTTCTTGCCCTAAGGAACCCCTTGGCTGTCAGTCGCCCCCTGGCTATTTGGTTTCTGTTAGGAATAATCACACTGATAATGTAGAGAATGAGCAGTGGCAGCCTCTGCTCGGCACCCCGGGGCCTGGCTGGGTGAGTTTCTAGGGGCCCTGGTCTCCTGCTCAGCTCTGGGGGCAGCTGGGTCTCGCACACATCTTTCCAGCTGAAAAAGCGTGCAAGGTGGCCAGGCCTCACCCCTTCCCGCCATGGGATGTGGTACAGGTCCTGCCCACTCGTGTCTCACCTGGTGGCTGGCCCCTCTGCATGCCTGCAGCCTCGGTTTATCCACCTATTGCTGCCTCCACCCACCAGCCCAGGAGCCCCCAGACAGGACAGAGATCCCAGAGAAATGCCTGTTGGATGGACAGGTGAACACGCCCAAGGACACACGTCAGACACTCCTAGGCCAGGCCCTGACTGGACATTCAAGGAGGGGCTGTGCACGGTCACACTGCCAGCAGTGGCTGCCATGGCCAATGTCCAAACGGAGGCAAGGCTCAGCATTCGCTTGATTTACTGTTTTCTGCAAATCAAAATCCAGAGCATCTGGGGAAGGCAGTCAGCAGGACTCAGCCGTAAAACCCCCAGCAGCCTGTGCTGGGGGCTGTGCTCAGAGCGAAGCACCGGGGTTCTGCGTGGGGCTCTGCAGTCAGCCCTGTGGGGCTGCCACTCTTTCTAGGCCTTGACCACGGTCTGTCCTCTCAAGACCGTTCCCCCATCTGTGAAAAAGGGCCAACACCCATCTCCGCCTCTCAGGAGGATTAAATTAGATAATTCACACATAAAGTGCACGGCACAGGGCCACGTGGCACAGAGAGGTGCTGACCAGCGTTCGGCTGTGGCTGGACAGGGCACCTGCTGAACACCAGGCATGTGCAGCTGGGGGGAGTGGGCTGGGTGTCAGATGAAGACAGACCCACGGGAGTCGTGGTGATCTGTAGCCCCCCGGCCCCTGAATGCGGGTGGGGTGGGGAGCACTGTCCAAATGCTTATTGTATAACTACTGCTTCCCCTGCCCGACAATTCACTAGGGAAGGAAATGTGATTAAGGTGTATAAGTACCTGTGCTGGGGTCTCGGCCTTCCCACCAGCTCACGTCCCTGGGCTCAGAGTGAATGTCCAGTTTCCATCGTAACAGCAGTGGGAGGGGACTGCCCCCGGCTGGGGCTGTGCCTGCCCTCCTCTCTAGGGCTGGAGGAGAGACTGGACAGTTGGGGACAGGGGTGCTCCTCAGAGAGAGAACCCCTTCCCACATGTGAACATTGACCCCAAGCCTCATCAGGAGCCTTGCAGGTGAAAAGCAGAGGCACAGAGAGGCTAAGCAACCTGCCAAAGGTCACAAAGCCAGTAAGAGGCAGTTGCTCTGCCTCCAAAGTCCACAGCTCTTTGGCCAGGCAGTGCCTCCTACCTTGCCCCTGCCCCCTGCCTCTTGCCACATGAATGCTGCTGGCATAGAGTGGCCAGAGGTAGAAAAGCCGGGTGGCTACCACCAGGAATCTGAGCCCACTGGCACCCTGGGGGCAGCCATGGGCTGTGGCCAGGCCCCTGTTCCCCCACCTGCCAGCTCCCCCCCTGCCCACCTGTGCTTAGCACCAGAGTGGCACCTCCTGGCACCATCCTCCCCAATTCCCCACCCCTCCCTCCTTTGTCCCACCTCCACATCCCAGGGTCCCAGTGCCCTCTGACCTTGTCACTCCCAGCCCTCAGCCCTGGCCCTGGCCCGGGGCTCCATCATTTCCTGCCTGCCTGACGTGGGCAGTGCCTGTACCTCCCTCCCAACCTCTGGTGGCGGCACCTGTGTCCACCAGTCAGCCACAGGACCCCGGACCCGAGCTCCAGGCCTCTGGGGCTCCTCGGTGCCTCCAAGATGTAGCCAGTTCCTGGGCTGGAGTCCCGGGCCCGAACGCCTGGCCTCTGAGGCCATCTGTGGCCCCCAGCTCATTTTCTGCTGCTCTCTGTGCATCAGCGCTGATGGGCTCAGAGCCTGGGCCCAAGCCCCTCCCTGCCTGTGACTCCCTCCCTCCCAGGCCCCTCCTCCTCATCCCAAACTTGCTGGGGGCCTTGATGGGGCCTCCTACTGTGCCCCAGTTCTGTCCTCCCAGCACAGGCCACCCCAGTAGCTGAGGGAGCTCAGGGTTTGTACCTGGCAGTGAGCAGCTGGGAGGTAGAAGGCAAGGAGGGCAGGGGTGGCCGGAGGGGAAGTCAAGGGGGAGGGAGGGAGGAGGGAGAGGGGAGGTGGGGAGGGAAGGGCAGTGGACCTCCTCTGCCCCTGAGGCCCCGGGGATGGGTGAGGCCCTGTGTTACTTCCCTCTGAGGTGTTAGTTGACCCCCGCCCCCGCCCCCACCCCCACCCCTAGGAGTGGTGAGGTTTGTTTTAAATGAGCCGTCCCTCTCCCACGGCCCTGACTGGCCGCACTGATGGCAGAACTCCCACCTGAGACTCAAGGAGACCTGGGGTCCCAGGGAGTGAAGCCCTTTGCCAAGTGCCCCACCTGCGAGGAGTGAATGAGGTGGTCAGGGAGGCTGCATGGGGCTGGGGGCCTCCTGGGCTCTGGGCTCTCTCTGAATCTCCAGTTGGGGAGCAGGCGGGCTCCTGGCTGCGGTGCCATATGTGGACACCAGAGGGCAGCAGGTGCCCAGCTTTGGGTCTCGGGGCCTGCAGCTAGTGGGCAGGGGCCCGGGGGCTGCGGCTCCCTCCCCAGCTGGTGGCTGGCGCGCCTGCCTCTTCCCCCGTGCGGGTCCCCTTCTGCTGAGCCCCTCTCAGTGCCGCCTGCGAGGCTTCGGAGAGGACAGGCCGGGGCTGGCTGCACTTCCTGGCCTGTCTTCTGACCGGCTGCCGCTCACCTTGGAAACCCGGCTGGGAAGTTGGGAAGATGTGAACGAGTGAATGAATGAGATGGTGGACGCGCTTCCCTTTCCCAGCTGCGGACCTGCTGTGGGAGCCCGCTCAGGGATGTCCCAGGCCCAGGGGGCTCACCCCGCGCCGTCCACGGAGGGCCGCGCGGCAGGAAGCCCCACCCCCGTCCCGGTTCCTGCGTCCTGGCAGGCGCTAGAGGCTCCTGGCTCTTGTTCCTCTAGAAGGGCAGGGCCAGATCCCTCTGCTGGGGAAGGATGGGGGTCAGATGGGGATCCTCTCATCTCCTGGGTTTCCTGCTTCTCTGAACACGTCTGGGTGGGAGAGCAGAAGGCCTGACTTAATAGGGGTCCCCGCTAGCTCAAGGAGACCAGACAGGAAGTTGGGGACATGGTGAGCACAAGATCCAGGAAGGGAACATCTGCTCACCCCAGCTTCACTTTTCTTGGTGGTTCTTTGACAAAGTGATCTTCTGAGCCCCGGGGACCCGTCCCGCTGTGTCCTGCTGGCGCGGAGGAGGGAGGTCTGGTGGGGCTGGCCCAGATGGTCTGAGACAGGCCCACACAGCCCTAAGACCCTCTTCCATGCCCGCCGCTACCAAGGGACCACTCCCCGGCCCTGGCAGGGTCTGTTTGGAGTCTAGGGGACCCACGTTTCCAGCGTTTCCTGGGACTTTGAGTGCTGAAACCAGAAAAGCCCCAGGCAAGCTGGGACGAGATGGTCCCCTGGCTTGAGACCCCGAGGGGAAGCAGCTTCTGGGAGGGTTTGGAGTTGGGGGGCGGAGCCGTCACGTCCAGGGCTGTTCCCTGTTCCTGCCGCTCCTCCCCCCGAGCCTGCTCAGTCCCTGCCGCCGATTCCCCGGAGAGTGAGGACCCCCAGCCCGGGACCCCGAGCACAAGGCAGCCCCTGTAGTCCGAGTTTGGGATTCGCATTGCGCGGCATGCGGACGCGTCACCGGAGGGAGGCCAGCACCTGCGGAAGACGTGCCTGGCAGCCGCCCGAAGAACAACCCGTCCTAGGGGGGCGGGGGCGGGGCGAGTCGAGCGCGGGAACGCTGTGCGGGAGGAAGATTCTCGCGGCGCCGTGCGCTGGGCTCCGGCCAAGTGTGCTCCGGAAAACCTCCCCCTGTGCTGGGCGCAGAGCTGGGCCGCGCCGCCTGTGGCTGGGGGCTGGCTGGTTAATCTGTAACTCCCTACACCCCTCGGAGCCCCCAGGCCCCATTTTATGGAGGAGAAGGTGAGGTTCCCAGGAGCAGTGGCCTCCCAGGGGCAGTGGCCTCCCGAGGGCACCCTGCCAGGTCTGTCCAGGGTCTTGTTGAGGGACTGCTGCTGGGTGATGTGGCTTTGGGCCAAAGGGCTGGCCCTTCCAGGCCATGTGGGCAGCCGTGGCAGGCTGGGGGTGTTGGAGGGGCCATTGAGAAAGGTGTGGGGCTAGGTAGACAGGCAAAGACCTGCACAGGCAAGGCAGACAGGGCCGGCGGGAGCGCCCAAGGGGTTGGTCGTCCCTGGGCTGGGCGCTGCCCCCCCAGAGCTTATCCCTGGCTCCAGCGGTGCCAGGGGTCGTGAGCCCCAGAACCCTTGACTTCTTTCCTCCTCTGCTTTCAGGCCCACCAGCTCCTCATCAGGGTCCAGGGGAGGGGCTCAGGGCTGGAGCAAAGGCACACATCTGCCGCCACTGAGCACTCGGTGACCTCAGCAGGCTGCTTCCTCTCCGAGCCTCGGGCTCCTCCTTTGCAAAATGGGCATCAAAACGCCTCCCTCTGCGGGTTCTTGGAAGGATTAAATGAGGCAAGGAGCCCAGCCCTGGTTCAGGGTAGTCTGGAGACGGCCTAGTGTTAGGGCATTTGACATCCCTCCGGACTCGTCAGAAGGGGCACCGCCTTGGACGGCAGTCGGGGAGGTTGCGGAGGGGCACAGACACAGACGCCCCTGGCAGGGTCCCCGGGAGCGCTGTTGGGAGTCGGGCCAGGCACACAGCCAGGCCCGTGTGCTTCCAGAAGCAGCTCCCCAGGAGTTTGGGGCAGCCAGAGGCGCTGGTGCGCAAGTCAGCCGCCAGGCGGCAGCATGTAGCCGAGGACCGCGCTTCTTGGGCTGCCTGCCGCTCACCGGGGCAAGCGCGTGTCCCAGCCTCCGTGGGCTCCAGTGTAGTAGTAGCCTACACATGCGCCGACTAGGCGGAGCGCTGGAGCACTGAACCCCGCGAGGGCTTGGGGCTTCCGCTTGGTGTACGGGGTTAGCCGCCTTCGCCGTTGACGCCGGCGCAAATTCCTTAATCTTAAACGTCGCTTCCCCATTCAGAAAAAGCGGAGACAGGGCCATGCCGTCTGAGTTAGGTGACAGACAGCCTCAAGTTTTAGTGGCTTAAGACGCAATAAAAGTTCATTTCCCACGTCCATCTCAGGAGGGTGTGCAGAGGACGCTGGGCGCTGGCGGTTCTGCCCCTTGTGTTCATTCAGGGCTCTGCAACCTAGAGGATCTCCTGTCTCTGGGAGCCCCTCCTTGACCCCCCCATCTAGCCAGCAGAGCGGGGAGGTGGAAGGATGGCTTGGCTGGTTTTGCCGGCCGGGCCTGGAAGTGGGGCAGGCACTTCTGCTCACGCTCCGTGGCCGGAACTGGTTGCGTGGCCCCACCTGGCAGCAAAGGGGCTGGAAGTGTGGTCTGTGTGCTGAGGAAAAGGGAAAGGTTTGGTGAACACATGCTTTGGCTCTGCCTTAGAGGTAGTCAGAATTAGAAATATATGCAAGATACCAGCAGGGGGCCCAGCACTTGCGACCGCTCCCTCCTCCCCCGCATCAGCAACGGGGCGCCCCGCTCCCTCGCATGCAGGCTTTGGGGTGCTAGAGCACCTTGGGAGCCTGTCTTTGCTGGTTTCCAGGGGCCAGCACCCCCTCAGTGGTTCTGCTATGTGCAGCTCACTCAGAGCACAAACTGTTTCCTTTCTTCCTTGGGATATATTTTCAATTACAAAAGTAGAGCTTGGTTATTGTTACCCAGATAGATGTTGGCTCACTCTGGGGTCCCCTGGGGTGGGGGACTGCGCCTCTTCTCAGTGTCAGACCTCAGAATCCCAGCCCCCAGCCCGCGGGTTGTCCTCCTCCGGGTCTGTCCCTGGTGTGAGGGAAGGGACCCAGCTCACTCCTAGGGCCATCAGGTTCAGGAAGCCAGTGGGTGCCATTCTTGATCAAACTCAGGATCCCAGACTCAGAGCAGGTCACCTCCCTGCCCTAACAGCACCAAGAGAGGAGGTGTCCCTATGGGCCCTAGAGAAATAAAAGTAGGAAGTTCAGATGGAAACCAAAGAGAATGCCAGGCGGCTGGGAACCCCGCTCCATCCCCACTGTGGCTTACTGATCTGGCCGGCTCCCTTTCTTTCCCTGTATAGCAGGGGAGGCCCAACGAAAGAATGTACAAAAATTGTCCTGGGCAATGTTTGGCATGGGCTAAGGGCTCAGCAACTGCCACACTGTGACATGAGGCCACTTCCAACCATTGGAGGCAGGACTGTGGCACATGCTGGGGGGGTTGTCACAGTGGGGGTCCAGGGACCCCCCGCCTGAATGCAGGGAGGTGTGCCAGGGGCCACCAAAGGCAGTGGGAATGGCCTTCCCAAGCACGCCCCAGTCCTGGACTGTGCATAGGGCAGGCAGGGTTGCAAGGGGCCTGCTGCAGGGTCAGCTCCACAGGGTCCTCAGGGCAGATGTTGCACATGCCCTGGGGCAGTCCCTGCTCCAGAGGAGAGCACAGGCTCCTGTGGGTGTCCAGAGCAGGGCTGGGAGTGGGGTGGCTTCCTTTCTCCTTCCCCAGCCTGCCCTCCTGGATGGTGGAAGCCAGGGCATCCCGACCTCTCGGGAAATTCTGAGGGACCACGTGGTTGTGCATTTTGTGGTCACTACCCACTGGGCCTTGGGGACACTGGTGTGGTTGTGGCACAGGGCTGGGCAAGACCCTGCCTCCTCCTAACCCAAGGCCAGGGGACATCAGCCCCACCCAAGGTGTCCACAGGGTCTGCAGAGCCTCTCTTTATTTTCCTGAAGATAAAAAATCATAGCATTTGTGCTTGTCGTGGGAAGTTTGGAATACAGTGTACAGAAAAAAAAATAAAGAAATCAACACAAATCATCTGCCTATGGTTCCTGCTCTCCAGAGCCCAGAGTGGCATCCTGCCCCATCCCTCACCTGGGTTGCCTTCTCATTTGCCTCCCTCACTTCCAACATCTGCTCCTCTGAACCTAGGAGACCAACTCCAGGGTACATCTGCATGTTAGCACAACCTCCTACAGCTGGGGGAGCCTGGAACCCACCTGACCTTGGGGGAGGCAGGCTGGGGTTGGGTAAGCCTTACCTTCTCTTGCTGGGCTCATGGGCTCACTGGGGACAGGGGCTGAGAGCTCAGGGCTCTGCTGGACTCTGGCTGACAGCCACCCCCCATCCCTCCAATCCTTTGGGCTCGTGGAGGCAGCTGGAGACATTTCTTAGGCTTCCAGCCTTACCACAGGCTGGGCCAAAGGGATGGTCTTCCATGGCCTTTGGGCTGGGATGAGAGCCACTGGGTAGGATGCAGACTGGGGGAGGGGGCCCCAGTCTGAACAGGTCCTTCCCGATCTGGGCTGACACCTGTGTAGGGAGGGTCCTCCAGCTTGCATGACCTGTCCTTAGGGGTGTCCTTCCCCAACAACCGTTTATTGGGTACAGTGGATAGGGGTAGCAGCCTTCCAGAATTGTGAGAAAGGTGCAGGTAAAGCAGGGCTGCGGCTCAGCCCCCACCCTCCTTTAGGTTCCTTGTGTGAAAAGGGAAAAGGCTGGCCCAGAGGACCAGAATACCTAGCCAAGGTCCTATGCTGGGGGGGGGCCAGGCCCTCCCCAACAGAGAAGCATCTAATGCCCCAAACAGAATAGCCTGAGGCCAGCCTGAGGAGTCAGATTCCCAGCCTCAGCCTAAGAGGTACTGGGCACCTAGTCTGTGACATGACTGGCATAGTCCAGGATGGGCCCAGCCTGCTTCCCATCCATTAGGCAGGGCTGAGCAGGCCTCAAAGGCTGGAGGCCCCAGACCTGACTCCAACGGGCTGAGGGCCGGCTCTCAGGATGTCCGCGGCATGGCCACTGGCCCCTCCCTACCCCTGCCCCTGCCCCCTCGCTCCTCGCTCGCTCGAAGCCTTAGGGCCAGCAGGTGTGTTCGGTATCCAGGTGCGCGGAAGCCTGCCTCGGGTGCAGCAGGTCACTCGGGCACATCCGAAGACCCCGTCTGGCTCCAGCGGGGGACAAACTGGCCGCGGCGGGTTAAAGCCCCGTCAGCTGGCGCGGGAGGCCTGGTGGCGAGAGCGGGCGCACGGCGGGACTGGGAGCCCTCGGGGGCGAGGCCGGGCCCGACTGGGTGCCGGGGAGAACGCGCCAGCCTACGGGGTGCCCGCGCGGCCGCCGCCGCCGTGCAGCCCCCGCCTGCAGACAAAGGAGCCGGCGGGGGGCGGGAGCAGGGGTAGGGGGGGGATGGGGCGAGGGGGCGGGGCACCGCGGTGTCACGTTACCGCCCGCAGCGCCCTTTAACTCGGGCCCCGCCCCGCTCACCGCCCCCGGCCCGCTCCTGCGCGCGGCTCGCGCCCCACCAATCGGCCCGCGCGCCCCGCCCCGCCCTCGGGTGGGTGTGTGCGCGCGGCCAATGGGCGGTGCGCGGGGGCCGGGCAGCCGGTGGGGCGGGGGCAGCGCTGCGCAAGCCAATCGCCGCGGTGTTGTTGAAACTGAAAATACTACATTATGCTAATCGCGGCGGGGCCCGCGCGCGGGGGGGGGTGGGACCCTCGTGTATAAAGGGGCGCGCTGCGGCTGGGCGTTCCACAGGCCAAGTGCTCTGCGCTCGGTTGGTGCCAGTCAGGCCCAAGCGAGCCGAGTGGGCGAGGATAAGCACTGAGGGGGGCGCGGCCGCCGGCCGGACGACACCGCGAACGAGACGCAGGAGCCGCGCACGGCCGACCTCCAGGTAGCCGCCGCGCCCGCCCACCCGCCGCTTCCCTTTGCAAATACAGGCTCCGACTGCGCGGGGTCTCACTTGCGCCCGGCCTCCGCCCTCTTCTCCCCTCTTCCTCCTCCTCCTCCTCCTCCTCCTCCTCCTCCTCCTCCTCCTCTCCTCTCCTCTCCCGTGGCCCGGGCCCGTGCAGCAACCGGCTATGTCCGACGTGTATCTCCGCAGCGCAGTGGCAATGGAGCGCCTGGTCGCCCGCCGCACCTTTCCCCTGTTCGCGCGCACTAGTGCCTGCCGCAGCCTCTTCGGGCCGGTGGACCACGAGGAGCTGAGCCGGGAGCTGCAGATCCGACTGGCCGAGCTGAGCGCCGAAGACCAGCGCCGCTGGGACTACAACTTCCAGCAGGACATGCCGCTACGGGGTCCCGGACGCCTACAGTGGACCGAGGTGGACAGCGACTCCGTGCCCGCCTTCTACCGCGAGACAGTGCAGGTGGGACGCTGCCGCCTGCTCCTGGCGCCCCGGCCCCGCCCGGACGGCGCGGGCGATAGCCCGCCCCCCGTGCCGCCGGCCGCTGAGCCCCTCGACGGCCTCGGGGAGGCACCAGCGCCGCCGTCCAGCGGCCCGGCCGCGGCGCCTGCCTCAGCTCCGGCCGCGGCGCCGCAAGAGAGCAATGAGCAGGAGGCGGTCCCGCCGCCGCGCAGCCAGGAGCCTCTAGGCGAGCCGCTGCACTCAGGGATTTCGGGGCGTCCTGCGCCGGGCACTGCTGCCAACGCCGCCGCCGCCAATGCCAACGCCGCCGCCGCCGCTGCCACCACTGCCGCCGCCGCCGGAGGCGCCGCGATCAAGAAGCTGCCTGGGCCTCTCATCTCCGGTGAGTCCCGCGCGGCCCCGCCCCGCCCCGGCCCGGCCCGGCCCTGCTTTGTCCGGCCAGCCGGGCTCCCGGCCTCCCGGCCTCGGGGGCCTTGGTCGGTCCCCGCCTCCTCCGTGGCATTAAAGGGCCCGCAGCGCGCAGGGCGCGGCTGCGCCCGCAGCCCTTCCCCGCCCTGTTGTTGTGCTCGCGAGCGGCGCGCGCGGGAGGGGCGAGAGGGCGCGCGCTCCGGCCCCCTCTGGGCGCAATCTTCGCCCGGGTCCCTGGAGCCCCTCCCCGGTGGCGGTCGGGCTCGGCGATCGCGGCGCGGAGGGGGTTAAGCGCGGCAGCAGCCCCGGGGGGCTTGGCCGCGGGACAAGGGGAAATGCTTACACAGCACTTTGCGCGGCGACGTAAACAAAGCTGACCCGCCGCGGACCTCGGCGCGGGCGGGGACGGCGCCCCCACCCTGGCCAGCCGGCCGCCCGCCCCCTTCGAGCCCCTCTGGGGTTCCCCGGTCGGCCCCGCCCTGACCAGCGGCACGCGCTGTCGTCCGCAGATTTCTTCGCAAAGCGCAAGAGACCCGCGCCTGAGGCCAAGGCGTCAAACGAGGTTCCCGCGGGATGCGCCGCGCCTGGCGCCGCTCCAGCCGTGGGTCCGGCGGAGCAGACCCCGCGCAAGCGACTGCGGTGAGAGGTGAGTGGCACCGTGGACTGGGCAGGGCGGGGAGCGCCGCCGCAGGGTTCTCGCGGTCACTTTCTGCTCTGCTCACCGCACCTCTTTCCCGCAGCCTCGCGCCCAAAGAGCCCCGAGGGAGCCCGCTGGGCAGCGGACAGGAGAGGAGCGCAGGCCTCGGCTGGGACCGTCCATGTAGCAGCAACCGGCGGCAGCTGCCACTGAGCAGCGTTCGGTTTTGTGTTTAACGTTTGAAAACTGTGCAATGTATTAATAACGTCTTTTATATCTAAATGTATTCTGCACGAGGAGTACACTGGTCCCAAGGTGTAAAGCTTTAAGAGTCATTTATATAAAATGTTTAATCTCTGCTGAAACTCAGTGCAAAAAAATGAAAAAAGAAAAAAAAAGGAAAAAAGAAAAAAAAACATGTATATTTGTACAAAAAGTTTTTAAAGTTATACTAACTTATATTTTCTATTTATGTCGAGGCGTGGGCCGCTCTGCCACGCAGTGATATAGCTCGGTTATTGGTTATGCCAAAGGCACGCCTCCCGCATCTGGTTATCGATAAATGTAAATTTATTTTTATAGCGGACTCTGGGGGGAGGGGGTCGCTCACAAGCTGTAGCTGCCGTACAAGCCCATTTAGCTAGCAGTCTCTTCGCGCTTTCTCTGTCTCTTTTTATTATGATGATTATTTTAAACTTGAAGACAAATCTGTTAAAATGGTTCCTGAGCCGTCTGCACCACTGCCCCGGCCCCTCGTCCGCCGGGTTCTAAATAAAGAGGCCGAAACATGCTGCAAACCAGCTCCGTGTATGCTTGTCATGCCCCGAGCTTTCTTCTACTGTACCCTCCAAAAGTCAGGGAGACAGGGACACAGTGGGGGCCAGGCACCTTCCTGGCTGTCTGTCCCGGAAGGGAGGGACTTTCTCCCGACAGGGCTGGCTCACGCCCACCTGCTCCAGGCCCCTAAGTCAGGGATGAACGACCTCGCCCTTGTTCCGCGTCTGTACCCCTTCACCCCCAGACCCCGACGTACAGGGCGGTGCGCTGAGACCGGGTTCACTGCCTCCTTTGCTTTAAGGAAACCTCCCATACCCCAGTTGCCCTGGGCTGAGCAGTACTGGGCTCTGTTGGGCCTGCAGGGGCTGGGCCAACTGCTGACCCCAAGCTTCCTGACTGCGATGGTATCAGGATACCTGAGCTTTTAATTCTTCAGGCCTCGCACACAGTGGAGGGAGCCCCAGCTGCTCCAGGGTTCCCAGCTAAGTATGCCAGGATACCCCAGGGTCAGGCTGCAGGACCCCTGATGTGTTCACGATTTATTCCTGCTCGTGGTGGGGGAGGGGCAGCCTGGACTGGACGAGGGGAGGCACCTGGGCCAGGTGAGAGGCGTAGGCTCTATGCGGGACTGCGTGGAAGAGCTCATGGCTGGGTCCACGTGCATGCCCACTGCCTTCTGGTGTCAAAGTGCTCCCTTGAGTCGAAGAGGAGGTTTATTTTTTTTATAGCTGACCTATAAACCTCTGCAAATTATGGCTTACAATGGAAAGGGTGACATAAAATAGCAAAAGCGGATGGCTAGCAGTATTTTCGCTGTTGCCTTGGCCCAGGACACGCAGAGAATTGGTGGTGTATTTTTTTTAAGTTAACTGTGTTGGGACTGTTATGCATCGTTGATGGCCCCTGCACATTAGGAACAGGAGTAGGGAGATGGCCACCAGAGCCCAGCTGGGCTGGACTGGACAGAGAAATGTCACCAGGAATTAAAAGGGGGGACCCTGCCACCTTCAGCTCCCCATCATAACCAGGAGGTAGGCCTGCATAGCCCTGCCCTCCGGCTGCAAACCTCACCCCCGGGGAGGGGCTCCCTCACAACCCCTGTGTGAGCACAGCCCAGATGAGAGGGAGGAAGGTGGCGGCGCTGGGGAGGGAGGGTGCTGGGCTGGGTGCCTGGCTGGGGGTCCAGGGGCATCCTGCTTGAATTAGAAGTTGTCACCAATGGCGGAATCTGGCTGGGATGGGCACATCATGTCCTCCAAACACAATTGTTGCCGAGGCTCCCTTTGCGGGCAGGGCCGGCCAGGCATCCTACCTACTCTGCTGCTCACAGCCCTGGCTCCTGGCACAGACCCCGGGGGCGACCGCCCTACCACCCAGCTTCCTGTGTCACTTGGGTGCCTTTCTCAAAAGCAGCTCCAGGGCTGCGTAGGGACGGGAAGGTGGACGCCAGTGTTTCTAGGGCCTGATTTCTCCCCCAGGGTTCCTGGTAGCTGATACCCAGAGGTGGCCTTCCATCGGAAAAGACATTGGATTTGGAGTCACATATGACTCCAGACACATGAGGCTCTGCACCAGCCTTCGTTCCCTCTGTGGCCCTCAGTTTCCCAGCGCTGACGTGCTGTGGGTCTCACGTGGGGACAATCATGGAGACAGCGCATGTAATGGCACCATTTGCAAGTTCCTTTCTCATCTGCGGTCTTGACCGGAGACCGTGAGTGCGCGCCCTGCTGTCAGGGTGGGTCCTCTCCTCTCCGTCCCCCAGGCTTTGCCTGAGCCCAGAGCATCTGGGAGCATCAGCAGGGCCGGCAGCCGGCACAGCGTGGGGTGGGCCTGTCCTCCATCGCGGTCGATGGCAGCTTTCCTGGGGGGCCATTATAATGATCATCATCGTCGTGCTGACAGCAGTCACCAGGACATCCAGCCTCAGGCCCAGTGGCTGGGTCCTCCCTCTGTGCCAGGCAAGTCCTGAGCACCTTCATCTCCAGCAAGGCCCCCCCAGTGTGGCTCACCACATGCCCCCTTGGTCTAAGGAGGAAACTGAGGGACAGAGTCACCTGCCTGAGGAGGAGCCACTGACCTTTGCAGGGCTGAGGGATTTTGGACTGGGAGCAGCCAGGCTCTGGAGCCTGAAACCTTTGTACTATACTGTTCCTCAAAGGGTGGGCACCAGGTAGGGAGAACCAGCCCCGCCACGGCTACATGAGGTGAGCATGAGGTTACTTGTGCAAAATGCGCACAGTAGGCATCTGGTGAGCTTCAGGGGCTGGGATGATGTGTTTACTGTATGATTCTGCAGATATGTATTGAGCGCATGCTGCCAGCCAGACATGGTGCCAGGCTCCGGCCATATGGCAGCTTCCTATGGACCAGCCTGGGAAGACAGAATGTAGAGCCTCTAATCTATAAGGCAATGGGGTGATGACAACCGGGTGCCTGCCTGTGTGCAAAGGTGGGATGGAGTCTGCAGGCCAAGGGAGGACAAAGGCCCCAAGGGAGGCAGGGTCAGTGTGTCAGAGCCAACGCGTCCAGAGGAGGCAGGAGACTGGGGTGGAGGGACTGCTCAGAGCTCTCTCCTGGTGCCTGGGCCCTCGGCAACCTGGCTGCTGCTGGCTGTTGGGCCTGTGTGTGGTTTAAACATTACTCACTGTAAGAGTGCCTTTTGGGGAGTGTCTGCCGGGCCTCCCCACTTCCCATCCTTTCCTACTGGTCTCCTGTACCTTCCCGGGTCTGATGATGGGGGTCAAAGGTTGGATTTTGTCTGCATGCAGTGGGGAACCCCGGAGGGACTGAAGAAGGGGTGACAGAAGTGAGGCAATTGTAAACAGCATCATAAGGCTGCTGGGTGGAGAGGGAAGTGGGGGGACCAGTTGGGGGCTGCTGTGGTCATCCAGGCAAAGGTCCCGGTCTGGTAAACCCTGCCACATGCTGCTCTGGGCACCAGAGACACAGCAATGAATGAAAGGGACGTAATTCCCTGCTAGCAGGAGCTGCCTCTCTAGTGGAAGAGCCCCAGGCCAGGGGGCATCGTTTGAAGCAGCCATGCCAACAAGCCCCCTTTGGCCTGCCAGCAGTGAAGTCTGATCTCAGCGCAGGTGAGGGCTGTGTGCCATGAAGAGTCACTGGAGAAGGTAGTTTTGGGTGGGAATAGCTCGTGAAAAGGCCGTGAGGCCTGGAGTGTTTGTGAAGTAGTGGGCCAGAGGGGCTGGGGTGGTGGTGGGGCCAGTGGCTGTGGGATACGTGGGGAAGGAGAACAGAGAGAGGAGGGTGGGGGTGGGCTCAGGAAAGCAGGCAGAGAGGCCTCTTCGGGTTCTGGTTCCGTGGATGAGTGAATGTGGGTCATTCTCAGAGCCAAGGAAGCCTTCCCAGAGAAGGGGTGGGTAAAGGTCAAAGCCCACCCCTGCCCTGCTTTCCACTCTCAGCCAGGCCCTGCGGACACTTGGATGCACATTAGATTAGTTCTCACCAACCCTGCCAGCGGGGTGTTAGTGCTCTGCCTTTCGGAGAGGACGGACCAACCGACCCAGAGTCACTCGCAGGCAAGGTACCCAGCCACGGGGCTGCAGCCCCACAGCCCTGGCTGCCTTCTGCCATGCTGTCTCAAACGCACTGTTTCTAAAAAAATCTGTACACATTCTTATTAACTAAAGTCTGTATTTCATATAAGAGCTTGTTCTTGGTGTTGTACATTCATGGGTTGGGACTACTATATAATGACACACACATGCATACTGCAGAATCACACAGAGTGGCGTCACCACCCTCAAGTACCTCCACTTGTCTGTCCCTCCCTCCGCACCCCTGGTCACCACTACTCCTTTTACTGTCTCCACAGTTTTGCCTTTTTCCAGTCATTGAGTTGGGATCGTACAGTATGAGGCCTTTCCCAATTGACTTCTTCCACTTAGTTACATGCGTTTAAGCATCTTCCACATCTTTTCCTGGCTTGGTGGAGCTGAATCTATCATGGCTTTTTAGTGCCCAATGCTGTCCCACTGTCTGCATGGATCACAGAACCCCTCCACCTACTGAAGGACTTAGTTGCTTCCAAGTTTTGGCGGTTATGGATACATCTGCTGTAAACATTCTTGTGCAGGTTTCTGCATAGACATAAGTTCTCAACTCTTTTGGGTTAAGTACCAAGGAGTGCGATCGCTGGATTGTAGGGTACAGTGTGTGGCGTTTTGTGAGAAACCACTAAAGTGGACACACCATTTTGCAGTCCCACAAGCAATGAAGGAGAGTTCCTGCCCGAGACCTTGTTTTTCAACGTTTTCTCCTGTGTGGATTACATGGATCACCAGTTCTTAGGTGAATTTAAAAAAGAAACAGGAACCTTATTACAATTTAGACCCAACAAGGACAAAACATAATTAAAAAGTGACACAGATGTGTGTGGCTTTCTCTCAGCTCCCAGTGGCGTTGACCCGGCTGGGATGTCGGGCCCTGCTGGCGGCCAGCTCCTGCCCCACGCAGCTCCATGGGGGACTGCATTATCGTCCTGCTCTGCAGGGATTCTGCATCTCCTGCTCTTTGGTATCAGACTTGGCCATGTGACTTGTTCTGACTAATGACACATGATTGGCGTGTCATACGCCGCTGCTGAGCAGAAGTTGCAGGAATCGGCTTCACCTCATCGCTGTGAGACCAGCCGGGTCCCCACAGGGGCCACTCCTCTGCTGACATGCCATGGAGCCCAGCCACAGCCCCCCAGGTGGCACAGTCACGGTGAGTGAGAAGCTCTCTACAGTTGCTCTGAGCCGCTCGATTTTTGTTATAGAGCCCAAGTAAACCAAGCTGACAGAGACAGTTTCTTTGTAGGCCTCACCTCACTGCTTTAGGCTGTCAACTGTCTGGGACCCTTGGACACATGTCTAGAAATTACAGAGACTCTTTCTGGGTGCTGACGGCAGCCTGTCCCATCTAAGGACCATGAGGCCGAGTCTTGCAGTGTGGTGGGGCCAGAGTCCCTTCTGGTTGCCTCTCTTCTGCTGTATGGCTTGTATGAGCTTTGAACAGTGTCCAGTAGGTGAGTTGCCGGAGGACAGGCTGGTGGTCCCCTGCGTGGCTAGTGTGACGATGATCCCGATTCTCACCACGTCATGGTGTGGCAACCCCGTGTTCATCCCACCCCAAGGGATTAATCACCAGAGGCTTTCCTGAGGCAATGGAACAGAACAAGCTTCCAAGTGAAGGAAGCCCCATGCAGTCACCTCCCTGGAACGTTGCAGGACAAGGGCACTGGCTCCCCACTGCATGGGGGTCAGCAGCTCATGGCTCAGATCCATTCTTCTTCAGCAATTACTCTCAGCTGCAGAGTGCCGCCTCATCGGAAGTCTCGTCCCATTCCCAGATGACCCACCTGCAGGACAGGGCCCCTTGCCTCGATCCAGCACCTCTGAGGGGCCATTCCAGCTGCAGTGGCCCTGGAGGGACTGGCTGAGACCTTTGTCTCTCTCCTCACAGCTCAGCTTCTCCCTGTCTCCGACCCTGCCCCTTTGCTACACCGTAGCGGGGAGCCAAGCGCGGGCCTTGAGAACACACACACACGTTCCTTCCTTGACCAAGGAGGGAAATGATCGAGATTTGGGAATGGGTCACAGTCTCAGGTTGAACAGTAATATTTAAGCCCTGAAATGAGTGTTTCAGGGGTAGTTGAGACACACATTGTATCGCCTGGAGGTGGTCCCTGGAATAAGAAATAGGGCCTCTGGGGCCTGAGCGGCATCAGGGAAGATGTGTTTTGGTTTGAAAGCACTCTGGGTGGGTCCTCAGGGGCCAGCCCACTTCAGTGTCGAATGGCTGTGTGTTCACCATCCCCTTCAGGCCTGCAACATGACCACAATGGTGCTATTCAATGCCAGGGGCACAAAGCAGGTGAACACTGGCATCTGGAACCTTCTCTTCAGTTGGCATGAGAACTCCTGTTCCAATGATCTCTTGCCAGGTAAAAACTGTCCCAGTGTTTTGTGGTTTCAGACAATGGTTTTGTTTCACCGAGGATGTTCTGAGTCAGGAATTTGGGAAATGCTGTTGGATAGGTTGGCTCTGCTTTATGGGGTGTCATCGAGGGTGGTTTGATGGGTGTTGGGGCATCAGCTTCCACGATGGCTCACTCCCATGCCTGGCAGCAGAGCTGGCCGCTAGCTGGGGCCTCAGTCCCTCTTCCTGCAGCTGCTTGGGCTTCCCCACAGCATGGCAGCTGGGTTCCGAGGGACTGCTTTCCAGGGCCCTGGTAGGAGCTGCAAGGCCTCAAACAAGCTACCGTAGGAAGCTGAGACGTGTCAGCCTCTGCCTCACCCTGCTATGCGGGCAAGTCACAGAGACTCCCAGAACCCAGGGGGCCTGGGGCTCTGCGGCTCTGACGGGCCACAGCTCCGTTCCCAGCAGTCCCCAGTGCCGGCGCTCTTTGTACCCAGCACATTCAGGGGGCACTTCAGGACTCCCAAACGATTATTCCTGAAATTAAGAACAAATTTGTTTTCCTTTAGCATGAATTTTCAGTAATAAACAGAAAAAGTCACTGAGCACTTCTCCTTGTGTTTAAACTGACTAAATGCCAGGAGTGGCTTGTTCAGACATCAGAGCTGGGTGCAGGCAAGAGGCAGCACCACAGGCACACACACTAGATAGCAGGGACCCTCCTGCCCAAGGCCACTGAGGTGGCAGCATGACAACACCTGAGAAGGGCATTTTCAGTAACCCTTCCTGCCTTCTTTTACTATATGTGTATATATTGTGTATATACATTATACACACATGCACCCATATAATATGTATATATATTATACACATGTACCCATATCATGTGTATGTATATTATATACAGAACCATATGTGTATATATATATTACATGCATATAATCTATATATGTATATATATTATATACACATACATCCATATCATGTAAATATATTTTTCATTCATATAATGTGTATCTATGTTATACACACATGCATCCATATAATATATATATATTATACAAAAATACATCCATATGTGTATATATATTATACCACATCTGTATACTGTGTATATATTATATACACATGAATCCATATAATGTGTCTTTTTATCATAAACACATACATCTATATAATGTGTATTTACATTAGGAACACACATTCATATGATGTGTATTTATGTCACACACATACACCCATATAATGTGTATTTTTATTAAACACACATATAAATAATGTATGTATATTATATACACATCCATATGTGGATATTTATTATATACATACATGTATATACATAGTTTCTCTCTTATTTGGTTAACTTTGTAGCTGGTTTTAAATTTCCTCTGCAAAAGCAATTATATCACTTGTATCTCCTTTAAAGAAATTCTAATGGGATCTCAAAAAGATACACAAGTTAATAGACTAGTATCACCAGCCAGCATCCACAGTGTTTAACATTTTTCTACACTTGTCAATTTGTTTCCTTCCCAGACTTCCCCCGCCACGCCCTGGCAGGTGCTGTTCCTGGCTGCCGAAGCACTGTGCCTTGCTGCATACATCTCCCGTGGTACAGAACATGGGTGGCATCCGGGGAAGGCCCCGGGCTTTGTTTACAAACAATACTGCCGACCTCATGCCACAGCCATGCCATGTTTCCCAAGACCCTGCAGGGCCAGCCCAGGGATGCCCTGTTTCCAGAAGGTCCTCACCACCCAGAGAGCCTCACTTCTTTCTCCTGCTTTTGTGGCATGTCACAGTTGGTGGACATCCCTGCTTGTAGAGGCACCTGTGTTTGCCCTGGAGCCTTGGTGTATCAATTCACTGCTGCTCTTTGGACCTTCTTTTGAGCCATTGGTCCATTTTGGGGGACCACCATAGTGGTGAAAATGGAAATGCCACACATACATATTGCTATGTGCCACCGGCGGCTGTGGCCCCTGCCCGGCCCGCAGGAGTGCTGCAGGCTCATATCTGTGGTCCGTGTGTGAGAGAGTTACCCCTGCCTTCCTTGATACTGCCACCCGCCCATGGCTACTTCCTAGGGGTCGACAGTCTGCAGCTGTCCCGGGTGGTCTTGGGACCCGTGGGGCACAGGCCTCTGTGGTTGCCTCATGGCTGATGTAAAAAACACACAGGGAGTTTGTAGCAGCCCCACCTCAGGGACCTCAGGGGGCCTGCCCAGCTCATGCATTGAGGGGGACAGTGGGAGCAGGGAGAAGGTAGGGCGGGGCTGGTGGTTATGACCAGTTCTGGGCTGTCTTCCTGACTGCCTTCCATTCTGGGCATCCCCCTCTCTGCTGGGCTCAGACATTTCCCCCAGTCTCCTCCACACTGGTCTGCCCCTGGGGTGGGGCCTGTCTATGGTGAGAGAAGCAAAAGATGAGTCCCCTCCCCTCTCTGAGCCTCGGTTTCCCCTCTCTGAAAGGTGCTGAGTGCTGGAGAGTCTGAGGTCCTGTCTAGATGGAATGTTCTTTGGATCCGTCAAGCCAGGAGTGGTTTGAACTCTGACTCTTTGGTTTGTCAGACCCTCTGCTCCTGGTGTTGACCCCGTACTCATGGTCCTCTTGGATTCAGGTTGGAAGACCCCAACTGGCCCGTCTAGTGGGAGGGGGCCCCAGTCTGGGAACTCTGGAGGGAGCTCTGAGCTTTTTGTTTTAATGATCACATGGGTACCACCACCCAAGCCTGGCCCTTCACGCTGGCAACACTCTCACTCCAGGACCTGACACCTGAGGGGTGTGGCAGGAACCAGAGGTGAGTTTACCCGTCACCTGGTGTCCACTGACTGAGGGCACCTGCAGGGCACCCCCGGGCCCTCTCCCAGGCTCACACCAGTGGTCAGGCCCTCAGCTGGAGGCTGACCCCCAGCTCTTTAGTTATGCCATCGCCTGCTCTGGTCCTTTTAGGAGTGTAGCTGGGGGTTATGAAAAAAGTAAGTGTACGTCTCCTCTGTTTCCTAGGCAAACTTTCATCAGCTCTTGCTCTCCTGGGCCAGGAGATACCATTTTTGGTCCGTTGCACCCTGAGGGGGCAGGGACGGTGCCCCAGGTGCCCCACCCAGTTGCCAGCCTGCACTGGAGTGACTCCCATCGCTCCTGCTGGTGCTTGAAGGGCAGAGCCCCGCGCCTGAACAGGAACCACAGAAAGAGAGATGGGGGAAGGGAGGAAAAAGGAGAGGAGAGGGAGGGAGGGAGGGAGAGAGGGAGGGAGAAGAAAGACGCCGTGTGAGCTCTGTGGGACTAACCTTGTTTGTTTTTTCTTTTTGATTTTACACCTGCTGCTTTGGGGGCTCTTGGAGGCCACCTGGGGAGCAGCCCCCACTCTGTGGGACCCCCACACCTCCCATAGCACCCAGGGCTTGGAGACAGACTTCAGGGCTTCCCAGGCCCCAGCTCCCACTCAGCTCTCCCGTACTCCAAGGAGGCAAAGTGAACAAAAGCAACCTGCCCAAAAGGGGAAAATAGAAAACTAAAGAACACGGTGCTGGGGAAGCAGACCCAGCGAGTTTCTGTGGGGAGATGGGCCCCCACAGTGAGGAGCTTCCTTGGGAAGCTGTCTAAGTTCAGGCAGGGCTGCCTCCCAGGCCCGGAAGAAGGTGGGGAAGGTGGGTGGAAATGGAGTTGGCTGGGCTACCACAGGGGGGACTAAGAACTGGCGTCTGGGCGGAGCACCAGGGAGGAGAGCAGCCACACAGCCTGGCTGGTAGAAGTCACTCGAGGTCAGAAATGCCCAAACAGGAAATGAGATGCAACTTGTAAAAGACATCAAAGGAAGTGGAAAAACATTCTTCTAGGATGTCAGGGAGAAGAGCTGAGTGGGGAAAATACTGGTCCTTTATTAGGGGAGGAGAGGAGAGGAGATAAGGCATGGCACTAGATAATGAAAATCCAGAGAGTCAGAGGCCAGAGTAGCAGTGAGTGCTTCCCTGGGGCCAGGGTCTCCAAGGAGCAGGCAGTTAGAGACTGGCCATCTCAGCCAGCTTCTCCAGCCCAGGGATGTGTGTCCCTCAAGGTGCACCCTGCAGGCTGCCAGCACAGGGCCAGCATTGCCAAAGACCTGGGAGAGAATGCATGCCTTTTCCCAGCTGAACCCGTGTGCCAGCACTTGCAGATACCAGAGAGCCCTATGCTGCCAAGGACTCATCCATGGAGCCCCCTCCATGGAGAGAGAAACAGTACATCCATCCAAGCCCAGCCCCCTCCATGGAGAGAAAGGCAGCATATCCAACCAACTGAAGAGAAGAGCTGACCTCAGCACCTTCATCCACAGCCAGGGGGTGCAGCCTCCTTCTTCTCAGTCGTGGCCCATCTCAGGTGCCCACCTGAGGTTGGCTGTCCGGAGCAGAGCCCTGTGCCCCAAGGTGAGCCTCCCTGCCGCATCTGGGCACACTAAAGATGCCAGTGCAGCCCTGTAGTAGCTTTTGACCTCTTCCTGCCCATCTGGACCACTGACCATCGCTTCCACCCTTTAAGGAGGGAGATTTGCAGCCACCGAAAATGTTTAAAATAACAACTGGGAGGTACAGCTGCATCAGATACCAGGAGGAATCAGCAGTCAGCCCCTCTCCCTTCTCCAAGGCCTGGATGCTGATGGATGTGTGCACTGGAAAAGATCTGCCCCATCTCCTCCAAGGGCCCCAGGTCCACGGAGGTGACCAGGGGCGTCAGGCTGACTGTATGATAAGGGGAAGTTGCTGCTGTGTGCACATGTAAGCATCAGGGTGAAAGGTGCCTGCTCAGGTCCCTGAAATTGTGTCCCTTCCTGCTGGAGGCCTCAGCTTTCCTCTGAAAGGGGATGCAGGTAGCAAGTGCAGGGGCCCTGGGCCTGGTGCCCAGGACATGGAGGGCTGCGGGTGGCAGGGACAGGCAGCGTGTCAGCCCCTACTTCGAGGGGCTGGCAAGTCCTGTGGTAGGCTGGGCCTTAGTTTAGCAAAATGGGGCAGAAGGGTGCAGTCCAGGGTGGAGGCCTGTTGCTTTTCTCAGATCCTGGGGGCAGCAGGGAGCCCAGTCTTTAAATAGCAGCATGAGTAGCCGCTGGGGTTCAGAAGTTCAAGAGTTTGGTTCAAGGGCAGCCTGCGTGAGCAGCCTGGGCCCCGCGCGCCGGAAACCCCGTGGGTGCGCGGGCGCCTAGCAGGAGCGACGTTGCGGGAGGACACTGGCCACCGAGGGGAAGGCCGCCCTGGTGCGTAGGCCTGTACCGAGGAGTAGTTGACGGGCTCCGAGGGCGCGGGCAGCTGCGGGGCCGCCAAGAGCACGGCGGGCACAGCCTCCCCCTCCGGGCCGCGGCCACTCGGCTCGCCGGTTCGCGGGGAGGGGTGGGAAGGCAGCTGGACGCGGCGGCGATTTATGGGCCTTTCAGGCGAGCAGGTGCCTCCTCGGGCCGCCCATTGTCTGGCCGGCCTCACAATGGGGCTGCTGCAGCCGCAGAGCTGGCCCCCGCCGCGGCCTGCACGGGCCGAGGCCCCGGTGCGGTGCGGGTCAGCAGTCTGTCCGCGCGCCGCGGTGCGGCCGTCCGCGAGTCCTCCGTGCGCCGGGCGGCGGGTTCCAGCGCCCATCCCTGCGCTCCGCCGGCCCGCCGCCCGCGGAACCCGCGCCCAGACGGCGCGCCCGCTCCTCCTGCGGGCCGTCGGGCACCGGCTCTGCCCGACTGGCACGGCCGCGCCGCTGCGTCCCGGGCGCACACACAGGGGCCCATTCTTCGCGGCTCCGCGCAACCATATGGCAAATCCGCGTCGACACAGCAGCCCCCCGCTCATTGAGGCGCAGAATGTCCCGCAACAGGGAACAATCACAACTCTGTTCGCGTCTATTATGGATGCGAACGGGCGAGAAAAAAAAAATCATTTAACTCCGAGAGATAGCCGGCTAATTACCAACCATATGTGAGCCCGGATTCAAAGCGATCCCGAGTTCATTCTGAATCGGGGCGACTTTATTAGGTATAGAAGACAGATGTCCGGACAGCACACGCATCATAGAAAATCGTGTCGGGGAGTTCTTGAAACGTCCGGGAGAGCTCTTTAAATATTAAAGACCCAGCCCTGCTGATGGGCTGGGGTCCTCTGGGAGCCCAGGGCCAGGAGCAGGACTTAGCAACAGACCGTGGCAGACGCTACCCTACCAGCCCAGGGAGGGGCCCCTCCGCCTCGCCGCCTCCCCTCGGTGCTCAGGGACTGCATCTCAGGTGCTGTGGGGGCCAGGGAGGCGCGAAAGGAGCTCAGCGATGGCCCGTCGTGTTTTATGGCGCCACTGAGGGCCAGGAGATGGGTCTGCTGGAGCTTCAAGTACCCTATTTGCCCCTGAAGAGGACCTAGAAGAAGCTGCCCTTGTGGGGGTCTTAGGTACAGTCCCAGCCAGAGCCCCGCTGTGCACATGGCAGGGCTTCCCTTGGAGTTTGTGAAGGAGTGAGTGAGTGAATGAATGAATTAGCAAGCAGCAGCCGATCCAACTCTGGAAATCCCGTGGGGGCAAAGGGGGTGGGAGTTGGGACAATAGCGGAGGAAAACACTCCTGATTTCTTTACAAGAAAATAGCCTCTGGCCATGAGCCCCCTTCTTTGAGGACAGGAGAAGAGAAAGCGCGTTAGAGAGAAAGAAAAAAAATCTTTCTCTGTTTTCCATGCAATGCAATTATGTTCCAGCTTTTTCTCCTTGTTATTCTTTTAAGCCAAATGTCTGAATAAAAGGATTATTCCTCCGTCCCCCACCCCTCCCAGGACTGTGGGGGCCACCGCTGGCTAGATTAACTGCCGCCCATGGCTTCCGCATTTCTTCTATGAAAATTAGTGAGGTCAGCTGCCATTCAATTGTTGCAGCATATATATTTGAAAATTTAAATATTTGAATCAAAGGAAAAAGGGGGATTTGCATTTCTGTGCAATGCAACAAGCGCGTTCCGTGAACACCGCACAATGGAGACGTTTCAATCGGAGTGAATTGTCTCCTCGCAGGAGGGTTCTGGATGAAGGCAGCCACTGCTTTCTCTTTTGTTTCTTCTGCTTTTGTTTTGTGTTGTGTTTTTCTTTCCTCTTACCCACTCCAATCCAGGAGGGCGTTTTCTGAAACTTGGTGACTGACTTCAGTTTTGAGGACATAAAGAAACAGGGAAAAACTCCCAAGAAACATTCACATCAGTGGCCTCTCTGGCACAAAAGCAAAATTTAATTGAACATGTGTGGGTGGAAAAACAGATATGGGGGACTCCCAGTGCCACTAGAATGGGCTAATCAGCTGACTCCAGCTGGACCGTATGAGGTTGTTAATGAAGCCCCTGGTGAGCAGGAGGGAGGCCCAGCGGTCCCTGCAGCCCCGGCCAGGCGTGGTCCTCAGGCAGGTCCGATTCTCCAGGGCACCAAGTCTCCCCAGACACCCAAGCCAGCCAGATCGAAACCCTCACTGTCCTCAGCTAGCATTAGGGGCACACAGCCATTGGCTCTGCCCATGACTTGTATCTTGGCCTTGGAACATGTTTTTTGGGGGCACTCCCCACTTCTGCAATGTGTCCCTAGGTGTTGGGACGATGCTTCTAAGAGAAACTAGCCAGGAGGCAGCCCAGTGCACTGAATCAGAAGAGCTCTTGGAGGTGGGTGTGGGTGTGGGTGTTGGAGGTCTGGAATGTGGTCTCTCTGTCCACCTTAGCTGCGTGGGTCTGGACAGGTATCTGCCACTCTGCCGAGTTGGGTTTGAGTGAACGCTGGGTGTATTAGTCTCTTTGGGCAGCTATAACAACGTCCCCCAGATAGGAGCTTAAACCGCATACACTGTCTCTCAGTCCTGGAGGTTGGAAAGCCGAAATTCAGGGGTGGGAAGGCCTGGCTCCCCCTGAGCCTTTCCTCTGGGCATGTGGATGCCATCTCCTCCCTGTGTCCTCACGTGGCCGTCCCTCTGTGTGTGTCTATGTCCTGACCTCTTCTTATAAAGATACCAGTTATATGGGATTGGGGCCACCCCCTGGCCTCATTTTACCTTGATCACCTCTTTAAAAACCTCAACCTCCAAACACAGTCACATTCTAAGATACTGGGGATTAGGACCCCTACAAAGGAATATTGGGGGACACAATTCAGTCCGTAACACTGTACCTCCAGCTAGTGATGCCTGTCCAGGCCTCTGCAGCCTGGGTCAGTGGAAGTGGGGGCTGGGCTCAGTGCCTGCTCCTGAAGCTGGGGGTTGGCTTGGTGTTTGAGGTTCATGACTAATGCAGGCTATGCGTCTCCTGCATTTCAGAATGGCCTTGAATGCCATCTGGGGTCCCTGTTCTTCCAGCTTACCCCCTGGACCAATATTCTCAGAGGATGGCAGTCCAGACAGATGCTGTCTCACCCGCTTGCCCCCAGCGCACACTGAGAACTGAGGCCTGAAGCTCCTTTAGAACCCAGCTCTGGTCCAGGGGTGCAGGGAAGAAAGGCCTAGCAGGGCCACCTTGAGGGCCCAAGTCCCTGCCTTGGGCCTCTGAGTGGCCACCCTGCTAGGCCCCATGCCCCGTGGAATCTGATCTCCTTGTTTCTGATTCTTGTGCCTGCTTCTGGCTTTCCTTTTTCTCTCTTACCACATCCCTGCTTTTTCTTCTCTTTCCCAAATCCGTCTCCCTGCACTCCTAAATCAAAACTCAGTGGAGGCTGAAACGTGGCCTAGATGCTGCAGCTCTGCAGGACGACCTGGGGCCGAGCCCTGACGTCAACATCCACGCTCGCCCCACCACTCGTTGCTGTGTGACCCACGCAGGTTTTTTGACCCCTCTCAGAAAAACCATGAAGCTGACAAGCAAAACGCTGACCTCTCCCGTGGGCAGAGCAAGAAGGAGCTAATGAAAATGTCTGAAAAAACACTCCAGG
This sequence comes from Smutsia gigantea, assembly GCA_032199065.1. Taxonomy (NCBI): domain Eukaryota; kingdom Metazoa; phylum Chordata; class Mammalia; order Pholidota; family Manidae; genus Smutsia; species Smutsia gigantea. The sequence goes on along the minus strand of JAVSCE010018555.1, from coordinate 66,282 downwards.
CATTTAAAAAATGTCACGTAATTGCAAAATAATAATGATAACAACAATATACTTTGGAATTTTGCTGGAACCGAGAGTTGGCCTGAGTGGAATTTGGCAGATGGGCCTGCCCTGGCCCCTGTCCAAGGGGTTTAGTTTCTGAGGCACCCCCAGGAATCTGCTCTGAGGTGGACCCCTGCACACGGCTGGGGCTAGGGCTGCCCCGCCAGCTGGCAGTGGGCTTCCAGCATTGCTGCCACAAGCCCTGGGTCACCTGGCTGGCAAACCAATGGTGCTTTTTATTTTTTTCAATTTCCAAAATGAAAATTGCCTTATAGTTCCCCCGATTGTAGAAATACCACATGTTCATTGTAAAAAAAAGGAAAACAACACAGAAATGTATCAAAAAGAGTAAAAGTTCCTCCAGATAGATTCTCCTATCTAGAGATAACCATGGACGGTAATTTGGGGCTCTGTATAATTTGGGGACCAATGTTTACTTTTTAGGTCCAAAGTACATATTTTAGTGCATACTTAAAGCATGAGAGTAAATAGATGTATACACACACATACATACACATATATTGTTTTAATTTCAAAATATTTAACCATGATGTGAGGTTGAAGAGACCCAATATGAGTGTGCTAAATGGATTAACAAACAAATGGTTTGGAAGAAAGATTTCAGGGCAGCAAGCTGGTGACTGTACCAAAGCTGGTTTACATCTTAGTAAGTGTGGTGGGAAAAGGCCAGATCTCCCCAGGCCACACGTTTTGGGAGACTCTGTTGTTGAAAACTGTCAGCACAAACAGGAGAAAATGCAACCGTGCAAATGCTCTAAAGAAGCCACACACGCATGCAGCCATGGCGACCAAAGCCATGGGGTCCCAGATGGCCAGGGAGGCCCAGGGCCAGGCTGTCCATCCGGGAGACCTTGCAGGGGTGGAGGGGAGCTCGGCTGACTAGGCCCAGCTCCATTCCCAGGAGGAAGATGGAAGCCTCTGGTTAATGAGGTGACTGCAGGGGGTCATGTTTATCTCAAATGGGTGTAAAAATCCTGGTTACACTGTTTCCTGGAAAGAAATGGAAGGGAAAGTCTGGGGGCACCTGTTATTTCCATATCGATAGGAAATGGTTTCCATCCACTGACCATGGAAACTTCCATGGCGCATCATGGCTGGGCATTGTCAATGATCTGCCCTGTCCATAGCGCGGCATAGATCCTGGGCTAGCAGGATGGGGTGTCAAGGCCTGAGTGTCAGCGGGAGGCCCGTGATGTCCCTCTGATGAGCTCTGAGTCCTGGCTGGAGTTACACCAGGCTCTGGGTTGGTGCTGGCCACACACAGGTGAAGGTGGTTGGAGGCTCCCCTGAGGAGCCAGGAGAGGGGAGTGCCCAGAGACTGTTGGAGGGGGTGCAGGCGGAGAAGGACTGGCAGGGAAAGTGCTCAGGGCAGAGGGCACCTTGGCCAGCTCCAGGACTGGGCTGGTGGCAGCTGGGCCAGATGACCGTGCCTGCTGACTTCAGACCTGGTCTATGGGTCATCCTGTCATGGTGTGTCAGTCCTTTGTCTGAGCAGATGACAAGAATATGAGGAACAAATGGATCCCTCTTCTTTCTAACGGCCGCTCTGGCTTGAGTTGTGTGTGGGGAACACGTATTGGGGGGGATATGGCCCTCCCCTGTGTCACATCTGGTGTGCGAGTCCACTGCCCACCAGTGCACAGGGGTTTGTGAGTCCATGGTCAGAATACTAAAGGTCACGGGACCTTCCCCATCATTCTGTCATTCATTCTGTCCAGATGCTCTCCCAAGCCCCCAGCGCCAGCTCTCCTGCACACTCTGCCCACCCCTACATGGCTGTGTGGTCAGGCCTGAGTCAGTTCTGGCACAGAACCACAGGTATAGGGAAAAGGAGGCCAAAGGTTCTTCCTCGCCCCCCTTCACTGGGGCCCAGAGCCTGGGTCGGGGGCCTCAACTCCTGCTGGGGCTGCAGACAGTGCAAGGAGACCTGGCAGACACCCAGAGGTTGTGCCCGCCTGGCATGCCCCATTTCTGTGTTCAGCCTGCCGTGGGCATCTGTGTTTGGCTTGAGACTGGGGAGGAGCCCCATGTTAAAGGAGGCGCCATGCCTGCCAGGACTTACCAGGCCGTCCCCCGAGGGCCTCCAGGCGCGGGCCCTGGTGGCGGGTGAGGGGGCCTGTCTGGGCAGGGGTCCCATGGCTGTCCTCCATCGCCGGGGCCACCCCTCCCCTGCCACCCCCACCGCGCGTCTGTTTGGAGAAGAAAGCGGGCCAATTTGTTTTCATTCAGAATCACTTAAGATCCCATTTTGGAGAAATGAAAAGAGAAAAGCGCGCTTCCCGCGCCCGGCCCGCTGGGTGCCCGCTCGTGCCCGGCGGCGCGCTGGGGGGATAGCACCCCTCCCCCGCCGCGGCCGCGCTCTGGCCCCGGGCAGCCGGCCTGCAGGCCCCCGCGGCCAGGCCGCGCTCATCTGCATGAAGCGCACACTCGCGGCCCATCTGCAAGGGCGTAATTAAACGCGGGGGGCGGGGGCGCCCAAAATTAGCATTTCCGCGGCCATCTGGCGCGAGGAGCAGGCGCGGCCGGACAAAGGGCGCCGGGCGAGGGGAGAGGCGAGTGTGCCGCGGCATTGACCTGCAAATGAGGCTTTGTCCGCGCATTAAAGCTGGCCGGACCCCCGACCCCGGCCCCAGCCCGCTCGCAGGCCCCGGCCCCTCGCGGCCCAGGCCGGGCACCCGGAGGCCTCCGGCCGGCCTGGGCCCTGCTCGGTCTGTGCAGGAGGCAGAACCAACCATCGCAGGCTGAGGTCCTCCGCCGGCCCGATCGCACCTCAGCGTCCAGGAGAGCCCTGGAAGCGGACTCCCAGCCGCTGCCCCACATCGCCCCACGGGCCGTTTGTTGCCCTAGGCATCGCCTGGGCAGGGCGTCGTGGCTGGGGGTGTGGGGTGTGGATAGGTGGGGGCACGAGTGGGAAATTTTACATTAGGGAAATACTAGAGAGGGGCCCACTGGGCACCTGCACACGTTTCTGTTTCTTCTCTTTGGTTTTTAATGCCCTAAATCTTTGAAAATGGTGACATGAAAGTGCATGTGCCTTGAAAGTCAGGAGGACTCTTTGGCAATGGTACTTTGCCGCTTAGCTTGGTGACCCGGGCTCCAGCAGCAGGCCAGCGCTCACAGTCACGAGGCTTTTTCTTCCCCTGCTCTGGCCCAAGCCCTTCGAGATTTCGGAGTGTCTGAGGGGGTGGCATTGGAACCCCAGGTGTCCTTGGTGCACAGCGCACGCCGCCTGGAGGCAGGAGCCCTGGAGACCGATGCTCCGTTGCTCGGCCATGTGACCCTCTAAAGTCCTCTGGACTTTTGGAAGTAGTGCTCAGACTCTGGGACACCCCCAAGGCAAGGGTGCAGTGCGAGGCACGGAGGAGGGTGTGTGGCTGTGTCTGGGCCACAGTTCCCCCAGGGAATGAATGGGGGGGTCTTAGCGACCTTGTTCAGGGTGATGTCCACCTGTGGTTCATCCTCTTCCCCTTCGGAGCACCAGCTCCTGGTATGTCTGAAGGGGCCATGGGGGTGAGGGAGCCCTGACCCGGCCTGAGATGACACTGAGGCTTCCTGGAGGAGGGAGGCCTGTGCTGAGCCTTGAGTGAGGCAGAGGGAGGGGCAGGAACCACTGCACATCCTGGGATCGGCTAGGTGGGCGTGGGGCCTGGGATTGTGTTCAGGGCATATGAGTGAGGATGCTGGGGTCACGAGCAGGGACTGGGTGCTAGGCTGTGAGTGCCAGATTGAGTCATGATTTTTGAGGGGCCCTCAAATAGCTCCCCTGAGTAGTGGCCAGAATGTCTGAAATCCTCCCAGAAATCAGGGCTCAGGTGAGATGTTCAGGTTTTCCTTCTGAGGTGCTAATATTGTTAGAAAAGAAAGCTGAAAGTTGAGGAGTCAATAACATGCTAGTGAAAAGTAGTTCTGCCAACTAATCTTGGAAACTGGTCCAGGGGCCAGTGTTTCACTGAGTGTCTTGGAGAGTGGTGTCATACTGGGAGGACATAGGCATTCAGAAGCTTGCTCTTGGACAGTAGCAGTGGAGGCAAAGGTCCGACCTGAGAGTCATGCGAACTTGGGTGGGACATCTCTCCACCCAGCCTGCATTTTCTCTGCGTAAATGGGACAGAGTAAGGCCCTCCTACTCTTAACCACAGCGGTGCTGGGAGATGCGGTACATGGGACGTGGTGGCACCGGGAACTCAGGTGTGTTTCGGAAGTGGGAATGAGGTCCATCAGTGTTAAGCATGTGAGATGCTGCGAAAAGCAAAGAGAAGACAGCCATGAGGCGGTGAGGGTGGTGCCCTGTCTGTGCTCAGGGCTGCTGTGCACGCCTCTTTCTCCTAGTCTCAGTGGGTCTGACATGGAGACGTGGCACAGAGAATTTAAGAAACCTCTTCTCCTGATGCTGTCTTCACAGTCATATGATATGGGATGTTGATTAAAAGGGTTTTGGGGTGGGTGGGTCTGGGGAGTGGGCTCACAGGTAGGGGGCTCTCGTCCATGGGGATGGGCCGCTGGAGTGGTGCGACTGGATAGCCGGTGCTGGGTGGGCCCCCCTCTCCTCTGTGGTTCCTGGAGAGCATGTCCCATCTCTAGGGCCTGTCCAAGCTGTTAACAAACTGTGGAGCCCAGTGCCCAATATTGTGAAGACCACTGCTCCCGGCTCCTGTCCTCGGGAGTTCACTGGTCCAGCCTGGGCCCCTGCAGATCAGTGTTTCCAAGGGCTCTGTCTAGTAAGCATCCCCTCTAAGACCCCCTGAAGGAGCATGGCCCTGTCTGGAGGGGGCCCAGCTGCAAAGAATGCAGACAATATCTGCGGTGGGTGCCAGAGGCTGTGAGGGGAGATACTGGCCCAGGGAGAAGGCTTCCTGGAGGAGGGGCCCCTTGCCCTGGGCTTTGGTAGCTGAGTAGGAGTTAACTTAATGAAGAAAGGGAGAAGGGGCCAGTTTGGAGGTGGGGCTGGCCAGCCAGTAGTGGTGGCTGGACGGAGCTGTTGCAGCTATGGGTGGGTGGGTGGGAGAACGGGGGCTGAGCTTGGACGTAGTCTTCTCCCACACGGGATTCAGTCGCTGCTGCCATGATGGGTTGGAGGCTATGTTCATGACTCCTGGCTACCGGACGCTCTTTTCACTGTGACCAATCAGGCAGAAGAGCTGAGTGACAGGAAGCTCGTGGCCCAGCCTTTGGAGAGCAGGACTTCTGAGCCCAGGGGCCAGGCCTGAGTCCCGGCTGGGGCCTGAGGCTTGAGGTGCTCATGGGGCAGTCTGGAAGAGGCCATGGAACTGGGTCCTGGCTGTGGAACCCAGGCATGCCCTGCACTGCTGTGGGCCTTGCTGCAGAGGGGGCCAGGACTGCAGTGGTGCCCCAGTCGCCTGAGCCCACCTCCATATTCCTCTCCTCCTGCCTGGCCCACAGCGGCCAGTCCAGCAGGAGACATGCCTGGGGCTGGGCCATGTCCCCCACTGCCTCTTTGGGATTCATGATGCAGGCTGTGCCCAGATGCAGAGGCTGGAGCCAGAGGTGGCTGGGGGGTGGTGATGAGAGACCATTTGGCCTGGTGGTCCCAGGACCCTGAGCCACTCTGTGGGAGGCTGGCCCTGCCGACCACCCACAAGCCGTTTCCTCCTCGCCTTTGCTCACTCTCTTCCGTCCACTGTCAAGGCCTCCACGGGCAGCTGCTCGGTCCTGCTCTCCCTCCAGGCCACTTGCTCCACTGTTCACTCAGAGGGGACCCCTGCTCAAGGCAAAGGGCAGGCCTGGGGGCTCAGACACACCCAGTTCCACCTGGCTCTGCTTTTCACCTGGGTAGGAACTTGGGCAGCTGGTTAAGTGCTCTGGTTTTGGGCCCCTCATCTGTAAAATGGAGGCAGGGAGACTTGTCTGAGATGTGCTAGGCCTGGGCAGGGGGACTGTCTCCCTTAAGGCTCAGCTTCGAAGATCCCCCGAGCCTACTCCACGCTGCCTGTTGTCTGGGAGGCCCTCGAGGTAGGGCAAGGTCTCTGCCACTTCTCCACCCACCCTCACACCTGTCCTGGGCACCCAGGCGGGGCATGTCCCAGCCCTCCTCCCTGGCTGTGGCCCCTGGGCAGGTTTGCATGTGGGGTGGAACTGGCTCAGGGAGGGCCCAGGTGTAGGAGGCGGCCTCCAGGTCGGCCTGGCCGTCTGGAGCTGAGACTGAATGGGCACTCTGTCACGCTGCCTGCGGCTGTCATCTGCCATGGGGATTCGGTTTCCTGGAGCTGGTGCCACTGCAGGTGGATTTTGCGAGGCCCGGTGACCTCACAGCCCGGAGCCTGGGTGTCTCTGAGCCAGACGGGGGCTGGCTGGGGGGAACGATGAGGCCTTTCCACAGGGGAACAGGGCCGAGCCAGCAGTGGGAAGGCAATCTGCCTGCACCCCGGGCCTCACTGGCTTGCTGGCAGTGAGAGGGCTGCTCGGGGCAGCTGTGCCAGGCCTTCGCAGGGCTCGAGGGAGGCTGGGCCAGACTCGTGCCGGGTAACTGAAGCTGCCTGGACATGCGTGGGGTCTTGTGGACCCCTTTCAGGGCACAGCTCTGTCTGCTTCACCTTGAGGCTGGCGGCAGGGGGCAGGTGGGTGGAGAGGAGTGTGTCAGTGGGCACTGGGGGCGGTAACTCAGGGTCTGCAGGAGGTGAGGGGGGGTTAGCTCTCCCTGATCATGTTGCAAGGGCAGAGGTGCTCCGGGTGGTGGGGGACTTGGGACTCAGGAATTTGGGGTCAGACAGGCACACCCACGTGCTGCGTGCCTCACCTCTGGGGCCCTTGCTTCCATCCCCTGACTGGAGGCCATTATTGGAAGTGTTTCCAGCTGCCACTTAGTAATTTGTTCATTTATTCACAGTGCCCACTGGGGTGTGCCCACCTGGCCACCTGGAAGCAGAGACCATCAGTACCAGGGGCAGGGTCGGAGGGCAGTGCCTGGGCCTTGGACCTTCCGGGGAGGTGTCCTCTGAGCTGCGGGTGCTCCCTGCAAGCTTGAAGGGTCTTTCTGGAGTGTCAGGGCCACCTGGCTCTATGGGGTGATGAGGAGCAGAACCAGGGCTGTGGGCACAGCTCTGGGAGAGCTATTTTGGTCCAGTGTTGTGTGTGGGTGTCTGCAGTTTGGCCCTTGATGGCCACACCCTAGAAGCAAGTGAATGTCCATTTGTGGGGGATGCTGAACGTGGTTAGAGCAGGTACAATGGAGAAACTATGCAGAGAGAAGAAGGGGGAGTCCCCTACAGGTAGGCTCCTTAGTGCCTGCACGGAAGAGGGGCCAGTGGCCATGGGTGAACTTGAGCATAGGGAGCTACACTGCCCACCTCTGCTGCTAACCTCCTGGAAGGCAGAGGGGGTCGGGGGGCGGGGAATGGTCCTGTGTTTTTCCAGCCCATGGCCTTGGGGGACTTTGGAAACACACAGTGAGACTGTTCTTATGTCTATACCTTGAAAAATAATCAAAGGAAGAAGAGCAAGGTCTGAAAATCCTGACTGATGGGGACTATGGGTCTGAAGAGTCTCCAGAGAACATGCTGGAAACTCCTACTGCATGCACCTCATCGCCATACTCACAGGGGGTAGGACACGGTCTCACCCATTTGACTGATGGGGAAGTGGAGACACTGAGGGGTTGGGTTCCTGGCCCCAATTCACAGGTTTCAGAAACGCTGACCACCTCCCCTCCCCCAGTGCATGACTCCCTGAACCTCAGTTTCCCTTCCTGTAAGCGGCAGTTCCAGTGCAGTGCCCGTGGAGGCTTTGGAGGGGCTGTCCACCAGGCCTCCTCCTGGAGGAGCCTTAATGAGCTGTCTCCTGAACAGGCCAGTGCCAGGTCACTCTGGGCCCTGGGGATGCGGCAGAGGCCCCAACAGGTCCTGCTTGGGGTTAAAAAAGGAGTGGCAGGTGGGGCAGGCGCCCCAAGGCCCCCATACTGCAGGGCCCCCCAGTCGAGTGGGAGGCCCAAGGCGACTGTCTGCAGGCTTTGCTCCCTCGTCAAAGTCCTTATGATGTGGTCCTGTGGACGGGAGATGGGATTTGATTCAGACCTTTTGAAAGTACTTAATGACATCACCCCATCCCCACAACCTGCTCTAGAAAGCTTCTCGCTCTGGGGGGGCCTCCCGCCGGCCCAGGACAGGCCCTTCATCAAGGCCCTGCTGTGGCCCCTGGCCTGCCGGGGGCCCAGCCCCACCATGGTCAGGGCTTCTGCATCTCCACCCACAAGCGCCTGGGGAGCCCTACCCCGGGGCCAGGGCCTCTCCCAGCACGAGCCTCCTCTCCCTGAGCCTGGCCATCCGTCTCCGACCTGTCACTCTCCGTGTCCTTGGCAGAGGGGCTGGGGCCCAGCCGTCTCGGGAGTGGGCTGAGGGCACAGCTGGGGGTGAGGGCTCCCTGGGTGTCACCCCGAGGCCCCTTGGGCAGACCCTCCGGGCCTGGGGGGCTGTGCTGAGACGGGGCTGAGGCTGCTTAGGGGCATCCCAGGAGCGGATGCTCAGGCCTCTGGCACTGGGGCATCGTGCCCTTGCCGTGGAGGGCTGCTCATCCCCCTGGCCCCCAGGCCTCTGTTGGCTTCCCTGGAGACCTGAGTGGAGAAGGCCAAGGCCCTGCCCCATGGTGTCACCCGTGCTGGGCCAGGCACTGCCCTGCAGCTATGCTGTTCAGCGTCGATTTGCTAATGAGACTTTTATCTCAGGGTCAGTTCTGTTCCAGCTGTCTATAGAGACAGCGCTGGGCTAAGGAGAACAGTTAACTTAACCCTGAGCTCAGTGTGTTCTGTCATTTGCCCTTGATCATAAGGCTGCTGTGGGTTTTGTCCTGTCTTCTCTTATGCTGACAGCCCTGCCAGCAGCTCTGTGAAGCTGGGGATGCAGTAACCAACTGAAGCTCAGACAGGCTGGGGCCTTTACCCAGGGACACACAGCAAGAAAGGGGCTAAGCCAAGCTGGGAACAAAAGGCTCCCTGGCTTCTAGCTTCAGTTCCTCCTATACCCCACGGCTTTTTCCTCCATTCCCAGCAAAGGCCGTTCTTGTACCGTGTGTGTGTGTGTAGGGGTAGCAGTGCAGAGGGATGAAGCTAAGAAACAGAAGGAGTTCAGTGGGGTTCAGCAGATTGAATTGGTGGTCAGGCTTGGAATAATTTATTGAGGGTCCAACAGGAAGGCTGGAATTTTCCTGCACGGCAGGCACAATGGCAGCTTTTTGGAACCAGTGGGAATGCCCTGATGGACCACCTGGCACTTGGCTGCATCGAACAGGCATAGTGCTTCCTGGCTTTGGCGCTCGTGGACCAGCGAAGGAGCTATGGTCACACTACGTGGGAATGTTCTGCATCTTTTCCTTGATCTGGCCTCTCCAGTCCCACGATCTAATGCAAGAAGGCCAGCTCTTTGTTTTAGCCAGTCCATCCCTCCCTGCCCCCTGGCTTCCTGACTCAGCAACAGACGTCTCCGGAAGTCCAGTTTCTCCTCTGAAGCTTTTCCAACGCAAATTTACACACGTGGGGCCAGCCCTGCCTCAGCCTCGGCTTCCCCACTGGCACCAGATGGGGAGGACCCACATGCCCTAAGGTCCCTCTGCTCTCAGCATCTCTGTGCTTCAGTGCGATCCGTGCACCCCACGAGTACCCCCATCAGCCCCTCACCCACCCTGGGGCAGTGGGTCGGGCAGGAAAATGAGTTGGCTGGCGTGATTGATTCCGGCAGCCTGTGCCTCCTGCTTTGATGTTGCTCGGAAAGATCACACACGTCCTACAGGCTGGAAACCCAGAGAGAGTTTCACAGAGTGGGACGTGGAAGGGCTGGGCGCAAGGGGAGGGGGTGGCAGGCTCCCAGAATCATGGGCAGGTGGGAGCCACTGCAGTGTCCACGTGACAAGCTTTGCCTCCATCTCGACACTCCCGCCCCGCAGCCTGGGTCTACAGCTGGTGTGCCAGGCCCATGACGAGCTCCAGGATGGATCCTGCCTCTCTGCGCTTCTCAGACTGCAGGGTCAGTGCCCCAACTCCTGGGAATGGGCAAGGGACAGGATGGGTGTGGTTCTGGGATTTTAAGGCTGGCCTGCACCGCCCCCCCCCACCCCGGTGCCATGGAACAGGCTCGGGACGAGGTCTGCAGGGCAGGACGGGAGGGGGGCCGAGCATTCTCTGGTGTCCAGTCTGCGGTGGGCCCAGCTCCTCACCTCCACCTTCTGCCCTGCTAAGGTGCTTTGGGTGCTGGGTGCTGTGGAAGGGGATGGGAGTGCAGGGGTCCCATGCATTTTCCTGGCACCTCCAGTGCCTCAGGGGTGCTGAGGCGAGGGTCACATGACAGAACCAGGACCAGGAGGTCACAGAGGGACCTGCTGGGAGAGAAGGACCTGGGGCTTAGAGCGAACCCTCGCCCCCTGCCACACAGCCAGTGTCTGAGGTGGTGGGATGCTGCTCTGGCCTCGGGCAGGGTGGGGATGGGGCAGGGTGGCGTCCAGGAGGCTGGTGGCTAGGTTTTTAGAGAACACCCTTCTTCAGTGACGAGAGCCCACAGCTCACCCTCTGCCTCGGCCTGGTCTGCTGGAGCTGGAGGCAGCTTCCCACTGGCCAGCTGGTGAGGCTTGAAGCTGCCTGCTCATGGGCTCCTATGCTGCCTGACCCTGGGTCCTCTCTGCCTCCTGCCAGTGTTACAATGCATAATGGAGTTGGAAAGGGCCCTGGTCCCTGGCTCCCAGCATTCAGAGGTCACTGGAAATGGAAGCTCTGTGTGTCCAGCTCTGGCTGCCCCAAACATGCTGTAGGCCTGGCTGCCCAGGACCTGGGCTGACCTGGGTCAGGTCCAACCTCCTCCCTAGCTCCCCAGCCCTCCAGGGCCACATGGAGAGGCCAAAATCCAAGAGTGGACATTGGCCATTGGGGACTGAGAAAGGTGAGGCGGAGATCCCCTTTCAGATGCCCAGGGAGCCAGGTGGGTCTAGGGCCCAGAGGCAGTCCTGGGAGGAAACCAGGAGTGTTGGCAGAGGTAGGTTTCAGGTAAGCTAGGAAGGGGTCCCCAGACCGGGGACTGGTGCTTGCTAGGAAGGGAGGTCCCCGTCCTGCAGGTGACCCAGCAGATCCCCATGGAGTAGACCCTGACTGGGGCTGTTTGTGGGGCTGTCCCAGGGGCCCTGGGCCACATCTGTCTTTCACCATCCTCACCCCCACCGCAGATTTCCAACCACCTCCTGTCCTCAGGACACAGGGTGGGGAACTCCCCTGCCCTGAATCCATCTGACACACTGCCTGTGGTGCCCTGCCCAGTCCCTCCATGGCTGCAGCGCCTACAGCTCTGGCACATTTTATTTGATAATTTAATGGGAGCTTCTGAGCACCCAGTAGGGCCAGGCTGTCCTGGGCTCTGGCATTCCCTTGGGGCCTAAAGGGCCCAGCCCAGCCCCTTCTCCAGTGGTGGGCCAGTGAGCCTGGCTCCTGACTCCAGCCCAGTTGGGGAGGCTGCCTGCCAACGTGGTCCTGAGCAGGGAAAGCGCTTGGAGCCTGACACAGGGATGTCATGAGGAGGTGGGCCTGGCTGGAGACTCGGGGGCTCATGGTAAGAGATGCCACTGGTGGTAGGCAGGGCCTGGGCGAGGGCCTGCTTGGGTGCAAGATGGCAAGTGGCCAGCTTGGGCATCTCCTGGGCCGTGGCTGCCTTCATTAAGCACCTACTGTGTGCCAGCTGTGGGCCCAGAGCTTACACGTCTCATCTCCGTCAGCCCCTACCCAGGCCCCTTAGCAGGGCACTCCTGTTGCCCACCGCACAGATGGTACAAGACTGGCCTGCCCTTCCCCTCTCAGTCCCTGGCCCAAATACTGAGGGAAACTCAGGCTGGGCCAACGCTGGCCTCAGAGACTGGTCCCCATGGCCAAGCTGAGTGTCTATGGCGTGCCTCCTGGCTCCAGGTGGCACGCCAATGGGGGAGGGGGATGTGGGCAGAGGAGGTGGGTGCCCCAGCAAGGCAGTCCCCTAGCACCACACGCTGTTTTCCCAGCAGATGCTCCTAGCACCCACTGGACACACAGGACCTCGAACAGGGTGCCCAATCTGGAGACAAAGGCTGGGCGCTGTGGACAAATACTCATGGACATTGCGAGTGGCAAGCAGCCAGGCAGCCATGGCGAGGCCCACAGAGGGGCTGGGGGAGGGGCCGTGAATGGGCCTGGGCTGCACATGCCACTGTTGCCCAGGCGACGGCCCTCTCCCGGAGAGGTCTGCTGGGCCATTGTCCGGGGCACACAGGACGTGTCATACACCAGATGGCCGTGTGCTGTCTAAGTCAGTTATCAGGGGACAGAGTGAAGGAATGCGGCCGGCGCGGTGGGCCGGGGCGCCATCTGTTCCCTCAGACTGCGGGCACCGGGTGGGCATTGAGTGCCTGGCCAGCCGGGCCCAGCCTCCACCGTGGGCTTTAATTAGCTAATTCCATAATTGGGCTTTATTTCAGGTAAATTGCATTTCACACCCGAGAGGGCTGCAATGGCCCGTCCAGGAGCAAAGCGCTCAGGCACTTTGTGCGCAGTTGATAATACGGAAAACAAAGCCAGGCTGGGTGCAGGGGCCGCGCCCTGCCCAGAGGGGCACTCCTCCGTGCACTGCTTGGAGGGGGTGCAGGCTGGGGTGCCCGTCAGCGGGGGGCCAGGGGCCTGGGGCGCTGTGGCAGACCCTGCTCTCCAGCCAGCAGCTTCCTGGGGTTTCCGCAAATATTTACCCAACAAGGAAACAACAGCTTTTGCCTTTCCAGTAATTGTTGCTCCCGCCCCTCCCCGACGGGCGCAGGCTGGGGAGGCCCAGGCTGCCCCTTCCCCCCACAGGCCAGTGCCCGTCAGGCCAGCCGCCAAGTCCCACGGGCAGGAGCCAGGGCAGGGCTCTGGGGAGTCCCTGGGAGCTGCGGACCCAGAGGGGCCAAATGGGACCCAGGGTCCTCCCCTCCCACAGGGGCCCCAGCTGCCATCCCATGTGGAAACTTGGACTCTGTGTCCTGATAGTGGCCTCCTGCTGTTTTTGGTGGCTTTGGGGCACCCTGTCCTTGAAATCTTGGATGCCCCCAGACCTGATGGCTTGGGAATTTGGGGTGGGCTCTGTAAGGAGGACAGGACAGGGAAGCAGTCCTGGAGGGTGTAGAAACAGCCCAAAGATGTACAGTAGACCCACCCCCAGCCCTGCTGAGCCGGTCTGCCTGGGAGCTGGAGTGGAGCGTGAACAGAGGTGCCAGGCAGAGCCCACAGGTGCCCACAAGGCAGGGTGAGGCGGGCCGGCCCCAACCTGACCTATGTGTCCAGTCTGTTGGGAGCTAGACGGGCCTGAGGGAGCACTGGGGTAATGATGGGGAAATCGAGGCCGGCAGGGGCAGGCACGCCTGTGTGGGGTCCCCAGAACACCACAGCCATGCAGGGTCCAGTCTGCGCTCCTCTAGCTCCTTGGGGGTCCTCATGGGACGAGGGCCGACCCGGCTTGAGAGAGGCAGATGGGGCCCAAGGGTGTCCCCTACGGTGGCTACCCAGGGGTGCAGGCTGTCGCCCCAGCACCCACAGCCCAACCAGGCCAGGCCCTGGAAAGGTGCCCACCTGCCTCAGGGGCTCTGGGGCTGCTGGGAGAAGGGTAGTGACCACATCTTGACCATATCAGGTAGCCAGGGCCACCGCAGGGGGAAACGCTGGGGCCGCCAGAGCCCAGATCAGGAGGATCAAGGTGGGCTGCAGCCTCTGACAGGATCCCTGGCTCCCTCTTCTGTGAGGCAGACCATGAGCTCCTGTTCAGGACTGCAGGGCTCCTGTCCACGGGGGAGGTCTTGGAGGGCTGGGCCGGGGGGCAGGGGGCACAGGTGCCCATGGGCAGCAGTGGGAGGTGGGCAGGGGAGGGCAGGGTCCCCATGGCCTAGGAAGCAAGAGTGGAGTTGGCCTTTGGGATGTGGGCCCAGAGGACAGGATCCCTGAGCTTCTCCCTCTGCCGGTATCTGGAGGCCAAGGACCCTACCTGCTCACTCCTGCCTCCTCAGGGAGTCACAACGTCCCCCCTAGAGTGGGCAGCTTCTTAAGAGGTGCGATCAGGGAGGGCTTCCTGCAGGAGGGGACTGTGAGCTGGGTCACAGACCCAGGAAGTGACTTCAGCAGTTGGAGGGGCGTCATGAAGAACATTCCTGCAAAGGCACCACCAAGGGCCGAGCCCCACCGGGAGGGTGATGGAGCCGCCTGCAGTGCTGCTAGGGGGTGAGGACAGGGGATGGCCCTGCCTCAAGGAGCGCCTGGGTCCAGGGGAGACCTCATACCCAGACACACCCAGGCCACCAAGCTGAGAGGCTCCCGGGCCCCCTCTGCTTGCTGGACGGGCAGAGCCAGAGGCAGTGACAAGGGGGGCCGCTGGCAGGAGCACAAAGATGACGGCTCCCCAGGAATCACCCTGGGAGCAGTGCACAGACCGGTCCCGTGACTCCACATTTATTAGGGAAAGCCAGCACAATTACGGGTCAAAATCACACTATGAAACTCATTAAAACACAGATTCCAAATCAACACAAAGTATTCTGATTTCCATGATATGTAACACCCAGGAGGGGCCTCTGTCCTGTGTAGGGACTGTGACCTTATGCTCCCCCATGGCTCAGCCGCTGGCCAGGAGAGGTGACAGCTGTGTGGCTGTCCAGCTGTTTGGACTGGGGCAGGAGGCTGGAGGCAGGGGCCGCACGCAGGGCACGACTGGGGGCCTCCTCTTCTCTCTAGAATGGATAGGAGAAGCTGTCAGTCCAAAGTGGGGCTGCCCGTCTACCCTTAGTGAAGTGCTCTGGGGACAGTGGTGGGCCTGTCCCTCATGCTGGAAGCAGTGGCCTCAGGATCAGCTCTGCCTCAGCCCCAGAAACTGAGTCAGCGTCTGGAGAGGGAGGGAGCGAGGCCCAGGCCTGGGCCCTCTGCGTGGGCCTTGTGGGCCGTGACTGTGGCCTCCCTTCTGTGACATGGGCTGGGCCTGTCCCGTCCTGCCTGCCTTTCTCCTGGGTCCACCTGGGCCTGGATGGGAGGCTGAGGGAGGGGTGTCAGCAGACCCTGTTGAGGCTGTCTGTCTGTCTCCCCTCAGGAAGCCCCCTGGGGACTACCAGGGTGGGCTAACGTGCACCTGTGTGACTTGCCGGCCATACATGGGACTGACCAAGTGCTTGGGAAGCCCATCCCTTGGCAGGGCTAGTCTGATCCCCTGCCACTGTGTCCCAATCACCATGCAAGTGATGTGGGGTCTCACAGTCTCAGAGCTGAGGGGGACCCCACACCAGCCAAGTTCTAGTACCCACTGGCCGGGAAGAGGCAGCCTTTGCAGAGCCCATGCCTAGACTCGCGGGGCAGCATGGCCCCCAGGATGTCTGGGCCTGGGAGAGAGGGGCTGCTGTCTTAGGCCTTCGAGCAGGTGGCCGGTGGCCCAGTGGTTACCCCTGCCTAGTGGGAGGTGGTGTCGGCCGGGGGGCTGGGCTTCTCCAGCCTTGCCACTCAGGCCCTGGGCCCCAAGCCCCCATCAGGACCCCTCGTCGGGGTCCCTTCGGGGCACGGTCAGCTGTTCATAGGTGGGCAGGGCACTGCTGGGCAGGAAGAGCTCAGGGCTGATGGAACTGCCGCTGCAGGGCTGGGCCACTTGGGCCCTGCCCCCACTGGGGGGGTGGCCACCAGGGGGGTCGCTCTGGTGCAAGGAGAGCAACTGGTGAAGCATCTCTGTGATGAGTACCAGCCTCTGGTCCAGCTGTGTCACCTGTGGGGACGAGAGCAGAGAAGGGTCGGTTGGCAGGGGGGCAGCAAGGTGTGTGATGGGCAGACCCTGGGCTCCCGGGGGTGGCAGGGGCCTGGGCCCGAGTGCTTCTGTGTCCCGGCAGGTGCCCGCATCTCGGTCATGACTGAGAATGTGTGCATGTGTGTCTGTGGGTGTACGCAGCCCCATCTCAGACACATGGAGAGTGCCCCCTGCAGCCCTCACCCAAGGGGCAGATTCCTTCCCCGCCTGCCCATACCTCCTGCCTCAACAGAGCCAGTAAATCTGAACCCCATCTACACCAAGACCCCAGGACTTGGGCGGCCAGGGCCCTAAGGTGTTCTCTCCGGGCACATGGCCCCACTGTCCTGCAGTGGGCACAGAGGTTGCCCGTGGTGAGCAAGGCGGGGCTGCCCTGTGAAGTCGGAGGGAATGGAGGCAGGCTGGGTCTGGGACAGCAGGTGCTCAGTGGAGGCTACTGGGTGACCAAGAGGGGAAGGGGCTGAAGTGAGCCCAGAACTGGGGTTGGGTGAAGCAGGGGCTGGCCCCGAGGCAGGTCAGAGCAGAGAAGGGTGTCTGGGTGGGCCCTGGATTTGGTGCTGAGAGGCCCACTTCACCAGGGAGGTGCAGAGCCAGAGTGGAGGGTCTAAATCTGGCATGAGCCAGGGTCCATGGAGGAGGCACAGCTCAGCCTGGGGCCTGCAGTGCCCTTGGGGGCCATACCCCCAGGTGCTGTCAGAGACGGACGGACCCTTCTCCTGTCTGGGGTACTGGAGCCCAGGTCCTTGAGGTCATGGGGAGAGTGTGCTTTGCGGCAGAAGCACGAAATTGCTGAGCCCAGCGCCCAGTGCAGGCAGCGAGGACTGTCATATCCATCTGCCTGGACACACCCATGGTGCGGGGCATCAGGGCCCGGGCCCCCTGTACCCCTGCTGGCCTTGGCATTCCTCCACAGGCCCGGGCAGAGCTGCGTGCTGCCTGGTGGGACAGGCAGGGGACAGACGCTATGGGTGAAGGGACCACAAACCCTGTGTGTGTGGAGGCCCAGGCCCACCTCAGAGTGGGAGGACTCACAACACCCCCCCATCCCTGCCACCATGGCCGCTGAGCTGAGGGGAGGCGGGGAATGGCTGTGTGGGGATGAAATGAGAGGACTGGTCTCTTCTGAGGAGCCAGGGGATGAGACCTAAGCCAGGGGACCTCCCTGAAGCTGAGACCCTGGAGTGGGCGGAAAGGCAGACGGCCTGTGCCAGCAGCGCTGCCTCTTGTCAGAATGCTGCCTGTGAGGGGCTGTGCCCTTCCCAGATGCCTCTGTAGTGCTGAGGCCACATGCAGTCGGCCTTCTTGGATGGCTGTGGGTCTGAGACCCGCCTGCCCCAGGCCTGGGGACAGCTGCCCGTCAGAGGTCCCACTGCCCAGGCCAGAGGGGCCTATCTCCTGTTTTCCCAGACAGATCTGAGGCAGGAGCCCAGGCTACAGAGGGGAAGTGTTGCTGGTTTCTCTAGTGGGAGTGGGGCCTGGGGCCACCCACTCAGCTCCCCCACCTCCCCCTGCACACCTTCCCGGCCTGCCTGACACCCTAGGTCCTCTGCAGAGCTGTTTGGAGACCACCGAGGCCTGCAACCCACTCTACAGATGCAGACCCTGAGGCCCCCCCATGGAGAAGGGCCTTGCTCAGGGTCACTGGTTGGAGCCCTGTGTCTCTCACCTCACCCCTGCAGCCCCCCACCCCCAAGTTCCATTCTGGGCGGAAATGGTGCTGGGCAGGGCGGGTGTCAGGGCTGGAAGCTCTGCGGAGGAGACTCCTGAGCTCAGAAGGCTGGAAGCAAGGTGGGTTGGGACACAGGAGGGAGAGTTGCTTGTCACACCCAAGTCCCATCCCTTTCCCTGGCCCAAGACCTCTGGGGCTCTGGCTGCCACAGGACCAGTCTCCTGAGTCCCACTGCCCTGGGGGGACTTGGGGAGGTCGCCGGGACTTCGGGGTCCACTTGGCTCACGGGGTGCCAAGAGGGTAGCTTTGAATGTGGCAGGTCCATGCATGGCTTAACTGTGCAGGCCGGCTTAGGTATCGATTGGTAGCAAAGTGCCGGATGTGTTACAGAAGAAAATTTGTGGTTTCATAAATTTTCACTTTACGGCACTTGAACATCTGTTGAAACCCCCAGATGTGCAAGCGGGCATGGAAGCCTTTAAAAGGTATTCTTGGGAGAAAAGGAATTGGAAGCATGTTTGGGATTCAGGAAGGGGTGGGGGCTGCTGTGGTCAAGCCCTGTGGGGCCCTCTCTGTCCCCCACACCCTGAGCTAGGTCCCCTCCTGGAGCTTTGTGTCTGGCCTTGGTGCCACCCACCCCACCCACCCCAGGGCTGCCGGTGCCCAGCTGCTGGCTCTGAGCTCTGAGGTTGCCCTGCACGGCCTAGCCCCCAGGCCCATCATGGCCTCTGCCCAGCGCATGTGGGCCTTTGTCCTCCTTAATGGCTGATTGCATCCCCCGTGGTGTAAAGGGAGCCACGCTCAGGCTGGTCTGGGCAGCAGGGTCAGACCCCCATGCTGAGACAGGATGGGACAATACACTGTCCTCTCTAGTGAGTCCTTGGCAGGTTCTCAAGGATGGTGAGATGCTGTGTAAGGGCCTGCACGGGCTGTGTGTGCGTGACATGCGTGGGACACTCCTCTCTGGCTGGGGCATTGGGGTGGTCCCCCCTTTGCCAGGCCTGTGCACAGACCCACTAACCTCGCTGCCCCGAGAGCCCTGGCCCAGGCTCCTCCGTGGCCTTGGGCACTGCTCCATCACTTCTCAGAGAGATGGTTCCTGCCACCCCCTTCCCACGTCCCTCCTTCTCCACGTGGGGCACGATGGGCCTGGATCTTGCTTATGTATTTGATCAAGACGCCCGATGAGCCCCTAAGTCGGCTGGAGGCAGCGGCTCTGGCCACACCCCAGCTGCAGAGAGTGGGGGCCGACCGCACAGGTGTCTGGGGAGGTGACCTTCCCCAGGAGCTGCTGGGGGGATCAGATTGAGGGATCTCAGATCTTGTCGTTATTTGCAGTTTGATGTGACTAAAAGCTCAAGGTCAGCGAATGCCCCTGTTGCTGCCTTAACTGGAAGAGGAAAAGTCACGAGACTGAGAGCTGGCGACTGGGCCCCTGGCAGCAGGTTCCCCTGTGATGTGATTAGGAATTTGTTTTCCAAAGAAAATCTTGAAAAAGCATCTTTGAAGGGAAATTTTTGCAGAACTGGCTTGGCCTTGCTCCCAACTCTGGACCTGCTGACGGCCCTGGCCTCATGGGTACCTCAGGCTGTCTCGGTCAAGCTGGCCTCAAAAGGGGGTACACCGAGGCTTGGGGACCGAGGGGAGGGAGCCCCTGCCCTGGAGGACAGCTTGTGGCATCCCTGGGGCCCTGTTGGTCAGCATTTAAAGGCCTCCAGTCCCAGGACCCGGCTTGGAGGGACAGCAGGGAGCGAGTCCAGGAGGGGCCCTGGGCCTGCCGTCCTCCTAGCACCCGCTTTGGCCCACCCAGTAGGGAGCCCGGTGCTGGAGAGCTCTGGGCAGAAGCCCACCTCCTCCACCCAGGGCCCCAGCCGCTCCTCCTAACTGCAGAGTTCAGGAGAAGTCCCAGCACAGCGGGGACCCAAGGCCTGAGGAATGAATTCTGGTTGTCGCCCTACCCGTGGAAGAGCCTGGCTATGTGCTGGCCACACCTAGGGGGCCTTGCCTGGCCTCACCGGCCACAGCCTTGGACGTCGGGACCTCCTGAACACAAGAGGACATAGTCTGAGAGGCGACACCACCACCCCAGGCTGCTTGGTTGCTGAACGGGTTATGGGAGGGGTTCTGGGTGCCTGGGGCTGCTGGGGTTTCCATCTCTGCAGCATGCCCGTCCTTGCCCTGCCCCCGTGGGCCCGGCCCTCACTCTGGGAGCCATAGCCTGGTCAGAGGGTGAGGGCCACTGGGACCTATGACCCCCCCACAAGCCCTCCAGCACAGGCAGGTGGTGCTAGCACCCACACCACTGAGGAACCACGAAGGGAGAGGCACCGGCTCCGCTGCCTGTGGGCCTAGCACTCCGCTGCCTCGGGGCAGGAGGAGGCACCCTGATGTGACAGGGCCCTGGGCTCAGGCCAGGGACACACCAGGACTGGCACGTTTGGCCCTGACCCGCGCTCCGGCTTGAACGCAGACTAGGAACGTGCCGTCCCACACCTCTGTTTAGGCCTCTCCACCTCTCTGCGCCCTCCACAGCTCTCCTCACCTCAGAAGAAGGCCCCACATCTCAGCAGCACGCCCCATATTCTACCCATCAGCAGAGCCCAGGAGACCCCTCCCACTTGTCCACGGCCGCCCCCAGGCCAGGCTGCCATCCTCTCTGGCCAGGGTTGGTGCAGTAGCCTGCCAGCCAGCTTCCCCCCACGAGGATATGATGGTCCTTTCCAAACACAAAGCAGATCATGCCACTGCTCTGCTCACCCCATCCTGAGCTCCCATCTCACTCCCAGGAGAAACTCCAGGCCCTCCTGTGGCCCCCAGACATATCCCTCTTTGTTCTCTGGCCTCCTCTCCTTCCCTCCTTGCTCACTCTGCTCCGGGCCTCTGCTGGTCCTCAGACACGGCGCCCTTTGTCCCTGCCACTCCTGCTGCCTGCCCAGCCTCCTCCCACCCTCAGGTCTCAGCAGCCTCACTGACCTGAGGCCATGGCCTCCACTACCCTGAAGAGCCTGTGCTTTCTCCAAGGCACCTGGTATGTGGCTGTATCTGCTCGGTCCTTAGCTGTTTCTCTCACTAGAACCAGATTCCATGAGCCCTGTTTCTTTGCCCACCGTGCCAGTGCTGGAGGGGCCCAGTTAATGTCTGTGGAAAGAATGCAGTGGGTAGGACATCGCCTAGCTCCTCGACTCAGAGCCCCTGGGGGACCATCCAGCGGGAGGGGGTGTGGGTGCCTTTCTCCCGGGGGCAAACTGCCCCAGGAGGTCCCTGGCCCAGGGGCAGCCCAGGCCCAGCCCCAGGTCTGCACTAGCCTGCAGGCCCTGCCCCTGGCGGCTCCGCAGGGCCTGGGAAAGCCCCTCCCCTGGCGGGAGTGCAGGAAGAACACCTACAAATCACCCTTTCCTTGGGGCCCACGGGGCTGGTGGGTCTTCCAGAGCTGGGTACACGTGGAAATACATCACAGCGTTTCATAACATCATAATTTACGCAGGAGACGGTGTAATTGTGTTTACGACTTTGTTTAGTGCTTTAGCTCGTGGAGAAAAATCGGCCGTTTTCCTAGCAGTTCAGGCTTCACTGCCAGTCCCTAGGGCTCCTGTGTGGAGGGAGCAAACCCTGCGGTGAGCGGGCGCACCCACCCGCAGGAGCAGGCCTCGGAGCCCAGCCTGCCTCCGCAGGGCCTGGCTCTTTGCAGAGGCCGCGGGGTGAGGACTCGTTTGGGTGTGTGTACACATGTGTGGTACAGAGTGAGTGGGTCTGGGTCCACAGGATGGGCTTCTGCACATGGACAGGCCACTGGGGCTCACATTCTGGCTCTGCTGCTTCCTGGCTGGGTGTCTTGGATAAGTCCTTTCCCTGAATCTCAGTTTCCCCATTTGTAAGATAGGAACAATGGTGGCATGCCCCTCAGTAGGATGTTGGCAGGACTAAGTGAATTAATGCATGAAAATGCTGGAAACAGTGCTTGGCGCTTGGCATATGTTGATTATGGCTCCTGGTGACTGTTAACACCAGTAATTCTTATGTGTGCACGGGTGAGCATGCATGCATGCAGTGTGTCCTGAGGCTGAGCGAGGATTCCCAAGCCGGGCAAGTTGGCATACGTGTGCACACGCATGCATATGTGCTCCCTGGCTTGATCTGGCACGGGAGCCTGCACATGGGAGGAGGCTTCAGTCCCTGCGGGACTTCACACCATTCCCTCACCTTCCACCCACTCACTTGCTGAGCTCCCAAAGGGTGTGAGCAGATCCCTCTGGACCTCTAGGCCCCCCGCCTTTGCACATGACAAGGAGGAGCATATGCCCCCAGTGGTCAGCACTGCTGCTGGGGTGGGCAGCTCAGAGGGTGAGTAGTGGGGGCCCGCTTAGCACAGGGCTGTCAGTGCTGGTGGCCTCTCCTAACAGGGAGAGACACGCCACCATCTCCAGGCCCTGTGGTCACCACCACACCAGCTGCTCTGCCCAGCAGGGTCCAGGCTGGGGGTGAGCCCTGGGCTGGAGAAGGGGGCGCGTGGCAGCCCTTGTGTCTTGGCCCTAGGAGGTATTGTTTGCGGGCACATCTCTGCACAGACACCCCCAACTCCAGGCCCCAGCCCCGAGCTCTCCCCAGGCCCCAGAACCCCATGTCCGCTGGCATGCAGGTATGACGGCATCTCAGCACAGCAGGTCCCAAAGAGAACTCAGACTGGCCCCGAGCCCACCCCCAACCCTGTGCTCCCATCTCAGAAAGTGGCACTGACATCTACATGGTGCCAAAACCATCAAGTCACCCACACCTCCCCCGCTGGTGTTCCTGCGGCTCTCTAGGTCATATACCCTGAATGTGACTCCCTCTCCCCCCGACACAATACCCCTGCCCAGGCCAGTGGCATTCCCTGCCTGCACTGTCCCAACTGCCTCCACCCAGCACGCTCATCTCCCACCTGTGTGCATCCAATCCTCTTCTGCGGCCTCCAAGGCTGCATGGCCCCCTCACTTGGTCCTCCCTGACTGCCTGGAAAACTGTCCTCCATCAGGTCACATGACCTCAGCTCAAATGTTGAGGAGAGCCAGGACTTGGCTCGTGCTGCCACAGTTGTATCCTCAGGGGGTGTCCCAGAGCTGGGCACATACTAGGTGTAAATACAGATGGGATAAATGGAGTTGGTGCTTCACAAATATTTGCTGAATGAGTAAATGAGGCCCCTGCCATTCTCCTGGAGCCCCATTGCCAGGGTGGGAGGGGTAAGGGTCTCCAAGCCCAGTGCTTGCTCCCACCCTGGAGCAGGTGCTAGGTGGAGAAGCAGGGGCCAGGGGCCAGCAGTGCTGGCCAGGCCTTTTTTTTTTTGTCATTGATTTGTAAGGGCTCTTTGTATATTAAAGAAGTCTGTCTTTTGACATTCACATCACAAGCTTTTTTCTTTAGTGTTCCATTTGCCTCCTGAATTGGTTTGTGACAATTATGATTATTGTTTTTTGTCTTGCCATGCAGATGTTTTATTTTTCATTTCATGTACAGTAAGAGTCATCCATCTTTTCCTTTTCTGGCTTCTGGATTTTGTGCACTCTTGGAGGGGCCCTCTGCATTCCAACACTGAAACATTTTTTTTTCTAGTACCTTTTGGATTTGTATTTCACCCTTAAATCTTTTCATTTTTGTGGGACTTATTTTGAGGTACAGACCTGTTTTCAGTGACTGCCTTATTGTTTCATTACAGAACGACCTACCTTTTCCCACCAATCTGAAACAGCTTTTGTATACACAAAACTCTCATGTGTCCTGACCTATTTTGAAGTCTACGCTAAAACACTGTAATCATGGCAGCCTTATACCATGTTTTGCTATGGTGGCAAGGCTGTTTATTCTGGAGGTGAAAATATATGTGAGTCCATCCTGAGGGTCTAGCAGAGGAGGTGGTGAAGGGAGCATGGACCAGCTCACCTGGACTACCTTGATGACCTCTGCTCTCAGCCCCTGCAGTCTGAGACCCTCCACCCAAAACTTGGATTCCTTGAGCTCTGAACACAAGATGCAGGGCCTCAGTGTGGGCTGCTCTGGCCATAGGGCTGGCCGCGGGGCACTTCGTGATCCCAGCCCATCACCCCTGCCACGCCGACTCCCACCCTGCGTTCCCCAGCCCCAGGATATTCTCCTGGGTTCTCAGATGGCTCACACCCCTCCTTGTCCACATTTCCATTCACATGTCCATGTCTCCATGAGGACCCCAGTGAGCTGACCCCCGTCCTATCCTTCATCTACCTTTCCTTTCCTCGAGAACTCACACCTAGGTCACTGGCTTGTTTATGATGTTTTTGTCTCTTGCTGCCTCCACTCCAGGATGAAAGCCCCCTGGGGCCTGTGTGCACTGCGCCCAATCCATGCTCCTGGACACTTGGCAACCCCCTCCCTCCCCCACCTCTGCTGGGACCAGCGCGTCCCTGGCCTCACAGTGCCCCACTGAGACTGCTCTGCATGGACTTCACTGTAGATTCAGGGGGAAAGCTCCCAGGACAGAAGCCATGGAGGGGGTCAGCGGTCGAGTCAGGGGGCTGGGTGCAGCCGGGACTCACAGAGGCAGGAAGCTGCCCACAGCCACCTGGCCCAGCCTGGGTGGGGCTTGGGCCTCCATAGGGGCTGGCCAGTGCACCTAGCCAGGGCCCCTGGGGGGTCCTGCTAGTGGAGGTCAAGCAGTGGCAGCTACCTGCCCTGCCCACATCGGGCAGCCCCAGGCCGGCTGGCCGATTCAGCCGCTCTGCTTGGGGGCCGGGTGAGCGGGAATGCGGGGCCGGAAAAAGGCGCTGGAAGCTGAGAGGCTGTGTTTGTGTTGGCGGCAGAGGAGGCCCCACCTGCATTTGATTCTCACCCTGCCTCCCCCTCCGGAGCTGCCCCTCTGACGAGCTGCGAAGTCCCGGAAACCAGGGGGACGCTGGGCAGAACACTTTGTACCTGGAGCCAGGGAGCACTTGGCCACCTCTGCCAAATCCCAGGCTGGGCCTGTGGGCAGGAACAGTGGGCAGGTGGGCAGGAGCTGCCCAGAGACTCCATTGCCATTATTCCATCTGCCACTGGCTGCTTTTGGCCAGGCCGGGCTGCTTCCACACCCTCTACCCCAAGGCCCTGGGCCAGGGTGTGGACGGTTCAGGACCCTGAGCCCACCAGCTCCCAGGCTGCCCAGCAGCACCCACCCAGGCTCAACTTGCCCTCTCTGTGGCTCTCCACGGCCAGCAGACTCCCTTTTGTCTTCACACGCCATCCTTGCTCCGAGAGAAATCCCTGCAAGTCTGCCTACCATGCTCAGTACCAAAACAGCCCCACATGGCCAGAAGGTCCCCCACGATCTGGGCCCTGTGTCCCACTTGGGTCAATGCACCCTCATGCACTGAACTGGCTTCTTTCCAGTTCCTTTGATGAGCCATACCCCTCCTGTGCCTCAGGACCTTTGCACCAGCTGGCCCATTCCTGGAACAACCCACCCTCTCCTGAGCCAGCGGGCCCTCCTCATTCTCCAGGTCCCAGGGTGAGGGGCTCCTCCTGGGAAGGACCCCTTCCTGCCCTCCTCCTGGTTTCCCGCTGCCACCTCCCTGCCCTTCTCCTTCCATGCCTTCAGCCTGCCCAGGTACCACTGCTTTGTTTGCTTCTCACACATCTCTCTCCCTGCAAGCAGGGTCAGTGCCAGGCCATCCGTGACCCCTCATCAGCTGGGTGACTCTGGGCCTCCGTCCCCTCCCGGGGAAGGGACAGTGAGTCTGCCCTGCAGTGTAGGGCAGCTGTGGGGGTCATGTCTAAGTCAGAGATCTGTGTGTATGTGGTTGGGGTTTCCTGGGGGAAGGGTCCAGCTCCCCTGGACAGCTCCTCAGGCCTGTGGGGGACTCAGCAGAAGGTAGCCCCACCGTTTCCCCTGGACACTTCGCTACCTCCTCCTTCACCCACCTCTGTGGGGTCACAGCTGCCTCTGACCACTTCTCTGCCCCCCTATGTGGGCTCCATCCCCCTTCTGGTGTGTTTTCTCTCCACACCTCTCTCAGTCCACTTTAGCTGTCCCTGCTCATCCCAGGACCACGTCCCCTCTCTGGACACTTGAAACAGCTTTCCAGGCTTCTCCCTGACTGCACGTGCTTGTGAGCTTCTTCCCGCACTGCCGGGCCCACCCACTCCAGGGCCACCTGCTGCCTGCCGTGCCCTCCCCCCGCAGCACGCTCTGCCCAGCCAGGGTGGGTTCTACTAGCCTGTTTACAAGGGTTTGCAGGATACAGGTACTTTTTAAAAACATTTTCCCGAAAGCTAAAAACATTTCAAAGAAACATCCCCTTTGCCAGGCCCCTCCTCCTTAGTAACGTCTTAGCGATCTGGGGTCTCTCCTTCCAGCTATTTCAAAACTGCAGCTTAGCGTGTGATGCAGTACCCAGCCAAGGCGGGTTTTAGCATAAACGGTAATGTGAGATACTGCGCTTGCTTCTGGCTTGTTTTCACTCAGCGCAGGTTTTGAGCTGCCCACGTTGAAACATGCCCCCAGTTTGCTCCTTGGGGCGGCCGTGCTGTGCACCTTTGAGGGGGGGGCTCTGGGAACGGCACATGGCGGTGGGGAGGCCGGTGCTCCACAGGTGACAGCCCTGTGCCCTGTCCCAGCGGCCCAGGGAGGGGACCATCACTCCAGGGGCTGGACTTCTTGGTGCCTGTGGCCAAGGCTGAGCCCTGCAGTAGACCTTCCATGTGGTCCCCCTGTAGCCTCTTGCACCTGCACTTCTGCTCCCACAGCCCCCTGCTTGCCCCTGTGGCTCATGGTCACCTTGACTCACATCCTTGCCCTTCCCTCTCATAGGTTTCTGCCTCTTCCGTTCCTCCTGGGATGGGGCCTCCCTGCAGGTGGGGTGGGTCTCTGATCACCTGACTCCAGTGTGCCCCCTGCCCTCAAACTGCTGACCCCCAACCAAGCACCCCACATCGCTCAGCAACCTACTCCCTCTTCCCTCCCACGGTCCCCAGGAAGGGATGCTGTGGCCTCCACCTGCACCCCTAGCCCCTCAGCTAAGCCACAGGCTGCATGGGTCCAGCTCCCCAGCCACTAATGACCTGGGCCTGAGGCTGAAGAGTCCATGTCCTGGTCCACTTAGCTCCCACTCGTCCTCTGCCTCCCCACAGGCACCCTCCATCACTGACCTAGAGAAGTTCTGTGCCCCAGCCTCCCCTCTGGGCCATCTGGTTGCCAGCCAAGGCCACCCCTCCCAGAGCACCCTGGCAGCTCAGCTTTCACCCCCGCCCCAGTCACCGGCATGCCCCCTCCGTCCCCAGGCATTCACGTTCACGGGGGTCTCAGCCCCAACAACAAAGCAAACAAAACCCTGCCTTGACTTTGCCCCCCATCTCTCCTTGGGGGTGTCGCCCACTGTTCTCTGGGCCCAGGCTGGGCAGCATCTGTCCAGCATCCCGTAAGACATCCCTTGATGGGCTCCCCTGGGCTGTGACCCTCAGCCCAGCGGCAGACACTGCCTGGTTTCCTTCTACTGCTGCCAACTTTGGGGTCCCCCTCACCTCTCTGGCTGGCAGGTGGGGTGCTCAGGCTCGCTTCTCGGTCCTGTCATGTGCCCCTTGACCTTGTCCAGCCACATTCTGGTGATCCCCATGTATACCTCTAGTCTGGACCGCAGAACTATGCAGAACCACCTGCCGGGCTGCCTCCTCTCGCACCTGGAGCTCAGTGGGTCCTTCCTGGACCCCACGGGTCTCCCCCATCTGTGGCTCCACTCATTTAAGAGGCCAGAAGCTCTAGGCTGCCCTAGATCCTCTTGCTCACACTTCTCATCTGATGCAGCTGCACGAAGGTACCAACATGGTCAGGGCCCAGAAAACCCATCGGCAATGTGAAGCTCCTCCCACCCCTAGAGCTACCGCCCTGGGCCGAGCCAGCAGCATCCCTTGGAGGCCGCATCCCCCACTTGCTCTCCCCAGCCACTCTTAGACCTCGGGAGAGGTATGTTAAAACAGGCACTCCCCATGCCATCAGAGCCAAGGTTGGGGTCACTGCAGGGGCCCTGAGGCTGGTCACAATCTGGCCATGCCCTCTCCACCGCCCCTGCTCACTCAGCTCCGGCCCCCCTGCCAGGACCAGTCCTGCTGCAGGCCCTGCGCACCTGCTGCCTCTGGGAGGCAGGCTCTTCCTCTCTGAGGCTCAGGCCGCCTCTGCCCTCTTTTGAGGGATTCCTTAAAGCCCCATCTCAGGGCTGCCCTGCACGCCTGTGGTACTCTGTGGACCCCAGCTTGGTGCTCCTCACTGCCGTGTGGACCTGTCTCATTTCCTGCCTCCTCCATGGTGGATAGTCAGCTGTTTAAGGGTGGGGTTTCTGTTTTGCTGCATTGAAGCTGCCAACTCAGTGCCTAGTACACGGTATGTGCTCAGGAAAGATTTTCAGGAGTGGAAAACCACCATAGAAACCAGAACTGTCCAGGTCAGCCCCAGGTAGGGCACCTGAGCAGAGGGACAGGGGGCCTGGTCTGCGTGTGTGTGTATTCGGGCGTGTGTGTGTGTGTGTGTGTGTGTGTGTGTGTGTGCAGACTGCCATCAGATTGGCTGGGCCCTACGCTGGCAGCTGGCATGTGGAGCATAACCCAGGGGTGGAGGCAGGGACTTGGGAGCTGGAAAAGCTGGGGTATAGGCTGGCCACCTAGTCCCAGGGGGCCCTGCCTGCACTCCAGGTGTTGGGGTATCCTAACTTGCTGCCTTTCCCACCTTGGTTCTGGCCTGGAGATAGCAGCCCCATGACTCAGCCGGCCAGGGTCAGGCCAGCCTGCAGCTGTGGCTAACCCAGACTGATGGGCAGCCCCAGCCCCCAGCCCCCGGGCCTCAGGGCCCACACCCATCACAGGGCCACACCGCCAATCCCACTTTCAGCTCCTGCTCCTAGGATTCCCTGAATTAGCCCTCCTGAGGCTGGAACCAGATTGGATGTGGGGCCTGGGGTCTCTGACTGGGGTCTCAGACGGTGGTGGGCAGCCAGGCCTAGAATCTGGAATCCAGGATTTGTCCTCGCACCTGGAAGGGCCTTATGAGGAAGGGAGATGTAGGATGTGCCCCAATGCCGAGGCTCGAGCCCTCTCCCTGGAACCTGTCATCATGGCGAAGTAGCAGGAATATGCTCTCCCCCATTCCCCGGGGCATTGGAGGCCTGGCTGGGGGCTGGGGTGCATCAGCCCATCCCGCGGACATGACAAGACCCTGTTCCCTCCTGCCTTGTGAGGCCCAGAACCCTGAGCCAGAGGCCTTGCAACCCGTTCTTTCTCCACCCAAACATGGCTCCCTGCCCACCTCTGCTTGTATGGGGAACGCAGCACTTCACAGGTAAGGCCAGCCCTTGGCCCCGCTTCTTGTGGCCAAGTCAGGTGTGGCTGCACCCCTGCCCCAACCCTGAGACGGAGTATCCAGGAAACGGGTGAGGAGGTGGGGGAGCAGGTGGGTGGGGAAGGAAGTGGCTGGGGCTCTGGCCAGGCCCCGAGTCTCCAGCTCCATCTGGACATATTTGGCCGGTCCTCCGCCCTCTGCTGCCAGCACCCTCCTTCCCAGGCTGCTGATATTCCCAGCCCCCAGCTGCCCAGCCCACCTTCCCCATGTGGC
Source organism: Smutsia gigantea (assembly GCA_032199065.1). Classification (NCBI taxonomy): domain Eukaryota; kingdom Metazoa; phylum Chordata; class Mammalia; order Pholidota; family Manidae; genus Smutsia; species Smutsia gigantea. The sequence goes on along the minus strand of JAVSCE010018555.1, from coordinate 37,223 downwards.
CTGGGACCTCTGCCCTTAGGGTTCACGCTCGCCCCATCCTACTGGCCGAGCACAGCGGACTGCCTGGTCTCCCAGCGTGGAGGCTGGCTTCAGTCACCTCTCCAAGCCTTCACGTCTGCCTCTGTGACACCGGGACACAAAGGGATAGTCCGAGAAGTGAGGGTGGCTCCGACCCGCCTGCCCTGTGGCCCCGGCCAGGCCTTGGATCCCCTGCACTGTGGCCTCCTCAGCGTCAAAGGGGCCGGTGGTTCACATTCAGTTATGCTCACTGATGGAACACAAGTATTGTGACTGTGGAGGACAGGTGCCTGGGGCAGACCCAGAGCATGGCAGCCATGCTCAGGGGCCTACCCTGGGCGCCGGCAACTCACTGAGCAAGGTGGTCCTCAGAGTTCCTGGTCGAGGTTGTGGCCAGTGGGGGAGGTGCCTGGGGTGGTTGGGCTTGTGGGCAGGGGGAGGACCTGGCTCTCAACTTCTGCCGTGGCAGAGGACAGGAGGGCTGCTGGTGAGGGTGGGGCTACCTGGGGTGAGAGAGTCTCTGGACACAGGGCCTCTGTCAGCCCCTTAGTGGTGGGTGCAGCCCTGGCCGGCTCTGTCGTCCTCAGCCTCTAATCTGCTGGCTTCTCAGGCTTCCCCGCCATTTGAGGAAGTGAGGATGAGCCATGTCCCCTGTCCCACTGTGTGGCCCTCTCCCGAGGCTCCTGCAGTATCTCTGCCCCCCCTGGTGCTCCAGGGGGCATAATGTGCACCTCTGATGCAGTGCTGTCCCCTGACCACAAAGGCCCGGCAGCGGCCCCAGGGGCCTCCTGACTCTGGGACCCTCCATCCCCATCTGGCAGGCAGGCCCTCCGTGCTCGGCCCGCCCCGGGGCAGAGGGCAGCAGCTAAGAGCATCTGCCTGCCACCACAGGAAGAGCTGCATGGGACACTGGCGGGAGAGGGCACGAGACCAGGTCAGCGTGGGAAAGCAGAGTGGTGGTTGCCTGCCATCGGCACACCCACAGCCCCTCCTGAGCAGGGGACAGTGCCACCCCTCCTGTCATGCCCTCCACTCTTGTTCCCATCCCATCCCAGCCACACACACAAGCTGGTGACCTTAGGAAAGTCCAGCCCTGGCCTCTAGGTATGAGGCCATGAGGCTAGGGTGCTGGAGGGGACAGATGTTGGGTGTCCTTGGGAGGTCAGAGGCCTGAGAGTGACTGAGTGGTGGGGGCTCCCAGGAAGGCCCACAATGCTCGGAAGGTGAGCGGAAGGGTCGGAGGCCTCCCCCCAGGAAGGAGGCCCTGGACTGACCTGAGGGCTGATGAGAGATTCAGGCCCCATCCTGTGGGTCCCAGCCCGCCCTTCCTGCTCCCGGGGCCAAAAGGAAGGGCTCCTTGGGGCGCCAAGCCTGGGTGGGGGGACCCACGCTGACCACACTGGGTGTGGTCTGAAGGACTCCAAGAGCACTGGGGTCACCCTCGTCACAGCCTGTAGGTTCCCCATTGGCACCTAGACCAGTGGGCCTTGGAGACCATCCTTGGTACCATTTAAGTCATCGCTCTGGGAGGCCCCCTGGGCAGATGCCCAGGTCCCTCTGTCAACCTGAGTTAAAGGTGGGAAGGGGGCACCCACCAGTGAGCCCCCCTCTTTCACGGCTGCCCCATCCTGCACAGCCCCACGCCTTAATTGCCTCAGAGGGGTCCTGTCCAGGAACCCGCAGTCCCAAGTTTGCACATGTAGCAAGGAGGGCTTGCTTACTCATCTACTTTTCTACTCTTCCTAAACTCGGGGGGATCCCCCCACCTTTTTCCCTCCAAGCCCCCCTCCTCTGCTGACTCCCACTCCTCCTCCTCACCAGGGCATGGGCAGACCTCCCATTCTCCTGTACCCTGGATCCCTCCCTCCATTCTGGAGTTTTCATACATCAGCAAGCAAACCTGCTTGAAGATGTCCCGTGGGTTCTGAATCTTCTGTCCTCAATTCCTGATCCCAGAGGCAACTCCTCAACCCTCTCAGCTGTCTCTTGGCTTTACCTTGGTATTTTACAATCACATGCTTATACATGCAATTCCTTGGTTTTGCAGTTTAGACATCATCTAGTGAATGCCTAATATGGAAGACAAGAGAACAAGATTTTGTTTTCACAAACCCTACCCCTCCCCTATCCCCCTAATATAGGTATGTTGCAATTTTAGGCTAAAAAAGTATTTACTATTTTTATTTTATGGAAACATTTTGTAACTTTATATCACTATGCAAATACAGTTTTCAGCTGAGTAATGTGGTCTTCCATGATTACAACTTTTTGTTTTACCTGGGGTTAAGAATTGCCTTTATGTTTTGTTTATTTTTTATTGCAACTGGTATGAGTCCCTTATCGAGCTCTGCTAGAATTATAAAACTTCAATTCATCCTGTTGAGTACACCAGCAACTATCAGCTTCATTATTTTGTCTCCTGGAAGTTTCTTCCTGGACTCCTAGAAGGACTAGTTGCTCTCCAGGCCTGCTGAACAGCTGTAATGCTAGAACTTCTTTTCCCCATCATGCTGGGAATTCCCTTGGTCTCTTGTTTGTTTGATTGTTTTTTCCCTAGTGTTGGATTTCCCTGGTTCTTGGATTGTTTGTTTCTCTTTCTTGATTTCCACTTCATTTTGCTGGAGAATATCCTAATGTAACTTTCTGAGAAAAGGCACCCAGTAGGTAAAACTTTTGACTGTGACTATATGAAAATGTCTTTAATCTACTCTCATACTTAAGAGTTTGACTGGGTATAGAATTCTAGGCTAGAAATAACTTTTTCCCTTAGAAGTTTGAAGGCATTTCTTCATTATGCACTAGCTTCCTGTATTGCTGTTGAAAAGTCTGATGCCATTTTGATTCACAATTGTCTGTGTGTGACATACGTTTTCTTTCTGGAAACAGGATTGCCGCTTTACTGCTGGAGTTCTGAAATCACAGTGATGTGTACCCCGATGAGGGCTTTCTGGAAACTGAGGAGGGAAGAGGGTAGGGGGTCTTACATTTTAGCACAAAAGTGTTCACTGAATCCCCCTTGTTTTAATCATGGTAGCTCACTCTCCACTCACAGCTGATCCTGGTGTCCCCAGATTCAGAACCTCTCAGGATTAGCTTCTCTGAGAACTAAGCCCCCTGTCTTTGATGGGGGATGGGCAGTACCTGGCTTCATGGGCTCGGGGGATATCTGGGGAGCGTCTTCTACCTCGATGGATCTGCAGTAAACATCCTGCTATCCGCAGTCCTCCTTAGCTCCAGCTTGGAGGATACCTGTAACTCCTGTCCTCAGGCCTATCCTAGGTTCTGGGCTGGGGGCTGCCTAGTTCTTGGTGGCTTTCCCTCTGCTCAGCATGGTATCCACAGACCTGGTCGCCACTGCTCCTTCTGCGTCCCAATTTCCAAACTTTGTCAACAATTGTCAACAATTTTTGGTGTCTCTCCTGATCTCTTTAGCCTTGTTGATCTATACCTTAGAATATTTTAATGCCCTTATTGCCATTTTAGTGGCGTTGGGAGGGAGTAGAAATAAACACATGTGTTAATTTGCCACATTTAACTAGAGGTTGTCTATTAACTTTTCATCTCCAGTTACCAGTGACCTCCCAGTGGTTACTTCATGCTGTCTTCTGTCCTGACTCTTCAGCGTTTTCTTCTGAGAGGGCGGGTCCCTCCAACTCCTGAGACCCCACATTCTCCTGGGTTTCTCTCCTCCGAGCCCCTCCAAGTCCTTCTTTCTCTGCTGGCCAGTGCGTGTGGCTATCTCTGCTCTCGGTCCTCTGTCACTGACCTCATCACATTCACACACCCAGGCCAACCAGGCCATGGAGCCCCCAGGCCCTGGTGTCACCACTTAGGTTCTGAGAGACATCTTGAAAGGATACGTCCTGATCTCCCAGGAAATAGCAATGCCCTGCGGCTGGCTGCTCACAGCGGCGTCCTCCTCTTTCCTCACCTCCGATGTCCTTTGCAGTTCTGACCTGAGTCCTTTCTATCTGCCCTCCAAACCATGTGGAATTTGCCCTTTGGGAAAGATGGTTAATTATCCCCATAACTGTTCTCTCTTTTCTAATCAACAGAGCCCAGAATTAAATGGGGCATTTGGCTGCCTGGAGCAGAGATCTAGTTTCCCAGGGCCCTTGTAGTGACTCAGGTGTGTTACATTCTGGTCAGGGGAAATAAGGGGTGCCAACACAGTGGCTTCTGTGCAGGGTTTTTTCCCTTCCTGCCGCTGGAATGCAGACATGATGGTGACTGCAGGAGCAGCCACCGGGGGCCACGGGACAGAAGCCCTGGGTTGCAGACAGTGAAGTGAACAGAGAGAAGGGCCCCAGGTCCCCCCTGCAGGGCTGTGCACACTTCAGTCCTGGTTGCTCGCACCTGGCGGGGACACTGTGGTTGGCAAAACTCTCTCTTGATTATTGTACTACCACTGATGTCATTGTCTCAGCGACCGTCAGGACCAACTGCCTTGCACTGAATCTAGTCTGTCGTCTCTTTGCCAACTGCTCTGCCTGCCTCCTGGCACCCCAACCCCATTCACACCAGCCCAGGGCACATAAATCAGAGCATGTCAACTTTGCCCTTAGAGCTTAAAACCTTCCTATGGTTTCTGATATACTGAAAAGAAGTCCAAACTCCTTACAGGGGCTGCCAGGCCCCCATGTGGTCTCTGCAGGCACCCTACCCTCATCTTGTCCTGCTCCCCTGAGTCCCGCCAGCCTGGGTGCTGCTGTCCCCCAAGCACTCCAGGCTCTCCCACCCTAGGGCCTCAGGACTGGTGCCCCCAGCCTGCAGTAGGTACTTGGTGACGCTTTGCTGAGTGAGTTAGTGAACAGGTGAGCAAATGAGACAGTGCAGGCATTAACACCACAAAGCAAGGGGCTTTCTAAGGCTTGGGACGGGGCAGCCTGCTGGCCAGCACCAGGATGCATTGGGAGGGGCTGGGGGGCTTAGGCTCCTCTGTGTCTGTCCAGCTCACAAGCCTCATCACTGGGTTTTGTTCCGACATAACTTCTTTGGAGAGCGCTCCTACCCCCTGCCCCCCTGCTCCCTTGTTGCCAGCCCTGCTTGCTTTCTCCTGGTCCTTGCTGCTCTGTAGCCTCAGGTCCCACGCTCAGTGGCCTGCCGGCTGCTGGCCCTTCTTCCCTGGACTGAGCTTCCCGAGGAAGGGGTGCGGGTGGCCTCTCCAGCACGTAGTGTGCTCCCAGCACACAGAAGGTGCCCAAGTCACTGCTCAGGGATCCTGGGTGGAGGCAATTACCCTACACCCCTCTCTATCCAAGCCGGGACCCACTGTCGGTGGCTGGGCAAGCCCCACCCCATGCCCAGAGCCATTTTCACACTGTGGGCGCTGGGCTGCAGATCTGGCAGGGTGAGACTTTCAGGGAAGCAGCAGCTGGAGGGGAGGGGGCCAGGCTCGGAGGCCGGCCCTGGCACGCGCCCTCAACACTGCCGTCCTCCTGAGTTTCCGTGACTGTCTGTACGTGACCGCACGGCGCTTTCCATCGGCACTGCCAGGTGGCGGCTGCCGGGCCTGGCCATGGGTCCTGATTCCCGACAAGCCTACTCTCTGTCAGGCGATGCTGGGAAGCCGGGAGCACTGGAAGCGCAAAGGGTTAAGCTGCCCCCACCATTCTGGTCTCCATTTCTTCATCTTTCAAAGGCCAGGCTCTCTTTCCTTCCAAGTCACAGCTGACATGAAATGTAGCCTTAAAATGCAGCTGACATGAAAAACAATAGCAGTCCCTCGGAGAGGCTCTGCTGTGGGCTGGACGGCCCCCCGCCCCCCAATAATTACTCAAGACATTGGCATGAGCCAGGCCTGGTTAGGTAACAGGCTGCTTGCTCCGGAGACTTATAACTCACAGGCAGTTACACATGATCTCCGCAGACAGCAAAACCGTTTCCAGGATGGTGGGGAGGGCGAGGCCTGGGGAGAGGGTACGGGGCCAGGGGGGCTGAGACCAGGGCGGGTGAGAGGTGGGTCTGAGAGACGGCCTCCGGGGGGCCCCAAGGATGCAGTCTGGGAGCTTGGGAGCTGGGGAAACATCTGTGGGCAGTGGTTGCCCTGCCCCCTCTCCACTCTGGCCCCCACCCTCACCCCACTCCCCAGAGCATGACGCCACCCTGGTCCAGTCCGTTACCGAGCAAAGCATGGGAAAAACTCATTCATACTGAAGTGTGAATGACTAACTGCGTTGGGAGACTTCCCCCCTTCTCTGAGGAAGATAATTAATTGTCCATTTACTGTTCGTGGCCCCCTTGGACATGACTCCCTCAAGGGCAGGTCCACATACTTTCCCTGGTGTTCCCAGTGCCTAGTACATAGCAGACATTCAGAAAATATTTGTTGAAGACGACATCAAGCCCAAAGAAGGAAGAGCCAATGGTGTGACTTCAGGCACACGGGGCGGAGCCCCCTGGCAGCAAGTGCCAAGGGGATACTGGCAAGTGGATGGCTGTACACGCACCCATTCCCCTCGGCACCCGCTCTCTGACATCCTGGGCCCTTGGATCCCACCCGCGGGAAACGCCCATTTCCCTGGCAGGACGGTGAGCCCAGGCGGGTGGGGGACTCAGAACAGGTGGGCTGGGAAGGCCTTCCCTCACCCCCCCTCAGGTCCGGGTCTGCACCCTGGTAGCCTGGCAGCCTGTCCACGCCTGGGAAGCCCAGAGCCTGGGGCAGCAACCCGAGGGAGGCCAGCATGCCCCTAGCCTCAGACATGGCTTGGGGAAGCAGCATCTCCCACCCAGTAGGGCTCTTTTCCTCTGTGACTGTCTGCGGGCACAAAGATATGCCTGTCCAGGCCCATCTGCCCTCAGTCTTGGGCCCCAGGCTGAGGTCAAGCACACCGCTCCTCCCACACTGTTCCCACGCACAGACCAGCATGTGGACGGCGGAGCAGGCCTACACTCCTCCCCTCTGCTGGGCAGAGCTGGCATCTACAACACTGGGCCATCCTCGCCTCAAATGCCCATCACCTTGCTCAGTCACTCAGGGCACAAGAATTTATGGGGCATCTGTGCTGTGCTGGTGTGGGGGGCCAGGTGACCCAGGTGATGTGACTCATGTCCCCAGCAGCACTGTGTCTGCCGGGGTCAGAGTGGAGTCGGACCAAGCACAGACTTCTGCAGCTCTGCAGAGCTGGACTCGATGGGGCCTCTTGTTTCCCATCCTCTGGCCCCCACAGCACACCCCTTCTTGAAGCCATGGCTCTCCTCCTGCCCCAGCTGCTGCTGCATGCCTCCTGCAAAGCTTGCCATCCTGCAGCTCTCAAGTGGCTCAGTTCTGGCTCTCTCTCCTCCCCTTGCAATCTCTTGTGAGTGACCGCCTGCCACTCCATGCTGACCAGTCTCCTATGTCTATCTCCAGTTCCAGTCTCTCCTCTGGGCCCCACATGCTAACTGAAAGTGGGCACCCCAACAGAGACACCTCAAAGGCCTGTCCTGGCACATTCTGTGTTCCCGCCTGGCGGCCACAGCAGGCCTCCCCTTCCTTACCACACGGCCAGTCAGAGCCCAGGGGTCTTTCCTTCCCTGGAAGGTGACGACTGAGCTCTCTCATACCATCTACAATTTCCAGTTTCTCTAATTAGTGTTCTCATTGTTTCTTACGATTCTCTCTCTCCAATTCCAAATATAGCATCACTGTTAGTTTAATTGGGTCCATGAAATCCACACCCTAAGGTAACTAAATCCAGCATTCAGTTCCTCTTAGAGCCCACAGAGTCCATGGTCCTCTACCTTGTTTCTAGCAACATCTTCCTCAGAGCAATCCTCTACTGTTTCAGAAGCTCCATTGTACCAGGTTTGCTTCTAAGCCCACACTGTTCATTGTCCTGGGACCGCCTCTGGAGCAGCAGCCCTCTGCTCATGCCCTGGCTCGGGCGACTCCAACTTCTCCTTGCCCAGATCCTTGCCTTCCTCTGTCCTGGTTTGCTCCCATGTTTTGCTGGAGCCAATTCCTTACAACTTTCTAAGAAAAGGTGCAGAAAGTAAATTTTATGAACTCTGGACTGTTTGAGAATTCCTTTATGGTATCCTTGCCTTGAGAGATACTGTGGCTGGGTATAGAATTGTATTTTCCTTCAGAAATCTGAAGTCTTCTTTAAATATCTTCTCTATGAAAGTCTAACCCACTCAAAGGCCCAGGGTTTGGTAGGTCACCTGTTAGTTCTTTGAGATGATCCCAGAGTGTTCTAGAAGGACATGAGGACCTGGTTCCAGGTTCTCGATGGGCCCTCTTTCATTTATATTTTCTGTCTTCAGCCATCTCTACCCCCATTTCTGGAACGTCTTGTAGCTGGATGTTGGACCTCCCTGGAGTGGGTCTCCATGCTTCCTGGCTGTTCTCTCATCTTACATCTCTCTGTCATTATTCCACTTTCTGGGAGATTTACTTCAATCTTTTATTGAGTTTTTTATTCATCCACATATTTCACATTTCCAAGAGCTCTTTCTGGTTCTCTAATTGTTTTTTCCCCATAGCATCCTGTTCTGGCTTATTAATTACATTAATTCTTGAGTTGCAGAATGATCTTACAAATGCCAATTGTTTTCATATAGCTTCATGCCTAATGTCCTTTGGGGTGCCCCACTGTCCTCACCCTGAGGGACCCCCGTGGTCTAGTCCTGTCTAGCACTTCACCCTCCCTTACCCTGCTCTCATCCTTGGCCCATTCTCAGCCCTGATTCCCCTCAGATCCACAAGGCTGCCATGTTCCCTCCTGCTTTGGGGCCTTTACATGCCTCTCTGGAAGGCTCTCTCCATCCCTTTGCTTAGCCTAATTTTCACTCATGCTTTGTGTTCAGATCACAGGGAGCTCTTTATGCTGCCGTTGCTAACTTCCTAGATGGGGTCACAACCCTATTACGTGCCTTAGCTCTCTCTATAGCACCCAGTATGGTTCTAACTAAACACCTGTCCTTACTTCCTCATCTCAGCTCTAGATAGCAACTCCCAGGAGGGCAAGGTCTGGTTCATCTTGTCCTCTGCTGTACCCCGGGGTCTAGCACCAAGGTGATATCAGTGTCCTACTGCCACTCTGACAAGTTTGCACAGATGTAGGGCACCTAGTTACCATTGTACAGCTCTGGGGGTCAGGAGTTTCCTGGGCTGAAAACATGGTATCATCAGAGCTGCTCTCCTTCTGGAGGCTCCAGGGGCAGACCTGTTTCCTGGTCTTCTCCAGCTTCTGGATGAGCCCACATGCCTCAGCTTGTGGCCTGCCCTCCACCTGCAAAGCCAGCAGCCCAGAATCTCTCCCTTCTGACCTCCACGTCCATCACAGCCTCTGACCCCCATGCCTATCACACCCTCTGACCACTGCATCCATCACATCCTCTGGCCTCTGCACCCATCACCATGCCCTCTGACCTCTGCATCCATCACACATTCACACATTCTAACCTCCATGTCCATCACCATGCCCTCTGACTCTGACCCTCCCACCTCCCTCTTATAAGGACATCTGTGAGAACTTTGGGCCCACCTGGATAATTCAGGGAATTTTCCATCTCAAGATCCTTAACTGCCTCTGTAAAGTCCCCTTTGCCATGTGAGGTCACATGTTCGCAGATGCTGGGGACAAGGACATACACATACTTGGGGCTGTTATGTGACCATGGTGCTCATAAGTGCTTGCAGGGCAGGGACTCTACTCCAGGGGAGGGTAACTGAGGTTTCCTGGAGGAGGGGATGCCTCAAAGACCAACCAGGTAAGTGGGGAAAGGTGCCACTGGCAAATACATTAAGGCGAGGAAGAGAGTAAGTGCTTCTGAGCAGCCTTGAGGACTTGCACGGAGACAGTGACAAGGAGGGTGTCTGGGGTCCACCTCAAAGCCCCAGAAGCCATTGTGAACAGGCTAGAATGACAATAATGGCAGAGGACATCACTGGTGGCCATGGAGGGGGTTAGTGTAATTTTGCCTTTACAGGGCTCTTCCCAATGCCACTCCTCCTTGGCTCTCCACTGCCCTCCTTTGTCCTGGCTCAGGTGTGATGACTTCCCATCCTATCTGAGCCCACCCGTCCAGCCCCATAGGCTCCCCAACCTCTGCAGCCAGAGCAACAATTCAGAACATACAGCAGTCCCGCCTGAAACCTTCTGAGAGCTCTGCTGGGCTGGCACGAAGACCCAAGGTGCAGGAGTCTCACCACACCTGCCCAGTCCTGCCCTTCCTGTCCTTACCACACTCCTGCCCTGCCCGGCCTTTGCATGTGCTGTGCCCTCTGCATGCTGAGAAGTGGAGGAAGCACCATTCCAATGTTCATCTCATAACCAGCGCCCAGCGACAGGATCTTGCTCCTCAAGAATCACCAAACATTTGAGGAACCTGTCCCCAGCCCCATGGGGCAGGAGTCCCGCTGGAGGGGTGAGCTCACATCTGTGCGGGCAGCATTAATCGGGTGTTAGATTAGATCCGACGTCCTCAGGGAGGCAGAAGGGGTCGGGTGTTGGCAAAAAGAATGGAGATGGAAGACCTGATTGATGGCTGCCTCCAGAGAGGGACCAAGGAGCAGAAGGGGCTGCTGATGGGCAAGCTCCCGACTCAGTGTGGACAGGGAGGGAGAAGTAAAGGGCAACAGAGAAGTGAGGGAAGTGGGGACTGGAGCTTCTAGAAGGAGAGGGAGGGAGAGGAGCCGACTCAGACCGGAGCAGAGGCCATCATACAGATCTGAGGGACATCACGGGCCCTGAGGGCAGAGCAGAAAAAAATCAAACAAAACCAATAAATCCAGAAACCCACCATGTCACTGGCAACTACAGCACCCCTCTCTCAGAAGCTGACATATCAGAAGGATACAGAGGAACAGAATGACTCATCAAGCTCAACTCAACAGAGAAGGCTCTGCTGCCTCCACAGTAACTTGGAAAGGTCATGAAAATGACCTTAGTAGGCCCCAAAGGAAACGTCAATACATTTTGAAAAGTGTATACCTTGAAATAAAACAGGAAATTAAGAACAAAAAGAGAGCGACTCAATTGACACACCTCAAAGTTAACAAAATATCGTTCTAAATAATTCTTTGGTTAAAGAGAAAATAAAACAAACTGTAGAAACAGAAATAGGATACATAGAACAGAAAATTTAGGAATAGAAAACAAAATAGAAATCTGTTTATTAATGTTCGCACAGATTCACAGCAAGAGTATAACTGACCAAAACCTATGTGGTGCTGCCAAAGGGATATCCAGCGGAATATTTATAGCAGTTTTACAAAATCAGAACAGTTGAAAATAAATGTGCTCTGCCTTCAACTCAGGAAGCTAGAAAAAGGACACCAAAATAAAGATTAAGAAAGAAGGGTGTTAGCAAAGCAGAAATTTTTTTAATGAAAATAGAATTGATCAATAAAACCAAGTGTTGGTTGTTTGAAGAGCCCACAAGATAAACTCTAAATGAGTGAAGTTAACAAAGAATTTGGAATGAAAAGGGAGTAACTGCAAATGGGCAGGGTCAGGCTGAGAGAAGCGCATATGGAAAAGGGCCTGGCATGTAGGTCTGGGGGCTCTCCAAGAAGAGCCCCATGTCCAACTCATTCCTACCCCAGGGCTTTGGCGCCTGCCATCTCCTCTGCCTGGGCTTTGCCAGGTTGGTTCCTTCTTGCCATTTGGGTCTCAGCCTCTCAGATGCCCTCCCAGCTCCTTCTAGGCCTCTCTGTCATGGACCCCACGTTCTTTTTTTTGGGGGAACCTGTTAACACCTTGAGATTTTCTCGCTGATGTTTTGTTTCCTTGATTACTGTGTTTTCCCCAAGAGATCACAGCCCCTTGGGAGCCAGAACCTCTGCAATCTAGCCCACCACTGATTCCTGGAGCTGGGAATGTGCAGGAAATGCTTGTTGAATGAGTGAATGAATGAATGAATGAATGAATGATGAGGACCAGGTGGGGACATTCCTAGGTCCCGCTGGGCAGAATCTCCCTGGGGCACTTCTGGCTGGTCTTTTCAAAGGTCTTGTCCAGGAGAGGCCTGGACCAGTCCAAGCTGGAACTGGGAGCATAAAGATGTGGGGGTCTTGGCGGCTGGGGCTGGCTGACTGGGCTCGACCCCTCAGGCCACCTGCCTTCCAAAGTGGCAAATGGTCCGCTCCTACCCCCACCAACATGATTCTGCTGTGTGGTGGTGAGTGGGGGACAGGGGGAGGGCAGCAAAGCCAAGCTGTCTCTCCAGCAGTTGTGAGGACACCTGTTGGGAGGGTGAGGCAGGGGCCATGCTGGCAGCTGAGCCCAGGCCATCAGAGTGGGCCTGGAGATGGGGGCTCCTGGCAGCTGCCACGGAGGACCTGTGGGCTTGACAGGGGGGCCAGGATTGGGGGCTTAGCAGCTGGGCTGGTGACAACTGGAGTCAGTGTGGGCTGCTTCCTGGGGGAGATCCAGCCCCTGTGCTGGGACAGCCCCTGGCATTAGGCTCAGATGTATCCCAGACTTTCCTGCCCAAGAAAGGTCTCTTTTTACTTTTCTGAGGACTTCTGGGCAGCTCTGGGAGGCACACACTGAGGGGGTAGGGTATGTGAATGTGTGTGTCAGACGCTGGCTGGTTCAGGACCTGCGGCCAGGAGAGGCTAGGTTCTGACAGCACAGAGTGCAGGGTGGAGATGGGGTGACCAAGGGCTGTTCAGGCTGTCCTGCAGCTTCCCTGCCAAGATAATGGGCTTAGATGTTAGTGCATATTCTGCCAGAAAAGCACAGAGCTTTTGCAGATAGTCTTGGGGAACTGCTGGATGGAACAAAATTAGGCTCTTTTACTGCAGGCCTTTTCAGGGCCTTTAATATGCAAGTGAACGTCATTTGCACAAAGCTGAGTGAGGGACTGACTGGGGAAGGGAGGGTTTCTAGAACTTCTCTGACCACAGATCCAGAGTCCGTGGCAGGAATTCTGAGTGGCATCCTCTGGATTCCAGCTTCCTTAAGCCCAAGGGCCTGCCGCCACTGGGGAGGAGAGGGAGTGGGCCCGGGAGAGGAGAGCGCTGAGTGTTTCCGTGCCACCTGCCCTGCTGGCCCTGCCTTCGTGGAGCTGTGATGGCCCAGAGTAAGTGCCCTCCAAGCCTTCTGGGCCTTGGAGCCCTGGATGAGCCTTCTGAAGGCATCAGAATCCGAAATTAGAGAACCTGAGCTTTCATGGGGCAGATGATAGGGTCCAGGCTGGCCAGCAGGCCCGGCTCAGGATCCCAGCGCCTCTGTGGCCCTCTGCCCACTGGAAGGCGCCCCACCTGCCAGGGCGGCTGCCACCACCCTTCGAGGCAGCTGCATTTGGGGGGCATGGGTGTCCACACGAAGCCGGGGTCAGGTTGCCAAGGCAGCCCTCGTCCTGGGGTGTGCCGGGGTTCAAGGTAGCACTCAGAAACTGGCTGGGGCCTCGGAAAGAACCGTCGTGGGTTCTGTCCAATGTAGTTAAAAACATCTGACTGCAACCACAGAAATGCTGGCGTCCGGGGCTGCTGCAAAAACATTTTCATGTGAAATGTAAAAGCGCTGTGCCTGAGGAGCCTGGGTTAACCCTTGGGAGGGAGTGTGCTCGGGGCCTGCTGGGGACGGAGCCGGCGGGCAGGTCTGCAGCGGGCGGTGCTCTCCCTGGGCCAGGTGCAGGGCCATGAGGAGCGCTGCTGGTTCCACGTGTGCCTTGGGCCTCCACGTCCCTGAGGGATGGAGACCTCAAGGTTTTGGGGGGACTTTCAGAGGCAAGGGGGCAGCCACTTCCCAGCTGTTGGGCTGTGGCTCACAGACACACATTCATTCATTTATTCATTCATTCAAGGGACCCCGAGTTAACCCCGGGATTGTCAGTGGCCAGGGCCAGGGCAAGTCGAGCAAATCCCACTGTGCTCAGATGATACTTGGAGTTGGCAGAAAGGAGATAAACAAAGATGGGAGTAAAATACCGAGAATGTCAGATGGGCGATGGGGAGGCAGTGGTCCTGGAAGGCCTTTGTGAGCCAGGACATTTGAGGGACAAGTGGGAGGCACACAGGAAGGCACCCAGGGCATCAGTCCAGGGCAAAGGCCCCTTGGTGTGAGGGTTGGGTGGTGGAGGAGACCAGAGCTTTCCTTGCTCAATACAACCTGGCAGCCACTGTCAGGTCCCATGGTTCCCCTTGTACACAGCCACCTGTGGCCAGCACCCCAGCATAGGTTTCACAGTTTGGTTTTATGGTGGTGAGGTTGCCTGTCCCCCTCTGTGAGGCTGACAAGCTCTGCTTCTCAGCACTGCAGGAGCACTACAGCACCTGGCCCAGAGGCCTAGTACAGCTCCTGGGCCCCCACGCTCTGGCCTAGATTCTCCCAGGGGCAATCATAGGCCAGAAGTCCAGCATAATGTCTAAGCTGATGGCTGGTCATTTTTGCACAAGGCTGTAGAAATTCTCCCCAGCCAGATGGGACAGCCCCCATCTCCCCACATTGTCACCAGCACTGAGAGTTACTCTCTTTTCTCATTTCTGCCAGTGTGCCTTCTGCAACGTGAGTCTTAGATTCTTGGCCCACCTTTTATCTTTGGTGTGATGGCTCTTCCTCATGCTGGATAGGAGCGCCCTGCACACTGTGGCTACTCACCCTAGCACCAGGCATTACTGCTAGTTTCCCCAGAATAAGACGATTTACCCTTATTCACAGAGAGGAGGTGCTGAAGGCCTTCAGCCCCCACTGCCATCCACTTCTTCTGGGGCTTGACACTCTTGCAAAACCAGGACCCCCACTGTCTGGTCTGTATTCCTCTCAAGCAGGTAACCCTTGCCCAAGGCTGTGTACACACTTGGCCCCCCTACTGCTGGCGGCCTGCCTGCTGGGAAAACATGTCCAGGACTCCCAGCACCCCACCCACTGCTCTAATAGGCATGTGAACTCAGAAACATTTACTCTTTCGGCCCAGGGAGCTGTTGGAAAGAACCTAGAGACCCCTGAGCAGCCTGCTCCTATTGAGGGTTGGGTGTTAGAGACAGGAGATCCTGGGGAGCCTAGGGGGGAGGGGGCACTCCTCCCGGAGCCTCTGGGGCCCCCTCTCTTCCTCCACTCTTGCCTTAGCAGGGCCTCCAGCACCTCCCACCAGCTCCTGTGTTTGTACAAGGGTGGCAGCCCTTTGGGGAGGGTCTTGGGCCTCCCATTTGTCCGTGTCAGCCTGGGACTCGGGGGACGGTATCAGTGCTGTACTGTCTGTCTGGGCATTAGCAAATGCAACAGGACAACTGTGCCCACTGCCAGAGGCTCTGGAAGGGACCCCAGGGGGTGGGCCCCGAGCAGGTACCAGGCGTTTGGATGCACAGGGAGGGAGGGGCTCCTGGACCCCTGACTCTATGGGACCAGGAGAGCGGACTTGAGCTCAGAACCACCCAAGGTGCCCCAGCCTGCCCCAGAACCCAGAGATGCCCACAGAGCCCCCTCCCTGAGCCCAGGGTCCAGGGGGCCGCTGCATGGGTGGGGAGGGCGGTGGGCAGAGCTGGACTCTCGGCACACACACTTTGTCACCAGTTTCCAGGCCAGCGCCAGAGGCAGGGGTGTTCAGGCAGGCCAGGAAGCAGGAGGGAACACCTTCTCACGAGCAGAGAAGAGTCCAGGAGGGAAATGGCTCAAGACCTAGGCCTTGCCAGGATGGCAGAGTGGTCTGCTCAGCAGCCAGAGACAGATGGAACAGGAAGAGATGCCAGCTTGAGGGCTTAGGCCCCATGAGTTCCTAACCGAGGATCCTCGTTTGAGGTCCTTTACATACTCAGAAAGCTAAGTTTGCTGTTCGCTCACTTGTTCCTTCCCTTCAATCTATCCATCCACCATTCCATCCACCCACCCATTTCCCCACCCATCTAATTACCCATTCATCCATCCACCCATCCACTACCCATCCATCTTCCCTCCCTCCCTCCCTTCCTCCCTTCCCTGTCCTTCCTCTGCAGCCCTCCTAGCACCCCCACCCACCTATCCAGCCTCTGCCCGTTGCTCACTCCCATTTATTTGCGTTCTCCCGCCCCCGCCCCCAGGCCTGTGCCTGCTTCCATTCTTTCCCAGAGCAGTTCGCAGCTGCTCCTGTGTGTCTTGCAGGACGACAAGATCAAAAGGCACCGATGATGCAGCCACTGGCCTCTGGAGTGACTGCCTGCCACCAACTAAAAATAGACCAGGATCAAGATGCTGGCCTTCCCGCCACTCCTCCCATGCTTGCATCCTTGTCCCTCCTGACAGGCGACACACTCCATGGGGCCGAATGGTCCCAGATCAAACAGGCTCATGGGGACAGGCATGAGGCATGTTGTCAGGGCTTGATGGGAGCGAGCACCCCAGAGGGAAGGTTTGCGGGAGGAAGAGGAGGCACCCGGGTGGCCCCAGTGAGTATGGGGAGCCTGGTGCCCTGAGTGGGGAAGCACAGAGACATGTGGGTGCAGGTGGGCCTGAGATTGGGGTCCTGGGACCACATGGCCTTGCAAAGGGGTCTGGGCACTAGGGGCCCATGAGAGCCCTCACCAAGCTGCTCTGGGCTCTGGAGCTGGGGTGGAGGCACCGAGACTCCTGCCGGGCCCGACATGTGCCCAGAGGAAGATGAGGGCTTGGCTTGGCCTTTGTTCACTGTTAATTCACTGGGGTAGCAAGGCCACTGCTGAGCATGTTGGGTACAAACAAGCTCTGTTCCAGGCACAGGGCGACAGTGGGGACGGCGCCAGACCAGTTCTGCCTGGCAGAGCTTCCGTTCCCACGGGGGCGCCAGGCCATGACACCCCAGCCCAGCCCAGGGCTGGATGGTGATGGAGTCTGGGGTGCTGGAGGCCTTTCCGCCAGGGCTCCAGGGGTGGAGAGCCTAAGGCGGTGAGGGGAACAGCATGTCAGGCAGAGGAAGAGCAGGAGCACGAGGTGTCCCCAGGTGTGGCGGCCTGAGCCAGCTCAGGCCCAGAGGCCTTGAGGAGGGCACCCCGAGAAGGCCAGGGGCTAAGCAGGGGCTTCAGGCAGGTGAGGTCGGGAGGCCGGCATGAGGCTGGGAGGCTGAGGCTGGATCACGCTCCAGGAGAGGGGAGGCTGCCGGGGGGCTTGCACAGTGAGCGTGTGGTCTGGTTTATGTTTGAGGCGTTCCTCTGGCCCCTGTGGGGAGACAGGAATGTAGGGGGGAGAGTGAAAGCCGGGTGCCCCCAGGGATGGGGCCGGCCCTCATTCACGAGAAGGAACACTGTATTCCTACATGCTGTTCCCGTCTGCCGGAAATGCCCTTCCGCCCCTGGCGGAGGCATTGGAGGAGGGAGTGTGTGACTCAAACCCATTCTCCCATCACTCATGACCCCTCTTGTGGGCATGCTGCTTCCCTCTCTCTCCACACCTCAGTTTCCTCAGCTGTAAATACCTTACTAACAAGCCTGCAGGGCTGCAGCAAACCTGGTTGGCCTCAGTGGCCACCTCCTCCAGGCAGCCCTCCCTCAGTGTCCAAGCTCAGGTGGCTTCCCCCTTCTGGGAGGGGGTCTCCTTGCCCTTTGCACACATCAGCCCCTCACTTAGGGGGGACTGCCCACCAGACAAGGGGCTCCCTGGTAGTGGCACTGGGCCTTGGTTCCTGCTGTGTCCCCAAGCCAAGCTGGTGGCCAGCTGCCTGTGGGCAGCTCCACATGATGTAAACAGTGGTGAATCCACCACAGTGGCCCAGGACACAGTCCCCTGGTACCCCAGCTTCTGTGGTCAGGGACCCAGGACCCCTCTGAGTCCCTGGTCCTGGTGTCAGGGTGTGGCTGGAGCAGAACCCCGCCCCCATCCCAGATCACCAGGAGAGTTGGAAGGGGGGAGGGAGGGAGGCAGGGCAGGAGGGAGGGAGAGACTTTGTCTCGTTGTTATCAGGTGTGTGCAAGCTGGGGCTGGGCAGGCGGCTCACGCTCCAGCACCTGGTGCAGTCCTCCAGGCTCTAGTCCTGGGACGTGGGTTCCTACACCACAGGGGGGACAGGGCTCAGAGAGGTTTAGAGACCCTCCAGAGTGAAAAGATGGACTACAGAATGGACTATTGAATTTTAAACAATGACTGTTTTTGTATAAACATGTTACATGAAGTATTTGGGATACTTAGTCTAAAAAAAATTTTTCATCTTAGATGTCCTGTATTTTTATTAAATCTGGCCACCTCTGGAGGCCCATAACTTGGGAGTGGCTTCCAGACTTGGGAGCCCCTAACTCTCCCTAGGATGTGAGGCCTGCCTCTAAGGAGAGGTCCTGTCTCCCTGCTGCTGGGACTCATCCAGCCCTTAGGCCAGCCCTAGGGAGCTGCTCCAGGCAGGGCTGAGCTCACACCTCTACCCTTCCACCAGGCCTCTCCTGCCTACCCTCTGCCCTCCTCAGGCTCCACAGGCCCACTGAGTCAGGAAGTTTCAGCCCCTCAGCCCTGGAAATCCCTCACCCTGGGTCAGGGGGCAGCTCACCTGGAGCGGGGCAACCCAAGCTGGTCAGCAAGAGTCAGCAAATGGGTCTGGTTGGAAGTGGAAATAGAAGACTGTGACCTGTAGGGATGTGAGTCAGGCTTGGCCCCTGGATCTAGGTGCACCTGAAGCCGCCTTACTCTGGGATTCTTCATGTATGTGAGTCAACACATTTCATTTGCTCAGGTAAGTTTTAGGGGAGTTTTTAGTCCTTGAGACAGAGTCAGTGCTGGGATCAGATTTCTGGGTGCAGGCTGGCAAGGCTGGTGGGGAAGGGTCATTGTGGGGGCATGGCTGCTTGGGGCAGTGGGGGGCTTCTCAAAGGGAGGAATGACTCAGAAGGCTGAGGGGCTGTGAGGAGGGCAGTGGGGGGAAAGGAGCGTGGGCAGCCCCTGCTGCTGGGGGGAGGCACCCGCCGTTTGCTGGGCAAGGGTTTGTGGGGGCAGGGGAGAAAAGGGTTTGCTGGGGGCTGAGCTGCCAGGGCTTTGAGGGGCCATCTGACCCCACATCAGCAGCCCAAAGGTTGTGTACACACCTGCAAGGTCCTCCCCGTGTCACCCTGCTTATTTCTCAGAACCACCGAAGGGCAGAGACTGGGGAACCCAAGTACTCCATTCTGCAGATAAGGAAGCCAAGGCTCGAGGGCTCCACCTGCTTGAGGTCTCGCCCCAGGGCAGCAGCAGATCCGGCCCGCCTGTCGGAGGCTGAGTGCCCATTAGAGTCTGGTCTGGGAGCTGCAGAATGGGCTGACAAAGTCCAGGCAGGGGGAGGTGCAGTGAGCTGACAGGAGGCCCTCTGAGGCTTGCGGGAAAGAGGCCGGGCCCCTCTGCCATGGTCAGGAGAATGCGCCCCAGTCTGCCCACTGGCCCAGGGGGATGGGAGGCCCTGGCTGAGGGCACCTAGCGCTGCCCTGCCCGGCCAGCCCCTCTGGCCTGCAGACGCCTGCTGGGCATGGGGTTTGTGGGGGCAGGGTGAGCCTCAGTGTAAGATGCTGAGATGTGGTGGGTGCCTGTTACGTGGCATAATAGACTATCGCTTAGGGCTGGGCCCCTAACGTGCTCACTAAACATCTGCAGATCACTGGTGGTCCTCTCTTCCTCCAATTACATTTAAAAATAGGATTAAATTCTTAATAATGCAACTTTTCCACACTGCTGACCTAGGGGATGTTGGCACGGGTAGGCCTCTGGTGACTGCTGGTCCCCCCACCACTCCCTTGCTGGCAGAGCCCCAATTTGTATGCAGAAAGGCACCCCTGTTAATCCTACTCCATCTGCAGCTGCCAGGAAGTCCCATTGTCCAATCCGCGGGGCCCCAGAGCCAACTTGCCCAGCATGAGGTGGGCATTTGCACCACGGCCCACAGGGAAGGAGGGGATAAGAGTTGCCCCTTCTGGCCCTCAAAGCAGTCCTTCAGGCCCAGTTAGCAGATTAGCAAATGAAGACTCCGGGAGGCTGCACAGCTGGTACCTCCTTGAATCTGACTTCAGGGGCGACTTTCTGTTCTTACCACCTGCCAACCGCATGCACATGGGCAGAGGGCTGGGAAAGGGAAGCATGTGGTCATTGCCATGTGTATGCCACAGGCCCAAGTCATCTGGAGCTGGGGCTTGGGGAAGGGGAGTACACACAGCTGCGTGGCCCCACAAATCCCAGAGATGCTGGTCGTGGCCACCTAAGCTCAGATTTGACGGGTCATGAGCTGTTGCAAGTGCTTCACCAGTGATTTCCCATCTAATCCTCGCTGCCTTGATGCCTCTGGGCAGGTTTTCTCAGAACCAGATCCTGAGATGGTGTATCAAGGGCTAGAAAGGGGGAGCAGAGGGAAGGGGGCCAGCTGTCAGGGCCACCAACACTGGGGCAGCTGGCGGTCACCCTGATGGGAAGCCCCAGGGACTCTGGGAACATGCCTTGGGCTGACCCCCCTTGAGAGGATGGAAACTCACACCCGCCCTTCCCAGACCGTCTCTCTGGCCCTTGTGGCTCGCCCTGTGCTTAGGCAGCTGCTGCCTCTGCAGAGAGGGGCCTGCTACCCACAGAGGGGAAGGCCACAGCACGGGAGGACCAGCGACCCGGGGCGCCCATCAGGGCCCACAAAAGCCAAGGCCCAGTGGGGCCGGACACGGGCCCCCTGGCAAGTCCACAGTCTGATCTCTGCTGGGATGTGTATGCGATTCCATTGGCAGACTCCCATTCCACTCCCACCCTCTCAGGAGACTGTGGAATGGGGTGCTGCTTGCCGGGATCTAATTTCTGGACCAGGGTCTACATGAAGCAGGGTTCTCTCCAAGCCCCTCCTTGCTGGCCTCTGCCCCTTCCACTTGGGCTGGTTTAGCTCCTAGGCCCCTTACCATGCCCTGCTCCTCTTTGGGCAGTGGTCTGCAACTCCCCCCCCCCCCGCCCCCAGCACTTCATTTGCCCTGAACAGCCCCTGCCCCATGACCTCAGCCTAGGAACAGGATGACCTCCCAGCAAGAGCTCAGCCACCCTTCCACATAGCGGGTAGGACTGCCTGGGTACTTCTGCCCTGCCATGTCTCCATTTATCCTCTGGCTCTACCACAGTCATGAACCTCAGGATTGTGTTTGAAGCCATGGGCATGGTCTCACACCCCCTCTTCCATGCCTTCCAAAAAGTACAGCCCTGGCTTGACTGACTACACACTGGTCAGGAGGCATTCTGGCTGCCTTCACAGAGCAATGACAAACGTCACAGTACTGTGCCTGTGGACAGGGAGATGCTCCCAGATGATTCCTTACCTCGACAGTGTCTTAGGCTTGGGCTCAAATGGGGTGAAATGTAGGAAATCTGGGTTGTGCTATGGACACTGAGGCAGGGCAGCTGAGGGGCAGAGGGGCTGGCTCCAATCAGGGGCTGTGTGAGGGAGTAGCCATGCGAGGGTGTGACAGGCTGTGATGGCGAGGGGACCCAAGGGGCACCCCAGATGGGGACATGGCACACCAAAGTGTGGAGCATGGGAGTGGACATGTACTAGAGACAGCGTCCCCCTGGGTCATCTGGGGCTGTGATGGTGCCAAGGCCAGGCCAGTTGAATGTCATGCTGAGAATTTTCCCACAGCACCAAGAGGACAGCGGTGGATGAGGGTGGCATGAGGTCCTTGTCCTGTCTCTCTGATGTCTGGGCACCCCACCATATCACTGTCAACATACCCTAAATGCCAGCAAACCCATCCATATTCAGACCCCAAGCAAACACTTAAAAATGCTCAGAATATGAAAGAGAGAAGCCAAGTTGACCCAATAGGAACAAAAGGTCAGGAACTGAATAGATTTCAAGATGGAAAGATATGTCTGGCCAGGAGCTGTAAAACCATCAGGGAAGGGCAGGATGCCATGAAAAATGTCAGAGAACAAGCAAATGCTATAGGACATTAAAAAACGGTTGCTAATAAAATCTCATAGTGCTCTGGAGAGGTAAAATCCAGGATGTAATACTATAAATGCAGAAGAGAGAAAGTTAAGAGCCATTGAAATTTCATTAAAAATGCCTTCAGTCTTATTAAAAGGGATTCTAGAAGGAGACAACAGGGATGATAGTATGAAAGACATGATCAGAAATAATAAAGATAATTTTCTCTAGCTCAAGGACCCAAGCCTGCAAAGGGCCCACCAAGTGCCCAACACAACCAATGAACAAAGTCACCCACAAAGGAAGCTCACTGGGAAACGCAGACCCCTGCACCTAGAGTATAGACACTTAAAACTTCCAGGAAAATGAAAAAAGAGCAAAGCCCACCTATAAAGGCACGAGAATAAAACACACATAATACTTCCCAATAGCAAGTCTGATGCAGGAAGACCATGGAACAAGGTCTTCCAAATTCTGAAGGAAAATTACTTCCAATGGGAAATTCTATACCCAGTTAAACTATCAACAAGGCATCATGGTTGAATAAAGAGATTTTCATGTGCCTGAGGACTTGGAACATTTACCTTCCACACACTTCTCATTAGGAAGGCACTTGAGGTTTCCCCAGAAAGCTGAGTGAACAAACAATGGAAGACAGGAGGTCTAGAGAATAGTAAATCCAACCTAGGACAGCCTAAAAGGTAAGTTTCAGAATGATATCTGGCAAGAGACCTCAGGAAAAAAAAAAAATCAGATTGGAACCAAAGGAGGGAGGGCTCCAGGGGGCATGTGGCCAGGACATGGGATTTGAGAGATGGGACACTGGATCTGGGCACTGAGAGGAAATAATGAAGGCAGACAGGACAGAAGAAGGACAGCAGGGAGGAAGGCAACACGGGGGGGCCTCCTGGAATCAATTACTTGAGGAAGAGATCCAGCTGACCAGGAGATAAACAAGATAAAGAGCCAAGGAACGGGCATCCTGGTGAAAGGATCCAGGTTGGCCCCAACTCTACCTCAACACAGAACCTAAGTGAATTGACAGTGGCAAGGAGGGGCTCAGACCTGCGTGCAAGTGTTAGAGGCCTCAGCCAATGTCCTGGACAGTGTACAACTAGTGCATACCAGGGGGTAAGAGGGGGGACAGGCAGGATGGCAGCACCACTCGATACCCCATAAAGCTGAATGAAGACCACAGAAACCCGAATGACTCCTACTTCCCACATTTTATATTTTTTCCCTTGACCTGAAAGTGACATTTAGAAATGAACTTCTCTTTTACCGAAGAAACATTTATCTGAATTTAGCAATTCTTTTGGTTTGATTTTTCTTTTCTTTATTAAGAAAAATGAATGAATCAAAAGTAGCAGTACCATAGTCATGATAGTTTCTGATGCTCCACACCCACCCACCCGTCTATCCATGCACGCATCTATCCATCTATTCATCCCCCAACGGCACATCCACTCATCAAGCTGTCCGTCCATTTGTCCACCCATCTGTCCGTCGGTCCGTCCGTCCGTCCATCCATCCATCCATCCATCCATCCATACATCCTGCATGACAACTCTACCTACCCACTCATCCACCCACCCATCCAGCCATCCCCCACCCCATAACCACATCAGCTGTGTCTGTTCCCTTATCTCCCCATCCAGCCACCCACCCTTTCCCTCTGCAACCCACAGACCACTGCTGGGAATGCTGCTCCTCACACTCAAGATGGGCATTTCTGAGATAACAAGGGCCATCCTGAGGGAGAGGACGGAGGTCCTGGAGGCTTTTAGTTTTCTTTTTTGACCATTCTGTACTGTTTGAATTTTCTAAAAATCTAGAAGTAAAATCTCTGTCCATCTATCCAAACACTTTCATTGAAAAAAATTAATGACAGTCATCTGTGGGGGGGTTAGGGTCCTCCTTCTGTTTTCCCCTCTGGATAACTCTGTACTGAAGCCCACTCACAGCAACTCCTAGTGCTATTTCCAGATGCTCCTCCCACGGAGGTCTTCCCTGACCACCCTGGCTCCTCTCTGACACAGTGCCCTGCTCTGCTCCTGCACAGTAATTATGCAGGTCTGTAATTTTGTGGTCTATTTTTGGCCAGGGGCAGCTCCATAACACTGGGAACGCCATCCAGTCCCTGCTGCACCTCTAGCACCCATCCACCACCTGGGACACGGGAGGGGCTTGCTGCAGGGGGACGGTGTGTACACTGGGTCAACCTGGATGCCTTCCCTCTGAACTGCACCCCACTGGGCTCTTGATGTCCCAGGCAGGTGGAGTCAGACCTCAGCCTGTCACTTGGCAGCAGGCGGGACAGACAAACCCACAGCAGTGCCCACAAGAGGGGCGAGAAGGGGAGCTTCCTCCCCACCATGTGCTCAACAGACAGGGCTCCAGGTAATCCTGGCCACCAGCCCGGAGTGAGCGTCCCTGTCTCCTTACGAAGGCAGAAACGGAGCACGGAGGAGCCATGCGGGATGCCCAGGGTTGCACAGGCTGGGAAGTGGGCGGGCAAGGGTCCAAACTCAGCATTCTCTGCTGTCACCCAACTCACACACTGCTGGGAGAGGTCAAGAGGTTGAAGGGGCTGGTGGGCTGAGCAAAGAGGGGCTTCTAGGTGGTGACCATGGGAGGTGCCAGGGGCCACAGGGCCCAGGACAGAGGTGAGAGCAGGGAGATGCAGGGGAGCAGTGAGTGGGGGCAGGCCGAGAGTCAGGGTTGAGGCATGTGTGAGATTGAGGCAGAGGGGTGATGAGGGGTGACAAAGGGGTGAGCCAGGCCCAGGGGTGCCACACCAGCTTCCTGTGTGGGAGGCCCTGCATGTCCCATGGCTGAGACGGCTCAGGGGCTGAGCCAGCCCCTTCTCTCCAGAACCGGACCCTGTGGCCCTGGACAGGGCAGGCTGAGCTGCCCTCTGTGCTCTGGAGGGCAGAGCTGCCATCCCCCAGGCCTCAGGATGGCAGGGGGTCACACAGAGCTAGAGATAGGCGAAGCCTTGAGGGGAGGCTGCCACCGTGGTCCAGCCTCCACCCCAGGCTGGGCCCCCAGGACCACCATGGGGATGGAGGAAAGGGGGCAGAAAGAAGGGGCTGAGGCCAGTATGGGAAGAACTGAGGAAGGGAGTGGGAGGTGGTGGGGCGGCCAGGAGGGGGGAAGGCTGCCCCACAGCAGGCCTGCCAGAGCCGGGCCAACCCACTACGCTGTGCCCGTGCCGTGCCGCCAGGCGTCCCACGGATGCTGTGTGGGGCGCGGAGCAGGAAGGCCCTGCCAGGCCAGGGAGAGCCCAGAGCCTGCGGGGAGTGTTCCAAGAAGAGATTTATTAGTGAAACAAAAGCATATTTTTTCAGGCAGGACTGCTTGTGCAGTTACCTCATGACATCGCCTTGGCCCCGGGCCCAGAGCGGGCGGCGGGGAGGCCTCGCGGGCGGGCGCACGGGCCCACTCACTCGCTCACAGTCCTGGCCGCTCTTATCTGGTCCGGACATCAAAGCAGGGGCTTTTCATAAGCGAATTAAAATAGCGCACACAGGCACAGGGACGGCAGACCCCAGGCCAATTAGCTCTGACGGGAGGAGGCCCTTCAGAGTGAGGCCACTTTCTCAGGAGTTGCGGCAGCTTGTCAAACTCGATGAAATATTTTGCCCAAAGCTCATTATAATAATGAACCTGCATTTCTTTCCCCAAGAGAATAATTAGCAGACTTCCAAATGGTTTAAAGTGGCAATTCAAAAACTGTCCCCGCAATTGTCCCATTTACTTTGTTTTGTGACAAGGAAATGTTGGTGCCTTCGGAAAGAGCGGAGACTCTGCCATGTCTTCCGACACGGCTTGCAGAGCAGGGCTCCCTCCTGCCTGGGACCATGCCCACCTGCTGCGCAGCCTGGCCCTGCCACCCCCTGGCCTGGCTACTGTGGGTGCAGTCCCTCTGCCTCTGGGCCTCTTGCCCATCTCTAAATGCTGGCTGTGCCTTAGAGAGGCTTCGGGCTGGGCCCCCACTCTGCTCTGGGAGGGCATCAGACTCCTGGGATGCAGAAGAGGGGCGGGAGGCAGGTCCTGCCTGAAGGCAGGCCACCAATGTGGGGAGACTCCTCAAAGGGTGACGTCAAGCCTGCTGTACTCAAGATGATGTCCACGGAGGGAACAAATGGGGGTGCTCGGGTGGGGGATGGGTGGGGAGATGGGAGGGGGTTGGGGTGAGCAAGTCAGAGCAGAGTGACCCTTGGGGGCCCTGTCCCACCCAGTCAGGGGGCTGTAGCCCCCACAGAGAGCCCCAAGTGACCCCAGCAGCTTTCAGCAGGCAGACAATGCCCACTGCTTGGTGGGCAAAGCAGAGAGGTCACTGGTGCTTGGTCACTTGGCTCAGCGAGGGCCAGGGGCAGTTGGGTCTCAGGTCTCACAGCCCAGCATGGGGCCAACTGCTCTTCCCAGACAGGCAGCCAGGCTTTGCTATGCACAGTGGCCCGTTGTAGCCACAGACAGCTTGGAAAGGGCAGAGATTAGTCCCCATGGACATTCCCAATTATAAAAACAAGAACCATTCATGGCAGAAAAATTTGGAAAATACAGAAAAATGTCTTCAAAAATGCATCTCCAAGTCCACCCTCCAGAGATAAACAGCAGTAACATTTAGGTGATGTTTTACATGCACATGCGCTGGGATCACGCTGTGCCCTGGCTCCACGTCCCCTTGTACGGCACTTTCCTGGGTCACTGAAAGGTGCAAAAGCGTCCCTGATGTGCATGACTGGAACCAACCACCCTGCAAACATTGGCCACAGGGTCTGTTTCCAATTTCTCACTGTTATAAATAAGGCTGTGATTAACTTGTTTGCACATAACTCTCTGTGGTTGGTAGCTCTGATTTGTTGTTTAGGGATAGGTTCCTGGAAGGAGGGTTACCAGGTCACAGGGAAAGGGACAGTTTTTAATACTCCTGATACATTTCATCAGAGTGCCTTCCGGAATGGCGAGCCAGTTTCCAGACCCATTTCACCTCAGCTTTACCAGCATGCAATGTGATAGTTTATGTTTTTCCCCCAGTCTTGTATTTCTGCATTGAAGTTTTAAGAATGAGGGTCTGCAGTCGGTGAATATTTTAGGTACTGAGGGCCACGTGGTCTCTGCCATGATAGGAAGAAAGCAGCCAGAGATAGATCATATAGGAGTGGGCATGACTGTGTTCCAATAAACCTTTATTTACAAAAACAGGCCGAGGTCCAGATTAGACTTGAAGGCTGTGGTTGACTGGCCCTGCCTTAGAGGATGGAAGGAGTGAGGAATCTTCTCTTTTAAACAGTCTTGTCAGCTCTTTGCCCACTCTTAGTGTTTAGCTGCTAAAACCCGCCTGTCTCCATGGCTGGCTGCAGTCCTTGGCCCAGCCTGCTGTTTGGTGGGCAGGTGTGGGAAGGCAGGGAGGGCCCCGTGGGGCCGCTCTGCTCCTTGCCTCCAGCTCTCAGCCCTGGCTAGGAGCCTGGCTCAGCCTGAGCCACAGAGGCCAGAGGGCATTCCCATCTGCTGCCCGTGGGCAGGAGCTTGCCACCCGAGGGGAGCTGCTTACTCACACAGGTGTCGTGGCTTTGCTTCCCAGATGGTGTCAGTTTTACACCTCCAGCTTGTCACCTGCAGCACTTGTCTGTGGATGCTGGTCCTCTCCCTGTCAGAGTCCAGCGGAGCCAGGTAGCCAGGGGACAAATTCCATTCCTGCTCTCCGGCAGCTGTGTGACTGGGCTGGTGCTTCCCTCTCCCCAGACATATTCTGGGGAGCACAGAAGTGCAGATTTCATGGGAGGCAACATGCACTGGGCTGCTCGGGGTGCCTGGCGCAGGGTGAATGGTGCTGGCCTTGGTGTCCAAGGGGGGGTGTTTCATGGGGTGAGAGCTGTGAAAATGTCAGACAGGCACTTGTTCTTCAGCACCGGGCAGAGCAAACCCTTTCATTAGTTATTTTTTTCCCCAGAAATAGCATAGCTGTTTCCATCTCTTTATCTTTCTATAGGTGGCTCTGGAACCATTTTATTAAGTTAAAATATCCTTGATGCTTTGGACAGAAATTGCAATAGCCCTAAAAATGAAACGGAGCCAAGTACTCGTCTTTCCGATGCCCAGGTTTCTGTGAGGAGCACGCCTGTCCTCTGCCTGCCTTCGCTGGCTTAGCTCAGCTGGCCAGTGCCGTTTGTGCCACTGTCCTTTCTGCTCCAGGCAGTCGGCGTCTTGGGTAATGATGGGCTTGACCAGCCAGCCTGGGTTCAAACCTCGGCTCCACCACCACCAGCTGTGTGTCCCATGGGTTGTGGTCCCTGGGACCAGGTCCTACCCCATTAGCTTCTAGCTGGCTACTGGCCCGCAGGGGGAACAGAGGGTCCCCTGTAAGGCTTCAAATTTAAGATTCAGGAATAGCCCCTGGTTCTTCCCACATCCAATGGCATGCACACTCCTGTGTGGGCATAACCCCAGCCCCCTTTGACTTTCCCCTTGGCCTTCAATGCCTCATTGCCCTGCTGGCACTGGGGGGCTACTGCCATGTGCTGGCCCAGGGCTTGGTATGAATGGTACCTGACAGATGGCTGGCGCAGGTGACCCGAGGTGGCCCTGCCCCCCAGGCTAGGCTGAACTCATTGAGCTTGGGGCTGTGGGATAGTGGCTGGAGCCAGTGGGCAGCATGGGGCACCACTCTGAGTACCTCATGCTCACATGAATCTGTAGGGGCAGCAGGGTGGGAATTGGGGACCAGAGGCTGAGAGAGGAGTGGTGAGCCTAGCCGAGAGGATGCAACAAAGAAGGGCCCCAGGAACTCCCCGGGCAGGTCTGGGCGGGCAGCAGCCTTGGACATTTGGGGGGCAGGCTGCAGGCGGGCACTGGCCTCAAGCTGCGTGGTGGGCAGGCCAGGGCAGACGGGCAGGAAAGGGGCTGGCGGCATGATTACAGAGGGTGCAGGCCTGGGCTTGTGTGCCCAGGGCCTGGAGGGTGCTCAGAACCTTCCCCACCCCAGCACGCAGACCCTCCCCAGACATGCCCACCTCTCTTTGGCCCTACCCAGGATCAGCATTGCCTACCGGGTTGGGGTGGGGGGCACACCAGCTTCCATGCATAGTACAGAGCATCTTGAGCTCCTGGGGACTTAGGTGCATTCTCCAGGATTCAGGGGACCCTGCCGCCCCTTCTGGCTTGAGGACATCTTTTTATACACACCACCAGACATCCTCAGACAGCCCCCAAACTCAGTGGGCTCCGCTCTCCTGTCCCCACTTCAGGGCTTCCAGGCCAGGCCTCCACCCCTGCCCACCTCCACCTTGGCTCAGGCTGACCCTTGGCCACGAGTGTCCTTCCCTAGCCAAGCCCTAGCTCCGTGCAGGCTAGCACGGCCCCCCGGAGGCCCTGTGGACTCGCAGTCGCTGTTTATTCCTCTGTGCTCAGTTTGGGGTGAGTCCCAGAATCCTCCTGCAAGGCCACTTCTGTCTCTGCGTGTGCCTGGGGTGGGACCCCGGCGGGGTCCAGAGCTGCTCAAGCCCCTGCTGGCTGTGTCTCAGCCTTCAGGCTAGTGGTGTCACGTGGGCAGGCACCCTAAGGCTTGGCTCACACTGGGTCTTGTGCTGCCGGCCCGTCCCTGCTCATGGGGAGTGGCTGGGGCAGGGCTCATCCCTGGCTCTCATGGATCCTTCAAGACCAGGAGGGAGCCTAGGGGTGGCCCCAGGACGCACTGTCCACCTCACTTTCTGGCCAGGCACATGGACAAACTGGCTGATCTGTCAGCCGGGCTGGATGCTTCCTGGGCCTGAACGGTGGGCTTCGGGTGGACGGTGGCCCCCCAGCCTGCAGAGTGAGGCGTTCCCTGCTCCTGAGTAGACGACTCTCCCCTGCTCCTCTGACTGTGGTCCTGACTTTCTGGACCCGGAGCCTCCGGTGTGGCTGTGACCTGGAGAGTACCACCCTGGGTGCTGGCTGGGGGCGTCTTTCTGTCAGCCTGTGGCCATCTGTGCCATGGGGCTCATCCCCACTTGTTGAGTGCTCTGGGGGTGCTGGGCTGGTGCAAGAGGCAGGGTGGCTACCAAAGCCACCATCCCTGAAGGGCAGACCTCAGTGCGAGGGCCCTGGATAGGTGGCATGGCTGTGTCAGTGTGGCCCTGGTGGGCGTGGCCGCTGTCTCAGTGGGTTCAGTGAAGGCCACCTGTGCCCAATGGCGGTACTTTCCAGGGCTGGGCTGTTGCTATGAAGGTTAATATTGATGAGGTCTGGGAGGCTGCGCTGGCATCCCCTGCCCTGCTGGCCAGGGATGGGCAGAGAGGGACAGGGCCCAAGACCAGGCCTGAGTCCACCGTCCTGCGACCCTTTCTAGCAGTCTAGGCAGTCTAGAAGGTTCCCCACAGCCCTCCCATACCTGGGGATGGCTTAGCTGAGCTCCTGGGTCCCTGGTCCCAGGGGCACCCCATCCCCAGCTGAACCCCCCACAGCGATCACAGCCAGAGGCCCTCCCTGCGAGCTGGCCCTTTGGTCAAGTGCCCCCTCTCTCACTGGGCCTCTCATCATCCTCACTTCATGGGAAAATGGAGGCTCCACAGGGAGACACAGGTGGCTTAACTCGACAAGGCTGGTCGGTAAGAGATGGTGGAACCACTCTGCCTGGGCCTGGGAAGGTGCAGGAAGGAGGGGCTGAGCTGAGGGTTGTCTATTCAGGATGACCTGTGCTACCTCAGGCCCTGGTGCTGGGAAGGCCACCCCGCTGGCCCAGCTCCCCAGGGGTCTACCCCCTGAGAGGGTGGAGGTCAGGCCCACCAAGGTGGGATCAAAATTAGGGCCTGAGTGGGGCAGGCAGAGCCATGTAAACTTCACTGCAGAGTTCACACGGCAGGGGGCTGAGGCCAGGCCTCACGTGCAGGCTATGACACAGGCTTTGTGTGTCCAGCACTTTGCCAGCGGCCATCCTGGTCGATGGGCGGTCAGCATGCAATCTATGGGCTGTAGCACGTGGTTCATTTGCCTCAGGCTGGCAGCCCTCTTCCTGGGTGCCTACAAGGTGCCAGATTGGGCGCAGGCCCTCTCACCCACCTCAGAGCTGCCAGGGTGCGAGACCATCCTGGATTTCCAGTGAGGACAGGTGGGCTCCAGGAAGGCCAGATGGGCCCGACACCCACAGCTGGCCTGGCCCAAAGCCAGCTCTATCCCTGTACAGGCTCCGTGTCAGCTGGAACGTGAGGCTCAGGCTGGGAGGAACCAGGGCCACACCATCTCTAGCTGGCCATGGGGGAGGGGAAGATGAGATGAAGATGCCCAGTGCCATGCCCAGCACTGCCAGCGCCAGCTGACACCTTCAGCTCCAGGCAGCAAATGCCCAGCCCCTCCACCACACCTTCCCTGTCACTGATGCAAAACGAAGGCCCAGGCCTTGCTGCTGTCACCCTCTGTGCCTCAGACCTGCCGAGGCTCTCAGTCTTCTGAGGTCAGTGTGCAGCCTCAGGTGACAGCAGAGCCACACCAACTCAGTTCACATCACCACTGTCACCGAGTGGAGGGACTGTGCTTCCTGATAAGGCCTAAGAGACAAGGACATTCCACAGCCCCAGCCCTCCTGCTTCTCACCCCTGCCCCTCATGAGAGGTGCCCTGCTGTAGATGGGTATTATGGACTGAGTTGATCACCCCAGAATCGTACGCTGAAGTCCTACCCACTAATCGACTATATTTGGAAGTGGGCCTCAGGGAGGTGATTTAAGTTACATGAGGTCACATGGGTGGGGCCCCAGTCCCACAGGATTTGTGTCCTTATAAGAGAGAGAGACACCAGGGCTCTCTCTCTCCTCTGTGCACAGAGAAGAGGCCAGGAGAGGCCAATGAGAAATGGCAGGTGCAGGCGAGGATGATAAATGTTCCTGACCACCCAAAAATTCCACACCTGGAAAATAAAATACAGTACAGGGGAGATGTGTAGGAGGAGGTTTGCTATAACAGGATAGATAATGGTGAAAAACTGCACACGGCTCAGATTCCCTAGATCCTGGCGTACTTGTCCCTCAGAACTTGCCCTGTGGCTGTCTTGGGGACACACAGAGCACACTCACAGCATATGCACACACACAGCCACTTGCACACGGACTGGGAGCAACATCCCAGCCCACCCCAGACCATGGCCTGCAATCTAAGAGACGCTGCCCTGCCCGCCTCTGAGAATTCCTCTCCCGCACTGCCGCGCTCACATCAGGCTGCAGACACAGCTGCTCTCTACCTCCCTCTAGGCCTCCGCTGAGGTTGTCATCCATCAGGGAAGTGTCGCCGATCTCACATCCCTCTTCCGTCATCCCGCACACACATTCCCTCTTCTCTCCCTGCCCTGTTCTCAGCCCCTCCTGCTCCTTCCCCTGACAATCGAAACAAACCAGCCCCAAATGAGGCCATCACACAAAGTAACCCCACCCCTGGCTGCAAAGGCGGGAGTTCAGACAACACGACCAATTTATAAACAATTTTCTATGCGACGATTAAGTTACATTTACCCCAATAGCTGCTTAATTTTCTTGTCAAAAATACACAGTTTTCACATTTGTCTCACTGTAAGGGTAATTAATTTCCAGACTATAAGTAAGAACTTAATCTGATACCTGCAAGGGTTATAAACTATTTCAAGCTGTTGTTTACATGAAATCAAGAAAGATTCATCCTGTTTGCAATTATGTTAATGAGGAAATAGAGTAAGTTTTTTTCTTTTTCTTTTTTAGGATACCCGGCATCAGTTTGCCTTCACGGGTGAGTTAGTCTACAAGGGGCTGCTGCTGCCCCAACACCTCCACGGCCATTTCTAAGGGGACCCTGGGTGGTGTGGGGGGCCTGCAGAGCGCACACAGTACCACGAGGAAGTGTCCGTGGGAATGGCCCTGGCTGCCTGGGCCCTCTCAGCTCCCCAAGCCCCGTGCTCCCTGTGCTTCACACTGGGTATCTTTACAGAGGCGTCCCCAGGCAGAGGTACCGCGTGCCTGAGAATGCGGCACAGAGGGAGATGGCAGAGTTAGGGGAGGCAGGCCTCACTGAGAAGGCGGAGTGTGCCCCACTACGCAGAGAAGGCATGGAGCCCTTAAGACATACGAAGGGGTGGTCAGGTGTGCACAGAGGTGGCACCCTGGGGCTCTAGAGTAAGGGCTGAGGGTAGAGAGCAGCTGCCAGCCAGGGAGGAGGTTCTGCCTGTGGGGACAGGACCCCTGCAGGGGGCTTTTGGAGGGCCCAGAAGGCAGGGCCCCACCCAGAATGGTGCAGGAGCTGGCACTGATATTGCTGAAAGCTGAGGAGAGGTGGGCCCCCATGCTGGCTCAGCCTCCTGCCAGCCAGCCCTGCCAGGCACAGGGCTCTGTCCACCTGCCTGCCCAGTGGGGGGTGAGGGAGAAGGGGCTCATTCCCAGTGTGACCTGCTTGTCTCTGCTGGCTGTTGCTGGGGAGACTAGAACGGGAACCAGCATGCCACCCAGCCCTGTCCCCATGCCAGGCCCTCTCTCTGTGCCCCATTCTCAGGCACACGGTACCTTTCCATACCTGGGCCTTTGTTTGTGCTGAACCCCCACCTGGGGATGCCTCTGTAAAATGCAGTGTGAATCCCAGGGAGCATGGGGCTCGGGGATGCTGAGAGGGGCCAGGGCACCCAACCCTGGCTGTCTGGGCCACTCCCACAAAGACTTCCTCGTGGTACAGTGTGCTCTGCAGGTCTGTGCTTGCCCTGTGTCCAGCCCTCTGCTCCCCATGCCCAGCCTCCAGCACCATCCCCTTCCTCAAAAGACCTTCCCTGAGACTGCCGGGAGTAGAGGCCTTGAGGCTGTGGTAGAGCCCTGTAAACCCTGGGATCCTAGAGCCAGCCCAGGTGAGGTGGGAACAATGTCCCTTTGGGGCCCCATGGGATGGTTTGCCACCAAGTGCCACCAGCCCCATGTGGTGGTCTTTTCCCTGGACCCAGTTCTGTGTTGCTGGCCCCCGGGGGTCAGGCCTGGGAAGGCACTGGTTTGCTTGACACAGAAATTATTTACGCCCAGGATAAAGTCCACTTGTGTTGGCATGGAAAGGTGAGCGTTTACTTGCCCCATCGGCTTGTCACCTGTCACATCTGTCAGGTGGTGTGGGCGGGGAGGGCGCCGCAACGGAGCTTGTGTGGGGACAAGGACAGGCTCCCGCAGGGAAGAACAGCCCACAGCGTGGCTTCCTGGGAAACCCACTATGCCTCCCCACTGCCCTGGGTCATTATCGGGAGTGGGGGGCGGAGAGGGGCCTCAGGGACACGTGTGGCCCCAAAGGAGGGCAAGCAGGTACTGCGGGAGGCCCAGGAGGGCACAGGCTCATCAGTTGTAATAAAACCACAACAGGACTGTTTCTCAGGCTCAGAGGCCAGCCAGGAAGCTTGCACGCTGCAGGGTGTAAAGGCTGGAGGAAGATGGCGCCATGCAAGGCTGGAAGATCCAGGGGGAGGAGAGTGGAGGGTGTTTCCCACCACCTTGCCATCTGAGCTCAGAGTGACCTACCAGGTTTCTGCTGCCTGCTGTCGCTGAACGGTTGGCTCTCCCACCCGGGTGCCTGGGAGTGGAGGGGACACAGACCTTAGGCATTAATCTCAAACGAAGCCCCATCTGCACTGTGGTCTCCATGGGCATCACCAGGCAGGGCACAGGGGCTGTGCTGGCTTCTGGCAGGAGACAGATGATTTCACAGGATTTATGAATAATCAATGTGTATTTCAATATTTATGCTCAGAGTTCAACGTGTGCTGGAAGAGCATGAAGGAGCCATAGAACAGTGGTTTCACGGGTGGCATTTCTGAGGCGTCTACTGTAAAAGCATGTGTCTACAAAAATGGGTGGGCATCAAGGGAAACGTTATGCAAAACACAGTGTTGGTAGCCCATGGAGGTGAAGGGAGCCCCATGCAGCCCTGGAGGAGGGGCCTGGAGCTGGGCAGTGCCCCACCTGCCCCCATGGAAGGCACCTGCCCATGGAGTTTCCTCACAGGTGGAAAAGATAGACTCCATCCAGGTTTGTGGAGCTGAAAAGCAAGCTGCTTTTCTTTGCAAAAGGGCAGGGAAGGTTTGGAGGGCTCTGTGGCTGGGGATGGAGGGGGTGGAAACGATGGCGTCACCATGGTAACCGAAAGCCTGAAGCTAGCAGGGGACTCTGGTCCACCCTGGGAAGCTCTGGTGGGACCGGGGTCTGCTTGAGCCTGGCAGGGAGCCAGGCACAGGAAGTGATCAGTGGGCCCTCCTGCGCCCGAGGGTGACTATTTGGCTCTTGCTCTGTCACTGGGTGTGGCGCTGAAGATACTCAGGCGGGTTTTGCCGCAGGTCTCCAGTGTGAGGAGTAGAGGGAGAGAGTGGCGTGGACAGCTACTTCACCTGACCCCCAGAGTCACGCCGAGCCTCCCAGATGCAGGCCCGGCAGCGGCAGGGAATCCCTCTTCTAGGCAGAGAAAGGGCCCTTGGAAGGGTGTTAAGCATCCCCACCAGCTCCGCTTAACCCATGAAGCACCCTTCTGGCAGGGAGGAGAGACAGGGAAACTGAGGCAGAGACTTCTCCAGGCTCCCTCAGCTGGTATGCTGATGGGATGATAGACATGAGAGCAGGAGGTGCAGGGGGTGGCAGAGCACCTGGACACCAAACAACATGGGCTTAGGGGGCTCCGTGTTGCCAAACCAGCCTGCCCCCTGGGTCTTGACTCAGCACCCGCCCTCCCTCTCCCTCTGCTGCTTTGGAGGGTGTGGTGGGCCTCCCCAGGTGCCTTCCTGCCTTCAAAGGGCAGGATTGGTGTGGTGGGCTTCCCCAGCCTTCCACCCACCGGGCAAGTGAAACTCGGGCGGGTCATGGGCCGGACAGTGGGCGCAGTCTCAGGCTCCCTCCCTGGCCCCTTAGATACAGAGCCCACGGCCACCCACGTCTACCCTGCCTTTGTCACCTGTCCCTGAAGTCCAGGGCCTCTTACCTGGGAAGCCCTCCCCGGACACTGGTGGTATGACACTGTTCCCTGTAATCCCAAACACTCTTGCAGCAGTCTCTGTCTTTAAGGTCATGTCCTCATGAGCTCCGAGGGTCTGGCTGAGCTCAGGGCTGGAGAGCACTGGCCCTAGTCACAGCGAGGCTGTCCCCTTCCCTGCTGGACTCTGGCAAGACCCAGTCTTCTCTGCTCCCCTCTGCAGCCCCTCCCTTCACTCCCTTTCTTTATTCTTTCTGTCTTTTCCACTAATCTCTGAGGACTGGGGTCTGACTGCCCAAGGAACATTTCCAAACGAGAATTTGTGATACCCTGACTCGCCCCAGTCCTGGCGCCCCTCCACGCAAAGCACCCCCACCAGGTGCTTAGCTCAGAAACCCACCTGTCCAGTCCAGTGGAGGGTGGGCTACTGCCCCACAGGTCTCCACCCTGGTCCAGGGCTCAGCCTCATAACTAATCCCACTGCAGTCCCTGTCTGTCCTCAGGGCTCCCACCTGCACCTCTTATGGAAGCCAGAGGCATCCCTGTTCTTAGGGTGATTTCTAAAGTCTCCAATTTGGGTGGCCTGGCCCGAGTCTCACATGCTGGGATCGCCTCGCCTGCTCTCACAGCCTCAGATAGTCATGCCCCTGGGCCTCAGGGCCTCTGCAGGGGCCACTCACACTGGGTATTCTTTTGCCCTACAACACCCGACACCTTATTCACTCTTGGTTGGCTCCAGGCCCTGATTCCTGGCCAGGGAAGCCCCTGCCTGCTCGGTATGTCCCCTTTGTCACACTGGGACATAGATGACCACAGGTCATTCTGTGCGTTTGCCCCCGCCTGCCGACTGCATATTCCAAGGGGCAGGGACCACGCTGTCCCCTGTGCAGTGGCAGCCCTGGCATGAGGTTGGTGATGATTCAGCACGCAGTGGTTTCCTCCTGCTCCCATGGCTTGCGGTTGCTCTGCCCAGACCAAGACGGCCTCAGTTTTTAGGATACCCATAGGCTTGTGAGGAAGTACAGGGTTGAGAAGACACCCCCTGGGGCCCCACTAGTGCAGTTTCCACCCTGGTTCTGCACATGGCTCCTCTTATCAAAAGGTAACATCATAAAACCTTAGAGTGAAGACCCTGTGTGTTTGCTGGGTGCCCCCCGGTGGGCCCCCCACAGGCCTTTTTGCATCTGGAGACCCTGCTGCCAGAGGTACGCACCGGGACTCATCGACTCCTGTTTTGAACATTGCTCATATTCTTGGTGCCGAGGGTGGCTAAGTGACATGGGTGCCCGATGCGTTGGCACCTTGGGCTGGGGCCCTTACACCTACCCAGGAGTGGGTGCTGGTGGTCCAATGGGGTGTCCACAGGTCCCACCGGGGAAGGAGGGGGTGGGCCCTGCTGGGTAGAGTGCCCCTGTGCAGGCAGCAGGCTGGCCAGCCACCTCACTGCCCACATAGATAGATGGCTCTTTATGTGTGAGGCCTGACCTGTGGCTCTGGCCGGTGGGGAACAGAGTGGGGCTGTACACAGGGACCAATCTGCATCCCAGGGTGGGTGGTGGC